>JAGPOW010003022.1:602176-612502 GCA_030014935.1 Caiman crocodilus
GATGAGCTTGTAGGCAGCCACCAGGTCCCCCCTCAGCCTCCTCTTGCTGAGGCTGAACAGGTTCAGGTCCCTCAGTCTCTCCTCGTAGGGCCTGTCCTGTTGCCCCCTCACCAAGCGGGCGGCCCTCCTCTGGACCCTCTCCAGGCTGCCACATCCCTTTTGAAGTGTGGTACCCAGAACTGGACGCAGTACTCCAACTGCAGCCTGACCAAAGTCGCATAGAGGGGGAGGATCACTTCTCTAGACAGGCGTGAGATGCACCTTTGGATGCATGACAGGGTATGGCTGGCCAATATGTTACAGATGAATAAGTCAGAGTTCTTGCTTTGATGCATAGCATGCTGTCAGTTGTATTTCTAATAGTACCAGTTCAGAGACAGTCTGACTTTCATCCTCTTTACCACCCTACCCAAGTAGTCATTAATAATTCTGTTCCATTTCATGTTCTTCTACTAAGTTTTGCACAGGAAGAACAAATTCCTAAGCTCTGATCTGAGAGGTCAAGTAAAAGGAGCCGATTTTCCCATCTTAGGATCATAGGAGTGAAGAGAAATTCCAAGAATCTAGTGTGATACTGCAATTAATTCTTCACCCACCCCAGCCCTTTTATACAGTTACTGATGTGAGACAATAGTTAAAAAAGATTTTCTATTCAAGGAATTTGATTAATTGCTGGCCTATTGAAACTCTATTATTAAGCAGGGCTAGAAAAAATTAAGGCATATGCTACATGAACAAAGTGTAGGAGGCTAGGCAAACAGAAGATACCAGTGACAATGTGAGGCACAACAAGAATGGACTAGCGTCCCACAACAAAACAGATCATTTAATACAGACGAGCATTTAAGAAGTGTCTTCCCCAAAGGCACTAATAGACCTTTTCAACTGCTGTGCACTTATCCCTCCCATTAATTGCAGTGTATGCTGTGGGTGCTCAGAGAACCTCTGAAAAGTCAGCTCATAAAATGTTAAAAGGCTATAAATGATTTCACCAATTGAGTCTGGGTGAGCTTTACTGCTGCTTCTTCTACAATGGGATTTGTCGGGCTTGCTATACTAGTCAGTGGTTTTACCCTTTGGTTTACCATTAACCACTACTCCTGTTTTCTTTGGGGAAAATGCTTTCTATATCTTTGCAATATAGTCACCAATCTTAAATGCACAGGTGGGCTCAAGTCACATCAGCAGCGACATTCCTATCTAGTAGTTTTATCACAAGCAGTTAATCTCATCACCCACGAATCTACAGTTTCATATCAGTCTGAAAGAAGTGGTGGCAATACTTCTAATACACTGATGCACCACTTTTTTTTAGCAAGATAGCCACATGTGGGTATGACTATCCCTTTCTGTACCACACTCTTCCCCTAGGCACTGCCTTTGCAATGAAAAACTGTAGTAACATCAAACATGCTTGCGGTTTTCCAAATCGGCTTTGTTGTTAAGTGGCTAAATTCACTCAGCAGTCTCCAAGTTGGTGGGGGGGAAAAAAGTCTAAAAATGTAGAGGTGACCTGCAGAGTGTTAAAATAGAAGCTGTGATTTAATTCAATGTTGACAGCCTATATTAACCAGACATTGGGGGCAAGCAGAAGAGAAATTCCTTTAATTTTTCTTTTCCAAAATTCCCCTGGCATTTTGATTCTCTAAACATCACTTAGAATGCACCAGTCTTTGACATCTTCAGTGAACCAGCATACATACAGAGGATTTCAGAGGGGAAAAGTTGTGTGTGCACTCATGTTTTTAAAAATAATGTGTTTCTTCAGTGAGCTTTCTTCCCACAGCTCAGTTAATGGAGACACTGAGTAAAGATAACCAGAATTTTATTCTATTATCTTTGCCGTTCATTTTCAAAAAGAAAAAAAAGTCATGCTCTAAAGACACGCAGAAGAATAAGAGATTAATGGCTTCTACAAGTCACTTTTACTACAAGAAGTTTAACTACATCTTGTCCCTTCCAAAACACGTCTGTTTTAGCTCTTCCAGGACCTCCCATCAGGGAAAAAGTCCTCTCGCAGAAGTTCTAATAATTTCCAATCATGTAAAATGCTTTGACCCCTCAGTGAAAGGCAACGTGCACAAATATATTAGTTCCAAGTCTGCTGCCCTTACCTTTGCTTTGTCTCTCATTGAACCTTTTCCAAGCACAGAGATCTTTGCACCAGTTTCTTCCTGAAGTCTCTTGATAGTGTTGCCTTGAGGTCCCAAAATCTTCCCAACAAAGTTAAACTAACAGGGGACAAGCAGAATTTAGTCTTAAAGCGGAGTGCAGTTAAGGCCTGCTGTTAGTACAGCATAGGTTTTGTGCACATGTCCAATGCAGTACACACAAAGTTTAATGAGGCCATCCTTGCCTCCACATTGCAGAAGATATGAAGAAAGAAAAAAAAAGGTCTTATGGGAAAAATTTGCAACTGGCCACAATATTCTTTTAATGAGAAACTTAATTTTGCCAGAAACTTGTGCTAAATTAGTTCAATCTATTTAGTTCTCATTTCTATGCTGCCACCCTTTTATGGGCAGCAAAATTTAAGAGTTGGAGGAGGTCTTAATTTTAAAATACGTAGCGAGATCTACGGGTGAAACTCTACTCCAGCTACGACAGATCATAACTACTCGTTGCTGTTCACACACTGATCCTAAAGACGTTTCAGGAATGCAAAAAATTAGACATAAGATACCCCAAGCTTGCATACGAGGCATTCCACAGAGAGCGTGGGACTAGCATAACTCACACTGATTCAAAGCCACTACGTGCTTACGGGTTTAGGTGTAAAACCCACAGAAGCTAGGCACAACATGGAAGATGTGCTTATGTGTTTCTAGGGAAATCAAAGACTACGTCAGCTCTTTTCTGGCCCTCACCTTGGGGTACTGTTTGACAGGTATCAGAACTCGTTCTTTCAGCTTCATGTTCTTGTGGGAAAACAAATCCAGGTAGTTCTCCTCCTCATCCTTCTTGGTTTCACCCTTCTGAATTTTTTCAATTTCTAAACAAGATAAAAATAGCATAATTTATGTTCTCCAGACTGAAACAACAGGCTACACTCAGCTGTCTTGACAGGCTACGCCACCCTAAATTCTCTGTGAATGTGTTCACAATGATAACTGCAGCAACCAGATTAGGATGGTGTTAATAAGACAGCTGACCTGGTCTATCCTGGCTGAATTTACACTCTAAAAATCTCAGGCCAGAGGGCAAAACCACAGGACATTGTTAGATAGAAATAAGCCGAGGAGGTGGAGTAAGCTATAAGCACCCCTCGGTAGGAAAAGAGCACAAACACTTCAAAATTCAATGCATTAGTACGATATAAATCTACAAAGTGCTCCCTACAGGCCATATGTGCAGTACAAATCTATGCAATACCCTCCATTATCTACAAACCCACTAAAATACAAACTGTCTCCGTGATAAATAAAACACCCACCTGCAACCTTGAATGCACCTAGAAGCCGCCAGTCTCAAGCTTGCTGGTTCTACAAACCCCATTTCAAGGTGGCAACCACATGAGAATCAAGTTTCTTAGAAAGTTGGTCTACAGCCTCCTTTATGAAAAAGTTGCACCATTTTACATGAAGCTGCATTTTTCCATGGTTTAGTTCAAGTGATGTTAACCCACATGGATGGGTCTATTTTAGTTTAAGAATGGCCATGTCAATTTAGCTTTAACGGTGTCCTAATCCGTTTAAACAAAGCCCAAAGGCAAGTGCCCCCACAAGATACTAGACATGGATGAAAGTACAGCTTTTAGCTGTGTTCGTTTAAAACGAGTTAAGAGCCTACAAAAAAAATGACAGCGGAAACATGCTGTCAACCTTAACCAAGAGCAGTTTTAATTTTTACTTGTTATACTTAATAAATGCACAGCGTTGGGAAAGAGGTAGAGAAATATGTTGACTGGGGCGGACGGGGGACAGACAGGACTAAAACCATTTCAGTTTTAGACAGATTTGGCTTGAAGTCCAAGTTTCTCTGTGAAACATGCTTTTCTATGAACAGACCAAGTAGGATCTAGAACTTCTAGACTCTCCTGGTCGTGGACAATAGCGAGACTTTCAGTGAAATGAAACATTGAGAATCCGAGAACAGAAAAAACCCACTCAGATGGTTCTTCCTCATCCCAAGGATCAGCAGGTTTCTAAGTGAAGGATGGTAATACATTGAAGATATTTTTTTAAAGAAAATTTTCAGAGGGGAAAGTTAAAACGTGGTTCTTTTCACGGGAGATAGAACTTGCAATTCAAAAGACACACTTTGCTACTAGAGATCGCTTTGATGATAGACAAGAAAACTGGGGATGTTTCTAATGTAAGCAGTCCTTTTAGATCTGTTTCCAAGCAGCAACATAGCATTCCACAAGGAATTGCTTTCTGGACTCTTACTGAACTGTCTCAATCTCATCAGACAAGCATAAATCAACCTGCCCTAGAAAACCAGCTTCCATATTATCAGCTGCAGGAAGTCAAGGTCGAAATATACCACATAGCCATCCGTGAGCGGAAAAAAACCTTCCTCTCTCACCATTCCCTTTTGACATTCCCTGGAGACAGAGCTACATTTTCACTGGCACTGAATGCCAGGAGGCCCATAGTTTCTCTGACTCTAAAGGTACTACTCTTTTCTTCTCACTCTCCAGATAAGTAGGTGAGATTCTGCTGTAGCTTCACCATGAAGAGCCTGATTTAGGCACAGGATAGCTGCACCTTTCAGGATCCTCTTGGACTTCTCCCAGCTCTAAACTCAGTGCAGCATTTACTCTTACCCCCCCGACATCTACATATTTGCACGCTCCCGTTAAGGGTCACATTTTAACTCTTCAACTTTTTATTTGCTGCCCAGGCTTGCTTGCGTCTTAAATCCTTTAGATCCTTTGGGACAGATTCCAATCTTTTGTTCCACTTCCAACAACACTTTAATAATGGAAAATATTTCCTGTTCCCTGAGTCTTATGGAGTCAAAAAGTTTATATCTTGGCCCACGGAAAAGCAACAGATATTAAAACTAAAACAGTCATATTTTTGTTCCTATCTAACCCCCAAAGGCTCCTGCATCATCTGAAGTGAGGACAGACTCAGAGCATTTGTTAGTTGACAATGAAGAATATGGGGTACTTCTCATTAGCCCCACATCAACAGCATCCTCAGTTCTGAGAAATTAGATGGAGGCAGCAGAGGTATCAGAAATGTTAACTCTCTTACCAGGATCACAGGACCATAAATGCATGGAAAACGGACAACAGTCCTTGTCTCTTATCACAAGGTATACCAACCCATGTAGAGTAAATGCTGCACTAAATTCGGAGCTGGGAGAAGTCCAAGAGGATGGTGAAAGGTGCAGATATTCTCTGCCTGGGCTAGGCTTTGTGGTGAAGCTACAGCAGAATCTTACCTATCAGGAAAGTGAGGGAAAAAAGCACAGCAGTACCTTTAGACCCAGAAGAACTACAGGCTTTCTGGCATTTAGTGCTGAAGAAAAGGAGAACTGATACAAAACATAATTTGGGAGGTGGGAAGGATGATAAGCTGAGCTTTGCACCTGACAATTTGGTCTAGAATCCTTTCCAGCAGAACCAGGGGAAACCTCCTGGAAAGATTTTGTATAGTGTAACAATGAACTTGTATAATTCCTTGAAGACAGTTGGTCTCGCAAGTCCAAATCCAGAGTCCTCCTCTTTTACAGGGCCCTAAGAAGAGAACGGCAAAGTCCAGTGGCATTTCTTTCAGAGCTTCCTCCTGTGGCTATTGGAAATGTAATAGGCAACTTTTTCCTACTTCATCTGAAGAACTTAGAGGCTGACATTACAAACCAACGTGACAGTTGCTTGCTGGGTGACATCACAACCAAGTGATCCCCTTTCACTTCATAGTGGTGGATAAAATCATACATTCACAATATCAAAAATTATAAAACTGACTCACCAAGTGAGAGCTGCTCTGAACACACATTCCTCTCTCAAGTCTCTTAACAGCAGAAGATAACTTTAATCCAGTTAGGAATATATATAATCTTGTGAAAGTTGCACGCCAGTGCTGAAACCTAAGACCTCTGTTTATTTGCCATCTAGATTTCAGGAAGGCAGCTGCAATATTTAGTTTTCTTAGTGACTTCAGCTCATGTCAGAAGAAACACACTTCAGGATTTAATTTAGTTTCCACGCTAGTCACTTTGTCAAGCAAGAACATCAAAACCATTTATCCATCATCCAACCTAGTAATAATCTGGTTTTGTAATGCAAACCAAACTGTACATGATGGTATTATTAAAGTAACTTCTCCACTTAAGCAGGCTTCTTTACACTAGCATAACAGAATTTCAGGAGTATGACCTAGAAATTCTGGGGTGTATATACTGCTAATAAATTCATTCCAACGTGTAAAACTATTTTCCCCTCAATGTACAAGTGCAAAACATTTTCCAAAATAGCCAGCATTTTCTTAAAAATTAGTTAAAAAGCTACCCATCATCTTAATAGGAAAAGAAAAGTTGTATCTGGATACAGATAGTAGAGAAGTGACACATCATACAGGTTATTTAGGATAGCAAGGAAGTAGTTCTGGAAGATAACTTATGACTTCCCGTGAATTACAGCAGCTTTTTGATAACGGGGCTAGCTTTTAGAGAGCCAGCCCCTCCCACTTTTTTTTAAACTGATAAATTAAAGGAAATTCCCACTTATAACAACTCACCCTTTTATACAGTAGGTCAATAACTGAACTGACAATAGAAAAGGCTGCCAGATTCATAAAGACAAGCCAGCAGTCAGAACGCAACAGAACTTGATTTTTTTTTTTTTTTTTTTTTACACTATGGAAAAATATTAATTCTTTCCAGACTTGTAGCTTTTGAAGTTGATTATATCTTATTTTCTTATGCATCTCAGTCATCTAAGGACTACACTGATGGCTCAAAAAGCAGCTCGGTCTCATTTGCAGGATTAAATGGCAAACGGTTCTACTTTAGGAACGTTACGCAGAGGGGGAACTATTGAGATTCTACTGAGGCAGTGGGACTCCTACTCAAGCATTTTATTTCTGCAAAAGCTGCAGATATTTAACAAGACAGTCTTAGCTCATTTGGCAAGTCTGTTCTTAAATAACATGGCCATACACATATCAATGCCCAAAGGATAACAATAAGAGTTAAAGACACCCAGAGGTAGTTCATACCCTTTCAGAACGGGGCTAAACTTAAACCCTTTAAAGTCAGGAAATGAATTAAGATACATGCCACTCTAATAACACTGCTACTCTGCCTCTGGCTAAGCTAGCAAGAGTCTCTGGGGTGCTTTAGTAAAGATGGTGCAAAGCATTCATCTAATGATGGAAGTGGTAATTTTTATGTTCACATTAAGACTGAACAATGTTCAAAGAAATGCTTTAGGAAAAGAACCAGATTATTAGGTGAAACAGGAGAGTAATTGGGAGAAATGTTCTGGCCTGTGTTATCTAGGTGGTCAGATGAGATGACCTCATGATCCCCTTCTGCCTTAAAAAAATCTCGGAATATATGAACAGCAGTTAGCAGAAAGATTAAGAATGTGCCAGTGTGCTGTGTTCTGCAGAGCTGAATTCCAGCATTTATCTGCACACACCCCAGCTGCGTTCACTGTGTGAAGTGGAGCAGTACAGCCTGGACCAGAGTTGTAAGGAACAGCACATGTCTACTTTGAGGGGTCAAGCATGCCTCATTTCAGTCCTGAATGTGGCAGGCTATTTCTGCAGAAGTACATAAGGATGCCTTCTTGCCATGGGGACTGTCAGCTGCACAGACACATATGTTTCTGTGGTCTCCCAGGCTTAGTGATGGGCAACAGCCACATCTGCAATGGAGCCTGGGCTGCTCCCATTCATTATACCTGACCCAAACCCAAGATTTGTCTTAAAGAAGACATGCTGGATTTGCATCATTAGTGCTCATGTGCTCACTACCATCTGTGAGAGTAAAGCATGGACATGGTATTGATGGTTTACAGGAGAGTTAAGCTGTTTTCGGGAGGCGGGGAGTACCTTACGTCCTTTCCTTTCTGGTTCTCCAAGTTTTACATTTAGCCACTACTACCCACATTCTGGAAGGGCAAGAGGCAGTACCAGGCAAACTTACCTCTACATTAACAAAGGTTTTGGGCCATCCCTTTCACTATGAACTTTTCATCATTCCCATGCACTTCATTCCAACTGACCTACTCCCCTTCTGGTCCTTGATAGTAGTTATTCCATCCAATTACGGGACCCACCTACAGGCTGAGGAACTGGGAAGAGGACACAGAACAGTGCAGGGACTAGACTAGGACAGTATTAGTAAGGACTTTTTTGAAAGCATCAATAGAGAAGTTACTCCTTAACACCTGCCACTGCAAAGCTGTGACCCCTCCTCCTTTCCATCCCACTCTTCAGTTAACTTTTTATTGCCTCCTATATTCCTCCTCATTGTTCTAACACTTTGCATTGTTTCCAGTTGCTCAGACATCCCTAAACTGCAATGACACTGCTCTAATGATCCCTTCGTCATACTCACTGCTCTGATAACCCATAATCCTGGATCATAAAGTCAGAAAAAGGGCTCAAACACACACAGCTCTCATGTGCATCAGGATCCCCATGTTCAAGTGACCTAGAAAACAGCTCTCTCTTCTCCAGTGATCAGGAAACCAACTACATTATAGACCTTTCATCTGTCCTTTAAATCGATGCTGATTTCCTTGATCATATTTTTAAAGTAAAACTGGAGTTTGCTCATGCATTTTAGAGTTCTGCAGAATATTGCTCCTGAGCCAACAGTTCTCATTTCAAGAAAAAACTTCCAAGGGGAACTCCTGGGAAATGCAAGTAGAGGCAGGAACATGCGCAACACGCATTGTCTGAAAACCGCCAGCTGTAAGGCTCCAATTTAGAGTGCACAGATACAGCTCAAGTTCAGTAACCACAGCTATTTTAAGAGTCTGCTTGAAAAACCCTTATGCCTCAGAAACCTGCTCTGGCAGCATTTACATTTTTCAGTCTCTTTAGCCCCAACCTGAAATTCCAAATTAAGGCTAACGACTTTTTCAACGCCGACGTTATACAGCACCCTTTAATGAAGCAAGATATGCCGAGTGATCACAAATCAGTGGGGGGGCAGGGGAGAAGGAGGCCACAAGAAGAATTCTAGATTGATCTTGTAAAATTCAGTTTTTTAAAGGCTGCATCAAGAATCCTTTGCTCATCTGACCTCGAAATTTGACTAACGCCATCCTAGACGCCACACGAGACAACACATTTCAAGGCAATCCAAACAAGCAAACTGATTTTGCAGCACAGGAAAAATAAAGAAGGATTCTTAAATTATAAGCGATGATCAACAGCAGAGGCAAGTGCTCCGATATAATTCACAAGCCAGGTTGTTCGGATTAAGGAAATGTCCGATATAAAACCTCAGCGCAGCACTCGGCACCCGGATCTTTGCCGAGCGGGCCGAGGACACCGATCTGCCTAGAAGAATAGGAACTTCCTAACATCTTCGCCCCACGGAGCAAGCAGAGCGCGGCTGCACATCAGGCGGCTGAAGACGGCGGGGAGCAAAAGCAGTTAAGTCGGGATCAAAACAAGGTTATGAAATTATTCGATACAGGAATCAGACACACACCGGCGATTCCTGCTACACCGCAGCAACTCCCCTAGAGTTGGCAGGCAATGTCACACACCCACCCCTGCCCCAGCATCATCGTGTGAAAGGAACTGGGGTGTCATCGGGCAGCTCGCAAGGAGCACGCGCCGTTTTCATTAATAGGTGTAAAGCGAAATCCTTCTCCGCGGCCTGCTTCCCACCCCCCATCCCTCCTCCTCCTCTCAGGGGTTTGCCCCCGGGGCAGCTGAGCCGGCGCGCAGCCGCGACCGCGCAGAACAAAGGCGGCCGTGCCCCCGTCTCGCCGCGGGTCGGTCTCGGGAGGGGGCCGTGCCCTGAGAAACTTCTTCGTCTGCCTTTCACCCACCTACCTACCATGTGGTGGGGGGCTCCTAATGCTGTTGGGTTTTCATACACGGAGGGGGGGCTGCCACCCCCTCCCCCCGCGCTGTTGCCATGGCAGCCGACCGAGGGGACGGGAGCAGGGCCACCCCTCCCCCCCGCCGCGGCCGTACCTGCCGTGAGGAGCTGCATGGCGTGCGTGAAGGACGGGTCGAGGCTGTCCTTCTCGGCCATGAGCTCGGGCAGGTACTTGTTCTCGGGCTCCATCTTGACGGCGGCGGCGCCGGGCAGCAGCGGGGTGGGCGCGGCGGCGGGCGCCTGCGAGGCGGCGGCGGTGGTGGCGGGTGGCAGCAGCGGCGGCGGCTGCGAGCCTGGCGG
>JAGPOW010003022.1:631639-644744 GCA_030014935.1 Caiman crocodilus
GGTATCGTGACATCATAGGAAACCAAAATGTAAAGAGCAGCCCTCCCAGCCCAGATTTCCGTCTGCTGTGATGCTGTCCTCATAGTCTCCAAAGATCCTGTTAAAATCCTGGAGCAAAAGCTCTGACCTGATTCTCTTTCTTAAAAACACTGCAGAAAAGGTTCCTTTACATGTCCTAAAGAAGCAGGAAAGGGCATGCTGTTTGCTTTGGTGTAGCATTTTAATCTCAAGTGGGCCCAGTTATGGCTTGCTTCAGCCAGGCTTGGGTCTGTTCAGTTTCTGTAGACTCCAAACAAAATTGTTATGAATCTTTTGGACATCCTGTTGAACATCCATCATTTGAATGTCCCATGGTAGAGCATCTGCTACATCCATCTTAACCGTTTTTGCAAATGGAGACTACGGCAGGTGGTAAATAAAAGTTGTCACTACTGAGTGGCTGTTCTGTGGCCTTCTAAACTGGTTGTAGGACTGGTTCCTAGAAGGAAAGGCTGCTTACAGATGTAAAAAATAAACCCAAACAGTGCTTTATTTTAAGTTCAGTGAACCCCATACCAAGTGCAACACATGCCCAGAAGAAGCATCATGTCAGTTGGACCTGGCTCATTTTAGGTCTGTATAGATTGCGTGCTTCAGCAGGGGTTTTTTTGGCACTTTTATCTGATAGCTGATTCAATCAGCTATTAAACGAGAGCACCAAAAAGCCCCAGTGAAGAATGCAATCTATACAGATATTGGGTGAGCTGGGTCAAACTGATATGATGCCTCTTCTGGTAAAGTGCCTCTTTTTTGGCTTAGTTTTCACGTGTGTCAGTGGCCTAGTGTCCTCCGGCTCTGTCTGGCACCTCACCCTTTTTTTCTTTTTCTTTTTCAAGTCAGGCCAGGTCAGTGGTAGGCTGCTTGATGCAGCCACGTTTGTTTAGGAATAAGACTTTTCTGAAAGTCTGCATTTGGAAAGTCCTTGTATAAGGTCAGTTACGGCAGCATAAAGTGCTTTTGCTGCTATAGCTGATCTTGTTCAGGCAGCCAGAATAGCAGAAATGCCCTATTTACTTGAATATAAGATGACCCCCCTAATAATCAGATTCTATATATGGAANNNNAGTTATAGAATCCAATTATTGGAGGTTTACCCTTCCCACTGCTTACAGCAGGGAAAATAAGTCTGGGGGTAAGGTACCCCTTTGCCATCTGCCCACTATAGCCCCTTTCCTCCCCACTTTCCCCCCTTTACTGTCAGACCCTGCTCTCTCTAAGCACATGGAAGTGAGAGGCAAGTTTGAAAACACTGACCTTGAAGTAAAACATATAAATAAACCCATAGACTTAGTTCATCCAGAAGGGATTGCCTTTTTACCATTTTAAAATTTTTTTAAAAAGCTGCTGCACATTTTAGCACAGGTACTCTCTAAGCACACTTTTAAGCGGCACTTTTGTACCTACTAATACTGTATCTTTTTAATATTCCTAGGGTTTACTAACATAACCATTCTGACAGGTCTTTTCTAGTGTAAATTTGACCTCAGACTGTTTTTCCTGTTCTAGGCTGCTTCCGTGTCAGCATGAGCAGTAGGGAGAGCACAGAAAAAGAAGTTTTCTTGTGCTCAGGTCCCTCATCAGATGCCACGGTGCTCCCAGCAGAGAGCAATTACATGAAAAAGTCTTGCTTAACCTCTGCATGCCAGCGCCGGTTGTGCTCCCTGCAGACAGCATCTTCAAAAATTTAGCTGCTGAATTCTAATAATCTCTACTGAGCATGTGTCAACTGAGAGTTTGATGTAGTCTTGTCAAGTGGCCTCCTTCGGGCAGATTTTCACAAGGGTGGCAAAAGGCACATCTCATCCCTGACCGAAACTAAGAAAAATAAAGCAGCCTGTCTTTGCAAACTGTCAAGCCCCTGCTTCAAAAGTATGGAGGTAGTAGAGGTTGTTGTCAACAAGAAGGTGGAAAAAACTTGAACAAAATGTTTTTTTTGTGATTACTCAATTTCATACTCCGCCGTAACTGAACTGTTAGCAAAAACTACCTTCTTTCCCAAAATATTCAAGAGGAGGCAGATACATGGCAAAGAAATGGTACCAGCCGAAATGGTTTGGCAAAGTTTTGTAAGGATCTGGCAAAATGGTCTTAGAAGTATTGGGCAACCTTAACAGCAGGTGGCACTTTCAGATCTGTCTTGATAATCCCATGCTTTTCCTCCTGAAGTGATGAATGTTGTTAATTTTGGTAAGATCAAAGTTGATCTTAAAGTAGGGCTAGAATTTCCTGGTCTTCTGCTGCTTGTCCTGATTGTAGTACTTTACAAAATGTTAGTCATGCTCTTTTCATTTTGCTGGCTTCCTCTGCCATTTATTTTTACTTGAGGCAGGTGGCGATCTTAATGAAACGCTGTTTATCTAGCCATTTTGTGTTGAGCCCAAACGTCCATAAGTAGCTCATGAAAGGTAATGGATTGATTTACAGCTATTTAGCTGTGGTGAACAGTCTGCTGCTTTCAGTTGTAAATGTTTAATTATGAGCTACAGAAGGCTGTATGATGATGTTTCCTCTTTAGTTCTGGAGTTCAGTATTATCTGGCTATCAGCATGATGGATGACAAATATTCTACAAAATCTCAGTTCATCAAAAAGTTGATAGTACATAACACCAGGATGCCACTCCACATTATCATAAAAGATGTGATTAAGTGTACATCAAGTTACTTTCAAAAAATAGTCTTTGTTTAAAGCTTATCACAGTAAACTGCTTAAGATTCTGGAGATGCTATTCAGGAGACTTGTGGCTTGAAAGCAGCAATCCCTCTCATGCATTTTTTTTCCCCCCTCTCTTTAGGTGTTCTGTTGGAATAGACGTCGCACATTTATGGCGATTCTGAGCGTTAGGGCAGACTTCTGCCAGGCCCAGCACAGCACCCTGGCCGACAAGTGAGCTGGGTGTGGGGGGGCTCTACCGTGCCATAATTACCTTGCCTTGAAGACTCCGGACTCAGCAGTCACCCTCAAATATATGGGATATCTCCTGCATATTGGAAGCATATTCCTTTTACTGACTCTAGCAAAACTAAACATCAAGAAGAAAAAGTGGAGAGAAGATCTGTCCTTACTTTGTTTGCCTCACCAGTGCCTAAATGTAGTACAGGCTGCCTAGTCTTGCATGTAGTCGGAGTTTTTCGAGTCTGAAGGATACCACCCGCAGTAATTGAGGCCTAAGTTGAATTCAAGTGGATTCAAAAGGAAACCTGCTTTTCCTGAAGTGAAATTTTTTAAGAGCAAACAAGTCAAAAGCAAGCTTTCATCTTTTTTTAATGTTTTCTGCTGTGAAACCTTTCAAAGGTTATTGATTTTTTTTTTTTTTTTTTTTTTTTTGTGTGCCCCTTACGGAAAAAAAAATTGTTTGCCATTATGAACCGTCCAGCTCCAGTGGAGATCACCTATGAGAATATGCGTTTCTTGATCACCCACAACCCAACCAATGCTACCCTCAACAAGTTCACAGAGGTAAGGTGACCACATAACGTGGCATATTTTTCCATTTCTTGCATTCTGAGATTCTCATGACAGCACCAGAATCGTCTTGTGGGTCCGCCATCAGTGAGATCAGATACCTGCTATGCTTAAAAAGCTTCAAGCAGCAGGTATTTTGTTTCATTTAAACTGTTTAAAGTTCTCTTGATCAGAAGCAGGGAAGTCTGGTGATTGCCTTTCTTTGGAGTCTTGCTTTCTTTCATTAAGAGAGGTTCAGCGCTTCCTTCTGGAGCTTAGAACTGTCCTTCTTCAGTCTTCCCTTTCGCAACTTCAGAGGTATTAAATATGTTGTCTCTACTGCTGTTCCAAAGAGAAACTAACCCCTGTTTTCTCATGAACTACTTCAGAGCTGTACCCACAAAGACCCGTGGGTTTATCTTCTGGTTGTTAAATCAATACTAAACAAGATCACAAGTGTTTATGATCCTATTTGATCCTGGGACTAGGATTCCATGCAGGAATAGCATGAGTATCTAATTTTTAAAACAGCAGTCTTCTCGAACTCTGAGTTGGTCCCAGATGAATTGGACATTTCAGGTATGAGAATAAAGTTTAAAATGTCATTACTATCTCTTTAGACTTGAGATGAATGGAGGCACTTTCTCTGTGCGCTGGGTAATGTCCAAAATATTGTCACTGATACCATAAGGGCTTAAATACTTCTTAAGAAATGGAATCTTAACTTTTGTTGAAACAGATGGGATTACCGGAGAAGGGCTGGAATGGAGTATTGCTGCATTCCAGCTTGCCTAAGTCTCTTAAAGAAACTGTAACATGCACTTGTGTGTGTCTGTGTGGTCCTTATATTCCTTTGAATATAAGACACTGAATTTAAGATGCATTCAGATTTTCTGATTTTTCAGTTTAAGGAAACAGTAAAATATCAAATATAAATACCTCTATGGCAGTGGTTCCCAACCTTTTTTTTTTCTGTGGGCTGGCACGGGAGTGGGACAGGGAACATGGAGCTGGCTGCCTCCCTCCCCGGGCTGTGACTGATGGCGGTGGAAGCTGCTCACTTGGGCGGACAGATTGGGGGCTTGTGGCATGACCCTGCAGCCAACCCTTTGCGGCCCAGTGGTTGGGAACCTCTGCTGTATGGTACATAGATGAGCTTTTTTACTATAAGATATAGTCTGTTCTAAAAAGTGTACCTTTTACTTGGAAAAAATACCATTTCTTTCATTTTGCTAAGATCCTTTATCTGATTCTGACTGCTGCTATCCATTTAACTTCCCTGCCAACAGTCTGCTTAGATGCTAATGGTTAATTTGGCCTGAAATCCTGATTCTGCCATCATCTTTAATTTTTTTCATCTAAGTGTTATGGATTATATTTCTCTTTTGTCCAGGAGCCCCAGAGTCTGAAATAAGCAATGTGTTATAGCTAGAAATAACCTCAGAATGTCAACAGTGGCTGAGACAAACAGCTTTATGTTTCTATTTAAAGAGAAAAAGCAGAATCAGTGTGTAGGGCATAAGTAGCTATTTTAATTGTGCTATGGTATATGTTTGACTTTGAGGCAGTTCTTCCACACTCACCTTGCCTCATGGGAGAGTGCCAGAGAGATTTCACATTTACCACCGCACTTTTAATCTTTGGCCATATATCATTGTCAAGACCACATTGTCCCCGTTGTGCAATGGATGAGACGCTCTCTTTTCAAATTGGTCCTCACTCCTCAATTATCTAGTCTCCTTGGAACTGCAGAACAATTGCAATATCCTGGGTTCAGGCTAGTGTATATGTTTGGCTTTGTAACTATTGAGAAACGGCTTTAATTTTTTCTTCCAGCAGCATATTCACACGTTTTTCTTATTCTTAAAGGAGCTTAAGAAATATGGAGTGACAACCTTGGTGCGAGTTTGTGATGCCACCTATGATCAAGCTCCCATCGAAAAAGAAGGAATCCAGGTTCTAGTGAGTCTCTCTTAAAATTTTTTCTAAACTGAAAAATCATTAGCTATAGATCTGATTTCTCAGCGTTGCTTGGCATTCGTGCTTGTGCCTGATAATAACATAGCTCTTCCAGGATGACCAGCGGCAGTCTGTCTTCTGGATCAATGGGGAGTTCACCTTGAGTTTTTTTGTTCAGTAGATTCTTTGTAGCTTTGAAATGCATCGGAGGAGGTATTTTGGGTTTTGTTGCTACAGCTAGTTGCCCTAGTTCCTGTTCTTAGAGGTCTGGGTGCGTTGGGAAATGGTTTGATGACTTGCTTACTGATTTGAGTCTGATTCACTTTAGAACTGGCAGGTTGGTTGGGATGAACCAGGTAGCAAGCAATTGTGATGCGATTTAGGGGTCTGTCTTGTTCATAGAACCAGCACCCATATAATAAGTGGCATTGCCTCAGGATGCCTCGGAAGGAAGATTGAACTTGGTTCTGCCTTCTAAAAATAGGACCTTCCAAACGTGGTTAAGATGCACAGACGGGTTATTCGTTTTGCATAAAAGATCTTTCATTTCTTATGTCAGTTTTGTATGGGTACTAATGAAATTTAAAACCCAGCCATATTGCTAAGCTGACATTTGAAATGAATTTCAGACATAAACTCCAGGCAGTCATGGTTTAACATATGGCTGTATTTCATGCTGTAGATTTGTGCTAGCATAAAACAACAATGATGTGAGGGATCTGACTTGTTGCAAGATATTAGTTAGTGGTCATGGTGATGCATTCAGTGAAGCTACTGGCTTCTGCCCTCCCTTATTCAGCAGGTATAATTCCATAACTCAGTTAAAAGTTGGTAGTAGTATCTAGTATTGGTGGATGTGTTTTTTCATTAGCTCTGTGCCCACATGGAGATTGAAGGCAGTGGTTTGCTAGTCGGTGTTATGAATAGTTGTGGCAGGCTGAAAAATAAAGATTTAATATATGCGCACCCATTGTAGCTACTGTTTTCTATTGGCTCTCACATCTTTGTGGCCAGAGACACTAGCAGTTTTAAAGAGTTTTCAGAAAATTTGGTAGAACGTGCATTTGTCGGATAATTTCTGTTCTGCATCGTCATTGAAATTCCTGACAAGGCCTCCTGTACCTTTTATTTTCATTGGAGAGGTATAATGTAGAGGTTTACACTCCGTACAAGGTTGGAGGGCATATCAGGCAGCCTGGAGGCTTCTTTCTTGGAACAGCTGGTGCATGAATTTGCAGAGAATCAGAGACTTTGTTCCTCTGATGACTGTCCTGGGCATCCATCCTATGCAGCCATGCATAGTTTGGTCAGGGTTTGTGGTTCACTTTTAATAGGACAGCACTGACAAGTAGACTACCCTGGTTTTGGACATCCATAGTTTTTGGGCATTCCATAGTTTTATAGTTGTTAGGGGCTGGGAGGAACCTTACAGATCATCAGGTCCAGCCCTCCTGCACTTGGGCAGAAAGACTGCTGGGATCAGATGGCCCCAGAGGCCTGGCGTCAAGACCTTTCTTGAAGGTCACCAGGGTGGGAGATCCAGTATTTCCAAAGACAACCATCTGTACCAGGACTTTCTCTGCACATTCAGTATGCATTAATTGCTCCTAGCATGCTGCTGTTATACAAAAGCAAAACGGCATAGGGAAAAAATCCGCTAGACATCTGGCCAGGGTAACAAAACAGGACATGAAAGAGAAGATTTGCTGCTAATGTCATTCCTGATCCAGATGATCCTAGATATGATGGTGTCTTCGTAACTTAGTGTATTGCCATGGTGTTTTGGAATTTGAAAGCGAGCCTGGCTAGTCAGTAGTGTGACCTCTCTACCCAGCTTCCTCCACTTCCTCTTGAAATACTTTCTGAAAAGAAACTGCTGTCACCATTCAAAAATGGGGCTGAGTTACCAGCTGGCTGAGAAAATGAGACGCATTACTATTTAAAGCTAATATTTGTTTACAGAATAATGAAGATTAAAAACGCAGCCTGATGGAGATTAGCATCTTTTGTTTGAAAACTGCTGAGGGCAAAAGCATAGTGAAACCCCTGAAATGGAGAGAATTTTAGCAAAGTCTTTCATTTTATGACATGGGATAAAATACTAGTCAGGACAGCAGGGTGGGTGGGATGTGGAAGCTACCTTGACAGGTGCCATAGTGAGAATGCAGAATTAATGTGCCTTGCTTACTAGTCCTCCTACTTCAAACCAAGTGCATGCAACAAAGAGATTAGATGACAGGAGACTGGAATGGATAATAGTATCTTTGGGGTTCATACCAGATTTTCATGGGTTTAGATGGTTTGTAAGGGTTGTCTTGTTCCAAGGTACCATCCCTATTCATACTAGCTAGTTGCTTAGAATAAATACTTTCAGCCATACATCCTCAGTTTTTGAGATGAATTATTTGGCATCTTAAATTATGCTAAATAATTCCTCTTGGAACAGAAATAACCCAATTCCAGGGCAAGCTTGTTCATTTTCAGATTTGTGTGCACACATCTGTAGCTTTTTGGATTCTGGCCGTATTCTAACTACTACGCCACAGAGCAGTGTTGCATACCTGGGTCAGGCTGTCTTTGTATCTTGCCCTCAGGACGCTCTTGCTACAACAGGATGTCCCAAGCTTTGTTAAAAGACGCGTGCAAGCCAGATATGAAGGCCAGATTTGAAATTGATCCTAACCGATGGGAAACCTTGGCAAGAGATTAGAACAGATGGCATCATTGTCTCCACCAGGGTGTCAATGTCCACGACAGGAACTGGCTCTAACAGCTTGAAGAGAAAAGGGTCTGTAGGATGCAAGCAGCTCCCAAACCTCCCAACCATGGCACATACAAGTACTTGTAAGCACTGCCACAGATCATGCAGATCTTGAATGGGACTATTCAGTCACGTGAGACACTGCAAACAGGTCACAGGCTGCAATATCCACCGTCTCATAGACAAAAGGTTGCCAACCAACCCTCCAGAGCAGCGTTGCATACCTGGGTCAGGCTGTCTTTGTACCTTGCTCCAGAATCATATTTCCTGGATTTAAATGTTGGTGGGCAGCCAGAAAGCTCCTCTTTCAGATGCTTGGTAGTAGAGGTACTTTTAAGAGGTACTGGATTTGATTGCCTCCAAAGAGCTATACGTTTGGTTTCATATGGAGTAGTCACTGTAATGCAGGTATCCCAGTGACAAGCTTCTGTTGGAGCAAATGAAAGCAGTGCTAAGTCAAAGCAAACTATTCCTACCAGAAGTACCTGATGGTAAGAGACCAGAACTTCTGGTAATGGTTTGGTGCCACCAATGGGCAAGAGAACCGCATGTGAAACAAGCTCTTCTCAAAGCTTCAAAGACAATACAAGGAGCACTTTTAAGTGCCCTTGACCCATGTATACTATGGGTTCCAACCAGGAAGAGAGCTCGCAGGGCAACCCAAAACTTCAATATCCAAATCTTTCAGGCTGTACATACGAATCTCATGGTAGCTGGCCATATTGAAACCAAGGTAGAGAAGATATGCCAGCAGCCAGCCTGAAAATGCCATGCAAGGAGCTGTCTGTCTGAGTATTATGTGCTGTACCATAGAAGAATATAAAGTTGTTTTTTCTGTGAACCAACAGCTCAACCCCATGTTGGGCAAAGTGAAGAGCTTTTCTTGAATCAGCACTTAACCCTCTGTCTTCTCCATTGTACTCAAAATGGCATCCACACAAGACACTTTCTTTAATAGCTTTATCAGATCTTATACCCATCTTCTTCCTGTATCATCCACCCATCATGTCCATTCACCTCCCTTCCTCCCCCTGTCTCTCCACTGTTAAGAGACTGGCACCGCAGCTTTTAAAATCAAGTATGTTACTTGGCATGCATGCTTGTTTTAGTGGCAGATACAGGACAGAAGTCACTGAAACAACAAGAAAAAAACTAGCTCATTCTTTCAATAATGTGTTCTGCCTTTAGGAAAACTGAGCTTTCATGGGGAAAATGACTCAAATTGGCTATGGAGGTATAAAATGCCTGGCAATTTTTAAGGTATATAGCTTTAAAATAATTACTGCAACAATTCATCCTGCATTATGATGTTTTTTGCTGGTCTGTCACTGTCAGAAAGATCTTAAGACAAAAATTGTACTCCATTTTGGTATGCCTGTTGCGTTCCCAATTGTGAAGGGCTGCGATTTTGGTAAATACCAGTCCTTAGATCTTCCTGATTTGCCTATTGTTGTCTTGAGCAAGACCTATTTGCATCTCCAGGGAACTCTCCTTGCAGTAACATCCCCAAACCCAAGGCCAGCCCACAGGCATGAAGATGTAATCATTATCTCGCCACTGATCTAAAATGAGCATGGCCAGTCAGCCTTCCTTCCTTTGCTGCAAAAGCATGGAAGGAGAAGTAATCTAGAGAAAATCTTACCATCTCTGCAGGGGCCCAGAGTGAGAAGATGGAAGTGACATTTCAAAGCTACTGGAAAGAAACCCTTTCGCTGACATGGTGCAATAAGAATTATAAACCCAGGACTGGAAGGTGCCTCCAAGGCCTTCAGCTCCAATCCTCTGTATTTTCAGTGAGTACTAGAAGCCATCTCCTCTAACCCTTCACATGCATGCACCACAGCCACAAAGCACCTTTTTGAAAATAAAGCCAAGAACATGCCTCAAGATAGTGGAGGGAAGTAGAGACTTTCACAGTCCTTGCCAATCTGATGGGGGAGGCAGGCAAAACTTGTGATTCCCGCCCGTCCCCCAATCTGTTCTTCTTTTAATTTCTTACTTTCATTTTTCTACCATAGCTCGCATAAAGAGAGGTGGTATCACACCTTTCCTGAGTGTGACCTTGATCCCTAAACTTCGGTGAGGTGCACAGTACATTCCTGACTCTTGCTTCACTGCTAAGGACATTTTGCCGGACCATCATCTCCGACAATTCAGAACGTCCCACTTCCTGTCCCAGCCATCCACTGGGATCTCTCCCCTGCACCCAAATGGCATGCTAAATAGAGCAGTGGTTTATCACAAAGCACACAAGGATGAAAACCATCCAGTCCTTTTTGTAAGGTGCTGTTGTCTGCCTTTTGGTCTTCTGAGAGTATACTCCATGGACGCCCATAACTATTCAAGGTAGACTTAAAGCATGTCTGTCTTTTTTTTCTGAAAAGTTTCATCAGCTGCAGAGGCAGAAGGTAAGATGGGTCTTCTAGAACAACAGGAAGACTCAGAAGCTGTTAATATCCATGGGAAGCAAATACCCCATTGCTTGTTCCGGCCATTAGGCATATGTTTCTAAACATTTTGGCATTGCAGACCTCTCCAGCCTACCCCACATCCATTTCAGTGACTCTTCCACAATAATCCATCAAGTGCTGCAGCATCATGGAGAAATGCCCCTTTCTGTTAATCTTTGGCCTGGCATATCCCATCAGTAGCCCACTACAGTTTGGGTACTACATCTAAGCAAAGCAAGAGCAAATTCTTGTGTCATGGCAAGTTTGGTGTAGTCTGGCAGCACGCTTTTCATAGCATTGCAGCTAGCTGTGACAGCAGCCCTAGCAGTTGATCTACCAGTACCCAAATAGTTTGAATTTATCTGCTGTTAGTTGGAGTAACCAGCATCCAGACACGGATGGCAACACATCTGTGCTAAGGAGTGTTCTCTTGCTGTTCAGTGGCTCCAGAAAGCGCTGCACCAGTTCCAGGAACCTAGAATCATAAGATTATAAAGGGGTTATAATATTATAAACCCCTATAAGTTTATAAGGGGTTCTTACCAGGATCTGGAGGAACATCTGTTCACCAGAGCGCCCCAAGGGATGACAAGATTGAGAGTCACAGACTCCTCTATGACTGTTTTAGGCTGGACATAAGGAAGAACTTCTTTACTGTCCAAGCCCCCAAGGTCTAGAATAGACTGCCGCTGGAGGTGGTTCAAGCACCTACTTTGAAAGCCTTCAAGAGACATTTGGATGTTCATGTTGCTGGGCTCCTATGACCCCTGCTGACTTCCTGCCCCTGGGGCAGGGGGCTGGATTCAAAGATCTTCCAAGGTCCCTTTCAGCCCTAATGTCTATGAAACCTATGAAGACAGTAGCACTGGCAGGGACCTCACAAGATTGTCTAGTTCTTCTTTCTTCTCAATGCAGGATCATCCCTGGCTAAACTACCCTAGGTGTCTGTCTAACCTGCTCCTGAATATTTCAAGGGTTGAATATTCCACGATTTTTTGAGGTAGCCTGTTGCAATGCTTGACCACCCTCATTGTCAGAAAGTTCCTCCTAATCCCCAACTTAAGTTTCCTCTGATGCAGCTTGAGTCCATTGCTCCTAATCTTGTCCCATGCAGCTGCTGAGAGAAGCCCTTCTTTTTGCTCTTTATAATTGCACTTGAGGTATTTAAAAACTGTTGTCAAATTCTTCCTTCATCTTTTCTTTGCCAGACCAAATAACTCTAGTTCTTTAAGTCTTTCCTCACTAGATGTGCTTTCCATACTCACGACAGAGGTCTGCTTCTACTGCTAGTTGTCCCAGTTTTTTAGTGCTTTTCTCCATGCTTATCACTGTTAGTTAACTAAGCCCAGAAGTAGCACTTCCCTGAATAAAACTGCTTCAGATAAATACTGTTCAGAAAGTAACTGGTTAATATCATTTTCCTGCTCCTCCTCTTTTATTCGCTGTTTTACCATGGTATCAAAAGCCAGACGGCACTTGGAGAGCTGTACCCATCCCCTGCATTTGGATGGATGTGCATTAAATGCAGCTGTATCATCCAACTTGTATTGACTTGTGATCACGGTGCTCAGCAGTTTGTCTTCTATGCTGCCTGACAATGACTCAAAGTAATGGATGTCAGAAAAGGAGTTGGAGGAGTTTGACTCCTCTCCTTCCCTGCTCAGAATTCCTCTAGTCTCTGGTAGGTATCCCACAATGTGCTGTGAGAAAATGTCTGCGTATAGGGCCAACTGGTACAATACTCTGCCAGAGAGTGCCGAACAATTCAGACAAGCACAAGGATGTGTAGACACAGTGATTAATAATAAAGAACATACTTCAAACTGCCGTAACAAAGTAATGCCACGCAGATAGAGTCAACTGATCACAAATGGAGTGAACGCCGGATCAATATAATAATTTTACATGCACAGTAACCTAAGCAATGGAAAGGAGTTGAGATGAACTCAAAGGAAAGACATCAAGAATTAAGGATGAATTCTGTTCTTCAGCACCTTCAACAGTGAGTCACTCCTGTTTCTGTGAGAACCGGTGAGTTTGCCCCCAGGGACAAGGATGATCCTGTATGAACAGAGAGAATGATACGTCTATTTGGGATTAAATAGTACTGTAAGTGTGGTAGAAACTTTTGGAGTGGTGAGATCTGGGAAAGTGCAGGGGGGTTCCCTCCATGAACCTCTGCAGCATTTCCTTAATCAGTAAAGGCCCAATCCTGCCGGGTGCCAAGTACCTTCACTTCTAGCTGGATTTAAAAAGGAGCACTCAGGACCTTTGAGGTTCAGGATAGATAGCCGTGCGTTCTGGGTTACTTCCCTGCAGAATTGTTTGAGAAATGAAGCCTTCAGTTTTGCTGGCTCTAGCAACAGTTGACTTGCACCTTAGTAGCGTCAAAGCTGCAATATTTGAAGGTTGCTTGTGAACTGATGTATTCTGTATTACAGGTTTTTTTTTTT
>JAGPOW010003022.1:656978-673446 GCA_030014935.1 Caiman crocodilus
CTCTCTCTCTCGTTAGAAATCCTTAAGAACCCGTTGGTGCAAGGTCCTGAATATCGAAGCTGAAGACATTCGGTGCCTCAAAACTATGCAAAGTTGCTTCATGCCACACCAGTCTGAGTTCAATTAAAGGACTTCTCCACGGTGGATTCCTTTAAGCTGGCTTGACTGCGAATGTGTACACACATAAAATTGATGGCATTAAGGGGTCCCTCGACTCGCCTGTGAAAATTGAGCTGTCAAGCTGTTTTATCTAGAAAAGGATTTACTCCCTTTCTACTTTGGCTCCAGCCCTGCGAGGGATGTAATTGGTAATATTTTGCACGCGTGTGTTTTGCCTTGTGTTTGAGGGCTCCCCAGGGGCAAGAGCAGTTCTCATAACAGCGCCGCAGTGGGTGTAGGTGCTCCCCATGATTCTGCAGAAATAATGAGCCTTGGCTAAGCTGTGCTGCAAGTCCCAGGGTAAGGGTTGTAGTGGACCCAGGTCCTTTCTCCTGCTCTGACCACTAGCTACACTTTTTTTTTTTTTTCCTCCTGACATTTCAAACATTGCCAAGAGAGAAAGAAATGACGTAAGAAAACCTTGGCTCTGACTCGTGAAAGCTAACAGTTTAATCATATTCAAAAAGGGACTGGACGGATTCCAGGAGGAAGGATGCATCAGTAGCGATTAAGCATGGGAGTTAGGGGCACAGCCTCTGAATCGGAGCTGCCTCGACTTTAACTACTGGAGGCTGCACGTGAGAGGAACAGTGGAAAAAACCCTGGTCACATCCAGTTCATGCTCCCCTGCAGCATCCACTCTGCCATGGTGTGACACAGGAGACTGGGAGAGATGGACCTATGGTCTGACCCAGTCAATGGCAGTCCTGACCTGGCTCAGTCCAAGCGTAAAAGCATTGCTCGAAGCAGCTGCTTATGGATGCAAAGGTGGAAAGAAGGTGCTTCAGAGTGGGCTTACAAGACATAGTCGCTGAAAGACCCTGGAGCCCCTTTGAGCCTATAACCTCCACTGGCAGAGCTGCACCCATTGGAAATCTTGGACCCTAATGGGGGGAAAAGAAGTTCTGGGTAATGCCACTTAGGGCAGAATATGGACCTTCATTGGGAGCAAGCAAGGATGGGTACAGCCAAATATGGTGGGAGACAGAGCATCACGGAAAGGATGCGGGGCTAGCGTTCCACTTCATGCAATTGGCAATTAAGGCCTGCTGCTCGGATCAAGCCTGAAGTGGGGAACTTTGGATGGAAAATCACAAATTCCTCTTCTGACATTTAACAAGAATTCTTAAGACAGCGAGAGCCTTGGAGATGTGAGAGTTGTTTTTAGAAACAGTAAACTTCCTGGAAATTTCACCCGTAATTTTGGAGGGGGGGGCGGTGGTGGAAGAATTGTCCCCACAACTCCTTGAGAAAACCATCAGCAGGGGAAGGCTGTTTCGAAAATGCTACTGTTCTGCACAGGTGTTCAGCGTCCTTCCTAAAAGCCATCTTGATAGCCGGGGGGCGGGAGTGGGAAGAAGCCAAAGAGCTGCCAAGCAGCAGCTATGTCCACTCACTTCTGGCCCCTGGGTCTTAACTCACATATTAGCCCAAAGCGATTTAAGGTCTCGTTCTCAGTCTAATCCTCCAGGCATGTATATCAAAGAAGTAAATAAAAGCATCTGAGTGTTTCCGGCTGCTTTTACACCCAGCAAGGCCTTGTTGAATGGCAGCACGAATCTTGGACTTAACGGGCTCTGTCGTAGCGGCTAGCAGAAACGGCATCCGTACAGGCAGGAATGCTCCCGTCTAAGCCTGCCTGCTGGGGATCTCGGTGGCGATGGGTTTGGGCTGCTTTCACAAACCCCACGCAGGGTCCGAGCTCTGGATAACTCCTGCCCAAGCCCCAGTGAGACTTGTCCCATCACCTTGGCTTTTTATTTTGTAGTCACTGGGCGCGTCTACGAGACGCCTACTGTGCATTGGCCTAATAACACTGCGCCGTAGCGCGTCACGGCAAAACCCACACTAATGGCCTACCGCGCAGTGTTATTAGGTTAATGCGCAGTAAGCGTCACTTAATAACCGTGCGCCAGTGCTACTGCACAGTAACTGTAGTGCTTTATTAAGGAAGTAGTAAACCAAGTAACAAAACAGGGCCAATCAAGCCTCTCTCCTCCATGCATCCCCAGGCTGTTTGCACAGTTGGGGTTGGTGCTGTAATCTTCATGACGCTCACCTGCTGTGCAAATAGCCGGGGAGGAAGCCATGAGGGTTGCTCGAGCTATTCAGCCTGCACAAGAGAAGACCAAGAGGGGATCTGGTGGCCAGCTATAAACCCACCGGTGGGGACCAGCGGAGATTGGGTGAGGCTCTGTTGCCCCGGGCACCACCTGGGATTACAAGGAATAACGGCCACAAATTGATTGAGAGCAGGTTCGGGCTGGATATCAGGAGGCATTGCTTTAGGCTCTGCAACGGGCTCCCAAGGGAGGTGCTACTTCGGGGGTCTTCAACAGGCGGCTGGATAGATATCTGGCGGGGGTACTTTGATCCCAGCACTCATTGCTGCCCAGGGCAGGGTGTCGGACTTGGTCTGGTCAGGTCCCTCCCGATCCTAGGAAGTAAGCCGGGGTGGGCAAAATGCGGCCCAGGGGCTGGATGCAGCCCGTGGAGCCCCTAAAAAATGTAGAAAATTAATATTTATCTGCCCTGGGCTGCCAGTCACGCGGCCCTCGATGGCTTGCCAAAACTCAGCAAGCGGCCCTCTCCCCAAAATAATTGCCCGCCCCTGTACTAAACTACGAAACAGCTTCGTTTTCACAATGACTCTGCCTGCAACAGTGCGGGGAGAAGAACCAGCCCCCAGCACCCTGGATTTGTGCCCCTTTATATGGCCCAGGCTTTTGCGTGCTGGAGCTGGTGCCCCAAGCAAGCACATGGACTAGGGCAGAAGAGCCAGCAAGAAGAAGTAACAGGTAAGCCTTCGTCTCTTGTATCCCTGCTAAAGAGCTGGGGAGAGCAAGGCACTGAAGCAAGAAGTGACTCACTCCAGGTCACACGGCGAGCCTGGGCGGTCAGGTCTCCCAGCCCCAGTGCTTTGTCCAAGGCCCATTTGCAAAGGGGTGGGGTGAGCAGAACTGCTGCATTTCAACAAAAGGCTCCTTTATTTTAGCGGCGCTTGGACTGACAAGCACCCTGCTGGGAGAAAGCACAAATGAGACAGGAGCTAAAACATACCACTGCCAAAGGTCCCCCGCCTTCTCAAACCAGAGCGGCAGGGACTGCTCAAGCCCGTGAGCGACTGTGGAGGATGGAGAGCACAGCAACAGCCCCCGAAAGCCCTCACCGTGGGGGACGTGTTATCTCTGGCACGGCCGCACGTGCAGAGCGAGTGACCTTCCTTGACTACTGTTTAGTTTCAATTTTTATGGCGTTACTCCAAAAGCACTTGGTGTGTTTGCTTGATAGCAAGGGTTCGCCGGGGGTGCTTGCTCTAAGTTATTTCTGTTCCAGCCGTGCCGGGGGGGCGTTGTCTGGGATCGGTGCTGCACAAACAGCGAGAAACCAACTGGCGATGTGAGGGGTCTAACTAGAAAAGAGGTGGAAGGGGAAACGGAGGCACGGAGGGGATCGGCCTGACCAAAGTCACCCAGCAGCCGAGTGGCAGAGCTGGGGACAGGTCCAACCCCAGCGTCGTGCCGGCTGCGCCACGGTGCCTCTTCCTCGGACAGCTCTTGCCCTCGCCAAGTGCAATCATCATGTCAGAGAGACAGGACACAGCGAGGCTTTAACTTACCTTGCAGGAGCCCTGGCACAGACTGAACTAGGACGGGCGAGCGTGGGAGCAGAGCCCTGGGTCCCGGGCGACGTCAGTGTGCGGGACACTTCCAATGAGGACTATTACCCCGAACCATGACAAATACCCTAAATGTGACAGGAGAGACCAAGGGAGAAATGTTGTCTGAAGGGATCCCAGGAACTGATTGTGGGCAGGCCAGGATTTCTGTTTAATGGCTTTCTCTCAAGACACAAGGGGCCATCGGTCCCTTGAACCTCACTGCGCTCCGTCAGCAGCGACACGGGGCGCTGATGCCCTCGGAAAGCACCGTGCCACCCTCAACCTGCTGTGGGTCAGCTGTGGCACGCGGTGTGGGGCACGCGCTCTTTGCATAGGAGACTTCAAATACTGAGGGTGCCAATCACAAAAAAAAAGGTGATGGGGAAACCTTTGCTACAGAGGAATACTGCAAAGTGCAGCAGCAAAGCAAGCAGGACCTGTAGTAAGCACCAGTGGAGCCACGTGCTTCAACGGCATCGTCCCCCTTATGTTCAAACCGAGACAGGGACTAATGTGGCTGCACGTGCCTGCGCAGCAATGATAACGCCGGCTCCCCTGGATGAAGCAGACTGGGAACCAAAGTCGGATCCGATCTGACGGCCAGGAAGTGGGCTGGGGAGAGGGAGATTCCAGTGGACCGGGGTGGGGAAGAAAGGCTCCCATTCAGGAAAACGCCATCGAGGAAGCTGTCCTAGCAGCCCCAGTCGAAGCAGCCAATAACGCACAAAGGAAACTCTCGCCACAGCTGGGCGGAGAACAGCGCGAC
Source organism: Caiman crocodilus (assembly GCA_030014935.1). Classification (NCBI taxonomy): domain Eukaryota; kingdom Metazoa; phylum Chordata; order Crocodylia; family Alligatoridae; genus Caiman; species Caiman crocodilus. The sequence goes on from JAGPOW010003022.1 coordinate 661,565, forward strand.
GCAGGCTCCGCAAATGCAATCGAGACGGCAGGAGCCGAGCGCTGCCGACAAAGACTTGTTTTCATTGCCGCGCGGCTTCCGTCCCAACCTGCTGGAGCTACTCCTTGCATCTTGATTAACAAGCCAGACTTGCTGGCCAGAAATTTTAAATGGGAGAAGGGTCAGGAGAAAGGTGACACACATTAAAACATATTTTCTCTGGCTAACGATGGTCCTCCTGCAAGGATAATGATTTGAAGCAAGACAAATGTCCTGCATTTCAGTTAACTCCTCTCCGGCTTGTGCTAAATCCATTACGGGATGCCTTGCGTTTGACATTTGTGTCTTTGTCCTCCGCACTGACAGTAAATTTACACGCAACAGGGGAGCGCTGGATGACTGCCAGGTGCGTGACTACCACCATGGTTAGAAATGGCCCCTTTAGGATCCTTCCAGCGGAGGAGGCTACAGCTTGAGAGCACTAATGAGGATGCCAGGGGTGGGGGGGGAGCAATGCAGGTATTGACATCTCTTGCACAGCCATGCTGTCACCATCCAGGCCTGTGACATGCATCACCTAAGGCTGTTTTCTGGTTACTAGGTAATAGCGGCATCCCAGGTGAATTCTTCATGTCTGCCGTGACGATGTATCACACGGCTCTCCTGTCTGCTGGCTGCTAACTGAGATCAGGCTGTGCATTTATTTCAGGCTTTTCGACTGGAATGAAGCCTGAGCTCCCAGGGGCCGGGTGGAACGGACTGAAGAAACCTCTTGCTTTTGCTTGGAACCGGTTTGAGATGAATGCTAGTGCTTGCAAAAGCGAGAGGCTTTTGGAACGGCTTCTGAACGGAGCAGCCAGGCAGACAGCTCTGCGAGCGCAGCTCCATCTATTCCTGTCCCTTATGCCCCAAACTCTGGAACGACCCTGAATCCTGAACCCTTAAATCCTGCCAGGCGTAGGGCAAACTCCCCCAGTATCCCAGACAGGCAAGATTTGTTGGGTAGATGCAATCTCTTTTATTAGACCGACTAAATAGTTGGAAAAAAGGTTATTTGCAAGCTTTTGGGCACAAATACCCTCCAGTATCCCAGGCCTTGGCATCGTGGTTCTGCCGTGGGACTTCACTCCACGACTGCAGCACTTGCGGCTCATTCAAATCCTGCTCTTGATCAGAGACTTGCAGTTGCATCCTGCTTTGCTAGAGGCCAGGCTCCTTCTGCGCACAGCTGTTGAGTGGGGTGAGGAGGGCTCCTTCCCTTTTGAACTGTTATTGCACATAATCATCGCCGCGCTGCAAGAGGAGTCCTCTCCCACCCGTTCCGCCCCCTCGGCTCTTACTTGCATGAGCCTGTATTGTACCTCCTCCCTTTATCCCACCTGCTTAACAGCGATGACACGGGGCAGGAGTTGAACAACAGCACACAGGTTGGATCAAATCAACATACTCCACCAGGATTCAAGTGTGGCCTGCAGCATATTGGCTGGTCCTTCCTTAGCTAGAGGATAAAAGTGCCAGGAGAAAAAGAAACCCGGGGAGGTGTGCATGATCCCTACCTGCCTGGGAGCAGCCACTGCCACGGCGGCTCAAGGTCAAGGGCTTGCACAGTTGCAGGGCTCGAACGGAGAAACAGCCTCCTGAAAGATGTATGTAGCCATTAGCCAGGGCCTCTATTTCGCTGGCAGGGAATGAAAAGGAGAATCCCATCACGGATGCAAACAGCTTTCTGGAGAGATGTGCTGCCTCTTCACGGGCATGCCCTGCTGTCGCTTGATCCAAAAGTTTTGCAGGGGCTCAGCGGGTCCCGGGGCCGGTCCAGCCTCCCCTTCTGGCAGCGGTACTCCCTGATGGATTTGTTCGGGCTCCGGGCTCCTGGGGCTGAATCCAACCAGCCCTGAATGCAAACGTCTCCCCCCGGGTGATGGGTGACTGGCAGTCTCGAGCACCCTGACCTCCGTGGGATAATACCATCAGGTCCCCCGGGGACTACGTGCCCCTTTTGGCGATCAGACAAATTAAAATCACTTGTTCTGAAGAGGAGAAAAATCCTCAGCTGCCCAGCATTGAATTGATTATGGAAAGCGGTTCCCGCAGTGAGGAGGAAATGCCTCTTAGCCGTACAGTAAACAGCAGGTTGTTTTTTCAGTTTTTTTCCTCTTTTTCTTTGCCCCGTATGGCAGCTCTTTGACTCGGTGGATCAATGCGCCAGAAACGGCTCAAACTGATTTCAGCCCTGACCCCATCCATCACGCCACTCTTTCCCCTTCCTCCCCCTGCCTCAGCTCTTTAGCCGCAGACACACATTGATTCACAAATAGCTCTCGGAGCATAGCGCATAGTGCATAGCGAGTTGTTGTGTTGGGTTTTTTTTTTTAACCTTCCTCTGCGTGTAATCACGTTAAGGTACCAGGCAGAGGAACCTGGCTGGATCCCAACATGGCTTGCCAGGTGTTTGATATGCCTTGATCTCTGCATCCTTTGCCTGCGGTGTTGTCCAAGTTTCATTTGGCCCTAGATGCGAAAGCTGACATGCAGCGTGGGGATCAGTTCAGAGCAGTGGCAGAAGATCAGGCTGTGCCGAAGTTGCTGCTTGCTCTTTTGCCAGCTCCCGTCCCTGCAAGGCCTTGCCACTGTTACATGCACTCTGCAAACCGCAGCTCGCACAACGGCAATAGCATCAGTGACTGAGCTGTGACGGGCAGTCAGCAGCCACCTCCTTGCCGTCATTCCCAGCACTTCATGGGGACACGAGAATTACTCCTTCCCTTGTAGCCCCAGAGGCTGGATGTATTCGCAAGCATGTAAACTCCTGTCCTTGAAGAAGCCATCTCTGTGCTCTCACGTCCATCTAAATCCATCCATCTCTTTGCTCTTATTCCCCTCTTGGTCCTGCTCGTCTCTCAACTCTCCTTTCAAATCACTCCTCGTCTTCTCCCTCCACGGACCCTGTACAATCCTGGGTTATGGGGAACTCCTGTTGGATCAAGCACGGAGCAGAACAGGTGACTGCTTCTGACCCTGTTTGTGCCACATGTACCTAAAAGCTGCAGACCAGCTTCACAAAGTCCCGTCCCTAGCAAGGACTGGGTTCAGGTTAAAACAGTGATGGGTCCTCCGGGGAACAGTCCCTCTGACAGCTGTTCACAAGTCCCCCCCCCCGAGTGATTTGGACGCTCCTTGGGGCAGGGATTTGCTTTCTGCAATGTGCAGCGCGTGCTTACGGTGCTGGCTGAACAACAGGGCACGTCAGCCCGTGCTGCTCACACCGGACACAGGCTCGACAGAAAAGAGACAAGGCACACAAATACCCGGCCTTCTCTGTGCCCTGGCGTCGCTCTGTTTGGTCAGACGTATATATGGAAGCTCTTGTGTGCCTGCTTTCTCACGAGCAGAGCTGATCCCCGCATCCATCCAGCTACCAATATTTGCCGACGCAATGACGGTAACCTCTCCACGTGCCAGTCCCACATTGAAAATGCAATCGTACAGGAGGTGATTTGCCTTCTGAGTCAGCCCAGCCCTCCAGACTGCAAAGTGTGCAAGGTCTAATGCAGCCAGCAATGGCTTCCTAATTGATAACCACCCTTCCTCTTCTTCCAGAATACCAAGAGCTGATTGATTAAGCAGAAGAGCTGGAACAGCTGTGGATCTGTGCCTAGTCAAGACCTTCCAGAAGAACTGGAAGAAATGTATTTGCAGACTTGCAAAATGAATTGATTTTTTTTCTGAACGTGGCCAGGCAGGTACACTCAGTTGTTCAGAGCTGTTTTCAACTTCGTCCTATCTGTCAGTCTAGGCACTTATGCCATTTCCATAACAGCACAGTATCTGCACAGGTCACAGAGCCTGTCTGAAAAACAAGTCTCCCTCGCATTTGTGCTGTAGCTGAAGCAGAAAACAAATGAGGACACAGCCCAGTGCTAAGGGCAGAGAGAATGGCTCTTGTTTCGCCAGGCGTCCAATGATACCACTATAGCAGAGGAAGGAAAATTATTCTAAAACCTCAGTTATTCCCATTGAAAATCTATTCTGCAGTGGGTGTGACACAAAGGAGGACTTTTACATGTCTTTGGGGTGACCTTCCCCAATTGAATTTGGGTAAGAAGCAATTTCTAGATGTCATCAAAGATTTCAGGGCAAACCCTTATTAAGGTTGTAGGCACGGATTTTTTTTTTTTTGGTGCGTATGAAACTCCACGCGCCTCTGACGCTCCGGGTTCAGCTACAAACACGGCCTAGCATAGCAATCGTCTTACGCCTCTGGGCATCCAGGAAGCCGTTTTCTTTCACACGGCAATCCTGTTTTCGCGTGTTCTGCAGCAGCTTTCAGTGAGGGTGCTTTGTGAGGATGAACGACTAATCCCCTCTCATCTCTGCGAGGCCGAGAAGGACCAACATCCCCATTTGGCAGATCGGGGACTGAGACGTAGCAAGACAAAAGGACTGGCTCAAGCCAAGAAATCTGCGGCACGTTCCAGGCTTCGCCCGTAGCGTCCGTCTGCTCCTCCTCCGCGTGTTCGACAGCGGGCGTCCCGGCCCCGTCGGAGCTGCCCAGGCACTGCCGCCGGGCAAGTCGTTTCACCCGCGAGTGCAACCCGGCTCCCAAAGCGCCTTGTTGTAGCGACACCGCCCTTCTTTCTCCCCCTACCACACGCGGCAGGCGGGACCAAGGACGTGCGTCACGCCCGGGTGGGAGCGGGTAAGGAAACGAATTGCCAATAGACTATCTGTTCAGACCCGTGCAACAGGGCTGGTTCCCCAAGAGCCAACGCCGCCTCCTGATCCAGGCGGGGAGCGGCAGACGTTCGGGCTGCTGGACGCGCTCGTCTCTCACCCGCGACGGATCCAGATTGCGCTCCCCCCCGTTCTATTTCCAGGCTGGCGTTCAGCTTTCGTTGCCAGGGTATCTCAAGAGCCTTCCAGGGTTTAAGAGGAGCCGGCGACTAATGTCTGCGGAGTGGGGCTCCTCTGCCTCCTCGTGGGGACGGACCTGCCCACACGGGCGGGGGAGCAGGGGTGCTTGCCTCGCCCGAACTCCGGGGCTCCCTCCCCGCGCAGCACCGCACCAGTGCGCGCCTCTTTCACCCGCTTCCCACGCTTCGTCAGCGCCACGTGCGCCGGCCCCGCCCCCCCGCCCCGCGCCACGTGCTGCGCCGCCTCGCGTCTTCCCCCCGCGGCCACGTGCGGCTTCGTTCCGGGTCACGTGACGGCGCGCCTCGGGCGGGGCCGCCTCGCCCTTGTCACGTGGTGCGGGACTGCGAGGTGAGCGCGGACGGCCAGGGCGGCCCTCCCCACCCCCCCGGGCGGAGATGGTGCGGTCCCCACTCCTCTCCCCCGCAGAGTGCGGAGATTGGTAGCGTCCCCACGTGCGGGCGGAGAGCCGCTTCCACCCGTGCGGAGGGGGGGTCCCGTTCCCACCCCCGTGCGGAGAATGGGGGCGTCCTCTCCCCCCGGGTGGGGTCTCCTTCCCTCAGCGGCGCATGACGGTGTGGGTTCCCAGTGCCCCCAGTGCAGAGGATGGTGGGGTCCCCATTGCCCCCCATGCTGAGTATGTTGGGGGTCCCCATTCTCCCAGTGCAGAGGATGGTGGGGTCCCCATTGCCCCCCCATGCTGAGTATGTTGGGGGTCCCCATTCTCCCAGTGCAGAGGATGGTGGGGTCCCCATTGCCCCCCATGCTGAGTATGTTGGGGGTCCCCGTTCCCCCCAGTGCAGAGGATGGTGGGGTCCCCATTGCCCCCCCATGCTGAGTGTGTTGGGGGTCCCCATTCCCCCAGTGCAGAGGATGCTGGGGGGCCTGCATTCCCCCCCAGTGCAGAGGCTGGTGGGGTCCCCATGCCTCCCCAAGTGCAGAGGGTGGTGGGGGTCCCCACTCACCCCACCCCAAGGTGCAGAGGGTGGTGGTGCCCCCTCTCATTCCCCCTTCAGATGCGGCGCAGGCTGTGCTTGCCTGCACCTGCCGCGTGCAGGAGGGTGAGGCCCTCTCCATGCCAGGCTGCACAGTGTGACTGGTGCTACAGTCAGGCCGTGTTTTATTCCCGTGGGGCGTGCGCGATGATGCACAGAGCCTGCCTTTGCTTACACAGCACGTGCACGGGCATGTGGGGGTTTCTGGGGCACGTGTGGGTGAATAAAATCAGACGAGCATGTATAGGCGTGTGTGCGATGGCACAGGTTACCAGAGCAGGTGTGGGTGTAACAGCTCATGGCTGTGCAAAACCTTGAACAAGTGCACGGTGCTTTAGGAGAAATATGTTGACCTCTGGGCATCTTGGGCAGGAAGAATTAGGGCAGGAGCAGAGAGGTGGCGGGCATGCCCCCCTCCAAAGGGAAGCCTCCGTTAGAAAGCGAAGCAAGGGGGCTCTGAAGAGGGTTTGACCAGGGGCGCGTCGGCTCATGCCGTGCACAGAATCGGCCGGGAAATGCCAAGTGCAAGGGCCAGCGTTGCAGGAAGGGCAGACGTGGCAGCAGCCTGGGAAAGGAGCAGAGCGCAAGAACTCCAGAGGTTCAGGTAGAGGCAGCTGTGATCTTTGAATCCGGCATTTCCCTTCAAACGATGCGGCTTGCGGAGAATAATGGCTTTGTTACTAAGCTACGTGGGTGCTGTTTGTTTTCCAGCAGGTCTGTTTGTATGTGATGTGGGGAGCGCAGCCCCGGCGCCAGGACTTCTGAACAACATCTTTGTGCCAGTTACATAAGGAATGAGGCAAAACCAGACGTAGTCGAGGCCTGAAGAGAGCGAGAACCTCGGGCGGTCCATTTATCCTAATGGAAAATCAGAGCTTTCATGTCACAGCTTGGAAAGATCAGGCGGGGGGAGCGCCAGAGGGGATGGAAGACATTGTCGCTGCCTGCCTTGCGGATGAAGAGTCACAAGGCAAATGCTCGAAGCTTGCTCCAGAAGTGGACGGTGAAAAGGGGCCATCAGACACTGAAGGGTCTTCACTTGGCCCTGGAAACTGTGACAAAGCGCTGCCATCAGAAGAAGTGCTTAAGGAAAAAGCTACTGTTGCTGGAGGGGCTTTTGAAAGCCCTAAAATAAGTGGCATCGCTGGTGATGACAATAAGGGACGCAGAGCTGTCCCAAGTGAAACCCGCTTCGTGACCTCGCCGCATCTCGATCAAGCTTTAGATGAACATAATAGCAGAGAGCTCCAGAGCGCTCCAGATATCCCACATCTTGAGGCCTTGGGGAAAAAAGAGAAGCTGCGCGGTGTAGAAAATGTGGAAGTCCGAGGTCCTGAGGAAGCAGCGACGTTGCAGGAAACAAGGTTGCCCAGTCCGGGAGGTGTCAGAACAGAAGCGTGTCTTAACTGGGAAGGAACCGCAGTGAAAGCGCTGCTAAGCCCAGTAGAGTTTGCAGGACCTGTTTCCATCTTCCAGGAGCAGGGAACATCCAGGTCCCCCAACGGCCCTGATCCAGAACAGGAGGAGGAAGAGCTTTTCAGGTTTCAGTCCAATTTTTTTGTGCCCTTTTTCCTCTCTAGCTCTTGAGAATGTAAAGGACGATAAAGAGTTGATTAGCAGACTAAGGATCCTCCATTGGCAAAGCTCCCTTACCCACCCAAGGAGACCACTACCCTCCCGCCGTACTCTTACAGGCCTCTCGTCACCCTCTCCCCTCATTGGTATCGTCCATAACTAGACCTCCCTTCCATTTTCCGAACCCTCCCAACTCTGTCTGAAGGGCAGAACATGCAGACGTACCAGTTTCTGAAGCCATTTGCTTCAGTGAAAAGCTCTTGAGTTGCATCCTTCCAGTATTTGTCTGACCCCATTTCTCTGTCTTGCAGACTGAGGGCTGTCACAGTACAACCACATTTCTTTGCAGATTTTGAGTGTGCAGGAATGCTTGTGACACCCAGCCCCGCATTTGGGGAAGGGATTCTCACCATAAGTCCTGTGAAGAGTGTGAATTTAACTTTATTTCTGCCCATTTTGAGACTCCCGTATGTCACATGATTGGGGCTGGTTGGTAAGAAGCCATAGCTGTCGCTGTCTGCGCTGGGGACGCAGAGAGGGAGCAGCCTGATTTGGGTCCATGGCATCTTGCCTGCCTGCCCTAGTATTTATAGCTATCTGTTGTTTTTCAAGAGGCCTCCTCCTCCTCGCTGCTTTTTTGTGACTCAGTCGTCAGGATGACTGTTTTACAAAAATAGAGCTGGAAAATAGGTGCATTTTCAGGGACTTGAACAGGGGGAAATGGATTCACACTTAGGCACCTAAATCCACTTCTATGTCCAATAGCTAGAATAGATTCTGGCCGTAATTCTGTAATTGTGTAAGTTGTCACGATACCCCGACCATGACGCAAAACTTGATCGAATCACTGTGTTGCCCCTGGGTCTCGTGCACCTGAATGGGGAAGGGCGGGCAGAGGGCCCTGAGACCCCTTGGTCTGATGAATCCGTGAGAGAGAGCACTTTTGTGGAGGAGGAGGGCTCAAAGTGGACTAGAGCAGGCCAGCCTTTACGTTTCCACAATTCCCAGCTGAGGCAACTAAGGCTTAGTTTACTGTTTCATTCTTAAACAATTAAAAATTAAGGATAGCAAATAAAAATAAGCATGAATAATTCATAAACAATGACAGTAGTTATGCATCCAGCTTATTTAGTCACCTGAATTATTCATCCTCATTGCTGACTACAATTTTGTAGCACTCAGTAATCGTTAAGGGCCATATGCCATCTCCGTTCAGCTTCCGTTTATATGTGGGAGCTGCGTGCACGCGTATTCAGGAAGCATGTGGCTCTTTAAATACAGTAGCAGCAAAGGTGCGTGATGCAGCCCAGGTTTGCAGGAACATCAGGCAGTCTGCAGGTGCTGGGTGTGTTGCCATGAGCTCAGCACCACCGAAACGTGGCACATCTTTGAGTGCGTCTCAGCTGGCCCTGTACGGTTCATCTTGAGGCAGTGGCGGTGTCACAGATCGTTCCTGGCACCAATGCGAGTGGTCAGCTGAGGTTTAAGTATAGGTCTCAAGGTGGAACAGAAACCCAAACTGAAATAATAGCAATTTAAAACTATTTGAGAGTAATTGTTTTAGTACAGATAACTGCTGTTATGCAGCATTGGTGCAATTGACAGTCATAAAGTGTGATGTCATAAAATCTTCATGGGACAGTGGTGAGTTTGGTCCTAAAATAAGGAGCGATGTGGGACAGTTGAGAAGTACAGTAGCCAGGTCTGCAGAATTGACCTGGGTACCTAAATTCTTAGGCTCAGACTTTGCAAGGCGTGGACTATTTTCAGTCCCATTAACATTCGACGAGGAGTCTTGTGAACCCTTTAGTAACTTGGATCACCTTAATTCTTCACAAATAGTGTTGGCGAGGGGCAGCCAGCATCTCTTTAATTAACTTTGGTTGTAGCACAAGTGTTTCTGAATTGTCCAAGCAGAAAGAAAACATTATTCTTTTGTTTCCCATCACAGCATTCACACCACAGCTGGCAACGACCCGGTTGCAGGCGAGAGAGTGGGAGAAACTCCTGTTTCAAATGAGGATGGGAGTGATGAACACTCAGCAGTTTCTTTGGACGGGGTCGGACAGAACAAGGTGCCATTGGGGAGGAAAGGCGAGATGGCCGGAGAGGGTTTCACTTGCAGCAGAAACTCTGATGTCAGAGAAATAAAAGGTGAAGATACAGATTTTAAGGAAGAGATCATTACAGCTTGCGGGTCTTTGGGAAGTCCTAAGAGAATGTGCGGCAGGAACAAGATAAGCCTTATGAAGCCAAGTTACGTAGTCTTGAGAGATCTCAGGGACGAGTTAAAAGAAAAATATGGATATTCGTTAATGAGCTCAAGTCGCGAGAGACTGCCATTGAACACCCAAAAGGAGAGAGAGACTGTTTTCTCTGACGCGTTACAAATCACTTTGCGTGGGGGTTTAGAAGAAAGCAATACTAAGAGACAAAATAAAGTCCCCAACATTAAGACAGGGGTGCAAAATAAGAATTCAAGCAACGCAAAGATCACGGGGATCAGTAGGTCAGAGAAAGGAGTCGCTTCCACAGGATCGAATGGTATTGATGCGGAGATTCGCTGCGCTATTGAAGAAACCCAAGAAAACGGATCGCTAATGGAAATGGGCTATTCAGATTATTCAGGTATGTGTGAGCAGGGCATTTTCGCTAAGCTGTCTCTTCTGGAAGACGGGCAGAAGAGTTCCTCAGTGGGTGCGTTATGTATACCGGAGGTGTGGGGAGTACAGCCGGATCCTTCCCCGCTCTCCAGCATGACCCCTGAGGAAGAGCAGGAAAAACATGGGAAGGTAGTTCCCACTGAAACACTTATAAAACACTGGAACAAAACAGATAGGGAATTAGGGAAGGATAACGTATCTGATAGCTCCCTAGCAGTGGATTCTAATAGAAAGGGATGTGATTCCAGATGTTCAGGAGGAAACCAGACCAGTCGTATTAGCCAGTCCAGCAGAATTGTTCTGGCACCTGAGAATACTGTTAAGGGTCTTAGAAGCAAGCCGATGGAAGGGACTTCTTCAGAGCCATCAGTCAAGAAGACTCAGCACGTGCTTGGTGACAAAAAGCCGTGCAAAGCACGTTGTCTCCTCCCTGCTCGTAGTGAAGAAGACAGAAATATCGCAGTCCGGGAACCCATTTGCATTTCCTCATCCAGTGCGGCAAAGTACGAAACTCCTGTGAAGCGCGAGCTTTCTCGCACGACGGAGAGCCATCTTGCCCCAGTGGAAAGCCCGGTGCAGAATTCCTCGGAGGAAGCTGAAATCTTCCGTGAGCAGCCGAATGCAGAAGAGCAGAAATCCTGCAACCAAAGAAACGTCAAACCCAGCCGGGAAAGCGATGACGGGTCTTGGTTTCTGAGCGAGATTGCGGAGGAGTTGGAGGCTGCGTGTGTCGATGCTGAGCACAAGTCAGTGCAACAGGACTCTAGAAGGGAGTGTTTTGGTCCTGCCGAGGTTGCTCAGCTCTCACAAAGCACGGAGGTGTCTGTGTCTTGGAGAAACAAGGCCAAGCGTTGTTCTCCCTCCGGCATGCAAAGCAACAAGTACCGTGAGATAAGAAGCAGGGCAGCTCTTTTTTCCCCCAAACAGGACAAAGATGAAGAAATTAGCAGTGTAGGACAGAAAGTGGATCCTGAACCTGCCCAAGAAATGAGGCGTGAAGGGGTAGGTTTATAAATAATATTGTCCCAGGTAACGGTCATGGGGAACATACAGAAAATAGAAGAGTTTATGAGCTTAGGCTGCCTTGGTTTTACTGCAGTTGGCATCTGGAGCTAAGAACTTGGGTTAGCTTGGCCTGGGTTATTGCATCTTCCTGGGGGTTGAACTCATGATTCATCTGCATGTGTCCCCAGAGCTTCCGGGGTCGTAGCCCATGAGTTCTGCACTGCCGTACCCTAAGCCGCGGTGTGGGGACAGAGGCATCACCCAGGGAAGAGTAGTGAAGACATACCCTAGCTATCCTCCCATCCCCTGTAATCCTGTATCGGAGCAGTGGTTCACTCAGTTGCAGGTGGAGCGTTGCACGCTCAGACCGAGCGTGACAAAGATGAGCGTGACAAAGGTGACGCGTGACCATGCTGTAGATCACCAGGGGTCATAACTAGCTTACAGGCTTCAGCGGAAATTTTTTCTCCAGCACACAGCACCAGCGATGCAGAAAGATGAGATGGGCATCTTTCACCGAAGTGATTACTCTAAGTGGCCACTTTGAAACGTTGTAATTTAAGTTTGTCAGTTTAAAAGCAGTCGCTTAGCTGGAGCCAGGAGGTTTTCAAAATATGCCTCCACATTTAGAGAAACGGTGTTTGTGATTCAGTCTGCGGCACTTCGGTCCGTGAGTCCGTACCCCAGCTTAGTGCCATGAGGTGTTGTGCCGATGGAAATGCTGTATCTCGTCTGAAGGAATCAGAAATGAAAG
>JAGPOW010003022.1:688397-702577 GCA_030014935.1 Caiman crocodilus
GTCGCGTAGTTTCCCCCCAGGTGAGGACAGCCTCCTCTTCCGGGTCTCTGTCATGTGACCCGGGTTGAAATCCCTGCCCTGAGGGATTCTCCAGCCGCCTCTCAGGCTGGCAGAGGGAGAGGTTTTTGGAGAGGGGCGCCCAGGGTGGCAATTTTGCCACAAAGGCACCAGTCAGTGAAGTGAAAATGTTTCTGTTAAGGTGAGCATTCATTAGTATTTCTAAACATTTTGTAGAACGCTACATATAATCATAAATGATGATGATATGAATTACCATTCCTATTATCTATGCATTCATATTGCTAACATATTTACATTGAGATTTAAATTTAATATTCAGATTGATGATAATATGCTAAATTACATGACATAATTTACTTTTCACGGAATTTGCAATCAAATCATACGGTATACGCCTCTCCGCCAATCAGCTGCGCGGGGCGGGGCTGCTGGGAAATGCCGCAAAATCAGCTCTCGTGTTGCAGCCAAGCTGTGAAAATTGCTTTATCTCGCTGTGAGTTAAGTAGACCCTTGTTCATCACCAGTGGCCCATACCCTGCCTACAGACAGGTAAAGACATTTGTTCGGTTCCAGCCACCTGGGTATCTACTGCACAGCGTATGAAATCGGGCCTGCCTTGGTGTACGTAGCTATCATCTGAAGCTGCTGTCTGGGGAAATTCAGGCCCATATATAATTCCTGGCGTGACACAACCCATCTGCACTTGAGCCCTGCTGGGAGTTTAGATGACTTTGCCAAGTAATGTGATAAAGGCTTTGAAATGCCTATTTAGCAGGGGTTGGAAAGAGGGAGATCTCTGGAAGTGGAGCTGACTGCAGACAGCCCTTGTTTTGCTTCACCGTTTTCTGTGCTTTCAGCTCCTCTTCCGGCAGGTGGTTCTTGGTGAGGTGACGCCACAGTGCCTGGTTCAAATGAATTCCCTGGAGATGGCACCAAAGGAGTTGGCAGAGTGGAGAGCCAGGGAGCACAAGCAGGTAAGTCAGTCCACTGCAGCTGCAATGTCAGGCCTTTGCGGTTGTGACGTGCCCAGCCCTTGGACTGGCAGTAATGCAGATGACCTAAGCCAAAGTCATAGCTGCTCTGTGCTACTTCGGGGCTCTAACTCCAGATCAGTTGAGAGACCTGAAGCTTTGATTGCTTTGCCTCTTCCTAATCTGTTAATCTTTTTTTGTAACCTTTTATAAAAGCACGATCACAGAAGGATGCGCCGCTCTTCTCACTGGTGCTACAGGGAGCTTGCTAACCACTGGCTTCCCTTATACGGTGCAATGAGGTTTACAGCACTGTGATCCTTTTTTCTTAACAGTGAGAGACTCCTTAACAGTGTCAGACTTGAGATGCAGAGGGGAAGGATGACTCTTGGGCACTGGACAGTTTGGGGCATAGGCACCAGCTCCGTGGGTACTCCAGGGCTCAAGCACCCACTGAAAAGATTAGCGGGTGCTCAGCACCCACGAGCCACGGCTGGCGAGCCAGGCTGAAGTAACGTACTGCCTCTTCTCGGCATGCACAGGGCTCGGTGCGGGAATGCATGACTGCAGACACCGTGTTTTCATTTTGATTTTGACCTCTATCAGTTCTAAAAAATATATCATTGCAAAAGATGCTCTCTGGGGCCCATACACTTCTCAGTGAATCTTCCAGGTGCTGGAGGTGATAGAGAAACAGCAGCAAGAAGCACCAATGCGTTGCTCCACAAAACTGACCCACAAAGGAGAAATAGAGATACACAGAGAGATGGAAGAGAACGTCACCTTGGAAGCCCTGTGTGTGAGTATTTGAGCAGAGTAAATTTACTCAGTGTCCTGCCTGGTAAGATATAAAGGGAGAGGCAAGGGGAAGTCCTAACTGTTTGAAACCATCTCGTTCACTGAAGCTTAAAATGCCAATTGCTGGTGTCTGACTCTTTGTGCAAATGGTTTTCAGTGCAGTGGGTTGGTTGGTGTGACAGGCTGACTAATGGACAGTGGGTTAGCATCAAGCTGTTTTTTTCCATTGGACTCTCCTGTTCAGATCCTGAAGTTATGATAAAAACAAGATGGATGGTTTTGTTCTAATCTAATGAAGACATTAGCCTTCCTAAAAACACTGCGCAGTAGGGGTGAGGGCTTGCAGAGAGGAATGCAGGATGACTTCAGGCCACTGAGATAAGGAAGCTTACATGTTGCTGCTTATCTGACCTGTGATGAGTCCGGGTCAGTGCTGTATCCCTCGCCCAGTTTGTTTTTAAAAAGGACATCAGTGGAGCTATGGGCTACTAGATCAGTCTCTTCCTGTACAAATGTGTTGAACCATTTGGATTAATTATAAAGGGGAGGGATGTTCTGTGGTATGTAGATGGTGTCTCTCCATCATTTCAGCAAAAGGTTATGGTTAATCGACAGTTCGCTGCTAAGAGGCCTGGTTTGGACTGTGGTTTGGAAGGCACCATCTACTAGAGTGAGCCGAGGGATTGCCCCGTGCCATGTTGGCCTCCTCCTGCCCTGTCTTGGGACCATCAGTGAAACCAGGGGGTGAATGAGAAGAGTGTGAATGGATACTGAGTCATTACTTCCAATAACACTGCTAAAGGGCATAGCCTGAGCACGAATAAAGTCCCACCTGTACGTGTGGATAACTTGTACATTTCCTTTAGGAATCAGTGTTGTGTATGGAGATGCAGCCTATTCCCCAGTCTGCTACAGAGTCTGAGAAAGACACCACAGACCAGCATAAAAGTCACTTACTGGACCTGGATTGCCATGTCTGTACTGGTAAGTAAGCTGGGAGAAAGGGTCCCGTCGCTTGGCCTGAGAGCTTACATTTTTCCCAAAGTTAACCTTTTTCCACATCACAAATCTATCTAACAATTTGATACATTTTATTCAAGTGTCCCAACAAGGAACATTTCTGGCCAGGGCCGTAGTATCTTCTTGGAATACCTAGTGCAAGCTAGTGTTCTTGGTTAGTCACTCTTGTGGTCACTAAGTTCACCGATAAAAACACCTGTATGAGCAAGCACAGGGAAGTAGTGTGAAAGAAGTCATGGAGACTCACGCTAAGACTAGAGAGAGAGGGGAGCACCCTTTTCTCCTCCCTCTTAGTCCCAGCCTGTTCCATGCCAGATGCTGGCAGCTGGGATAAGTCAATGGCACATAAACGGCGAGTGCAGTATAGCTGAGACTTTGCTGGTATCCTGGGTAAATGTTGTCTTTGGCTATGGGACAGTTTGAGGCACCTATGCATAACTTACATGCTGCTGGGTTTGTGGTTGTAGCCGTGCTGGTCTAAGGACATAGGCAGGCAAGGTTCTTCGGGTAGATGTGATCTCTTGTATTAGACCAACCGAGTGGTTGGAAAAAAGTTCTTGGCAAGCTTTCTGGTGCAGTCACCCTTCTTCAGGCATAGCAAGAGACTTAAAGTTGGTCTAATAAAAGAGATCACACCTGTGCAAAGAGCCTTGCCTTTTACGTATAACTTAGGCAGACAAGGTTCTTTGGGTGAATCTGATATCTTTTATTAGACCAAGTATAGAAGATATCAGATTCGCCCAAAGAACCTTGTCTGCCTATGTCCTTAGACCTGCCCAGCTACAACCTACACCCCTGTACGTATAACTTGGGAATTCCAACTGTGTTTATTAACTTTATGCTCTTCAGGTTGTCTTCACTATATTCACACTCCTCGTATTAAATTGGGGGGTGGGTGGCATCTGGTGCTTGAGTGTCTACCTTGGAATGAGATGATGCTTACGGACTATTAACTAATGAATGAGCTGGCAACAGAGTCTGTCAATCCCTGATCAGCCTTGTCAGCCATCTTCAGAGCTACAGATAAAGCAGCGATGCAAGACAATCATCCTCGACTGCGAGGGATTGCTGATAGTGAATGAGCCATACCATAGCAGGACAAAAGTGGGGTAAAATCATTACACTCCAGTTCGCTAAAAACAGATGTTAGACTTCCAGAAGGCGGGGGTGAGCCTTTTATCCTTGGATCCTACAGATGAGCAAGTGCATTGTCCCTGGTTAAGTACCAGTGAAGTATCTGAACACTTTGCCCTGGGTTAGTAGAGCAGGGGTGGGCAATTATTTCAGATGGAGGGCTGCTTACTGAGTTTTGGCAGGCCATCGAGGGTCGCATGACAGGCAGCCAGGTACAGATAGATATTAATTTTCTAATTTTTTTAGGGACCCCATGGGCTGGATAGAATGGCCTGGCGGGCTGCATCTGGCCCGCGGGCTGTATTTTGCCCACCCCTGCAGTAGAGGCTAATCTGAGTTAGCTGCCATGCAAACTGGTTTGTAAATGACTGTCCCAGACCTATTTTGCGGGGAGTAACGGGCTGGGACAGTCAGTCCTGGGATAAACCCCCATGCCTGATTTTCGCCCTTGTCTGCAGAGGAAAGGAGTGAAGAGCAGGAACAGAGACTGCAGGTGTTAGTGCTGGGTTTTAAAAACACACACACGCAAAGGGCAGGGAAAGCCCAGAGGCAACAGGACCACTGGGGACCACTTCTGAGAAGGGCATCAGACAAGAGTGCCCAGGGAGTGAGCCTGCAGACCAGAGAATAAAACAGTGCCTGGAACTACCCAGACTGAGAGAGCTTTAAAGTCCCTGAATTTAAAGGCATCAATGTGGGGAGCTTGACAGGTTGTGTGATGGGATAAATAGTCTCAGTTCGAAGGCAGTTTGTATTTCATCCCTTCTGCTTGAATTGGAAAGCCATTTTGTAAGAGATGAATGTGCTCAGACGGCACAGAAGCATCCCATTTCCCTTTGACTTTACAGCACAGCCAGGCCCTGATGGCGAAGAAGGGTTTAACCCACCAAGGAACAAATCACTCTCTCGGAAGAAGGAAGCAGAGCTCTTCAGAAAATTACATTCAACCGGAGTCTGTTCAGCCAGACGGAGCCAATTCTCGGAGAACAAGAGGTCAGTGTGGGAGTGGGGAGGCCGAGATTTGCCTTTTGCTTTTCCGTAGTTCGGTCTGAACTGTAAGCAGTAGATTCCTGTGGCAGCCGGAAAATGTGGGGTGCCCAGGTCGGTCTATCTGAGCTGCCGCGCTGAGCAAGGCACCAGGTCCAGTCCATTCAGAGGTGCTGTTGCAGGGTGGAGTGCTCTGAGTAACAAGATAACCAGTCTTAAAGAGCTGTAAATGCCTGAGCATTGGCTGAGCCCAGGCGCTGAGTAAGAAATACCCAACATTAATGAGGTGCAGGCAGTTCCACCAGGAATTAGCAGGAAGGACCTGCAATCAATGAGATGTGGCTGTCTTCACTTCTTCACCAGCTTCTAAAAGTGCCCGTGCATCTCCCATTGTCCACACCACGAGTTTGAAAGATCCAAAGCCAGATCCAAACCAATGCTTCTTGGCTGAAACCAATTACCAGTGGCTTCAGGGAAACAGCATGCCCTTTCAGTGTTTGGCTCCTTACCTTACTGGGATGGGGTGGGGGTTTCCCTCACTTTAAAGCATCAGGTGGTGGCTGGATGCTGAACAAGATGGACCATTTGTCCCATCTAATACACTGAATGTTATGCCATGGCACAGATAATCAAGGCTCATAGTAGAGGTGATATCTTTTATTAAACCAACAAGATTTTTGCAAAAAAAATTCTTTAATTGCAAGCTTTCGAGCACAAACACCTTTCATCAGGCATTGGAGAAAAGATTGTAAAAGTGATCTTGGGTAGAAGTGAAGGTTCATATTTCATAGGGTTGCACAGAAGAGTCAATAGATGTATCATGTACCTTATATATATATATATATATATATATATATTACACACAGGCATATATATATATATAGTAAAATATTACCATGGCAGAAGCACTTTACATCCTTGAGGGGGTAACAGATGGGTCTGGAGAAAAGAGTTCATACCTGTTACTTATCCTCCCTGTTGCCCTTAGTCCATAGCCTTTGGGGCCTTTATCAAGAGGAGATGGGTAGGGGAAGGAGCATGTGTAGGTCCTTTAGCTGGGACTGAGTTCTGATCTCTCTGTTCAGTGGGGGAGATACTGGACGTATTTCGTATATCTGATTTATATGTTACAAGACAGAAGAGAGGTCCCAGCTAGGCCAGCCAGCAATCTCCTTTTCCCTGCTGTAGGGTCCTGAGCATGCAGAGAAAGAGGTGGAATTACTCAGGGGAAAAAGGACTAACACGGGTGTGACACAGATCTTAGCGATGTGCAGGGATGGCTCCGCTACAAAACACATGCAAATCCCTCTTGCTTTCTTGTAGGCCTGTCTCCTCCGGCATCCTCAGGAAGGAGCCGAGGCTGCAGAAGCCCCTGGATAAGAGCACGGTGCTGTGGGAAGGATCCATTCAGATGTTCAGCATCAAAGAGTTTTCAGCCAAAGCGTATCCGGTTTCAGGCTACAGCAGCCACCTCGTTCAGGTACGAGCCTTGTTTTCTGTTATACAACGGGAAGGAGAAACTCTTCTCTGCATCAGTAGGACTGTATTTGTTAATAAAACCACCCCCCCCGCTCCCCTATTGCCTGTGGTGTTCCAGGGGCTGGGTACCACAGCTCAAGTATTTCACTTGTCCTTTTGAGCAGTTTAAAATCCTAGTCCGCAGTCCTGCAGTCCTTGCACAGTTTTTACCTGGCCGTTCCTCCCATCAGCTGTCAGTGACGCTAACAGGACTTTAAGTAGGAACTGATGAAGGAGATCAGGAAAAAGGGTGAATGTCCTGGCATGAGTTAAGTACTTTTGGGATCTGCAGTGGTTTGAGGGCTTTTATAGTTTGCTCCACGTATGCCCCCGCAGATGCGACAAATGGGACTTAAAAGGATCTCCGCTTTTGTGCTACTGCAGTGGAACAGTAGAACTGTGGAAATGAAAGCAGGGAAAGACCACTTATAGCACTAATACAGCCCTCAGGGCTCCTGTGCAGGATGGCTCCTTGTAATACTTTGTCTTGTTAGAAGGATCAAAAGAGGCCTCTCAGAAAAGGTTTAGGTTGCAGCGTTTGCTTTTGATCTAAACCACATTACGCATGCACTGACGCCATGCTTCAGGTGGCTTTATATCTGGTAATGTAAGCGAAAATAGTCATAGCCAGTGGTGCTTAACTTTTGCCCAGAGGGCTGGATAGGCGGCGCCTGGTCCGTCCGTGAGCTGGATCCAGCTGGTGGTCCTGATCCACGCGAAGGGGGCTGGGGGCAGCCTGGTCCCAATCCAGCTATGTGGAGAAAGAGACTTGGCCCAGCCCTGCAAGTGGGGGCAGGTGATATGACTCGAGCCAGCTGCATGCTCTGGCCCTGGCTCAGCTGCGTGGATGAAAGGGGGTGTAGTTCAGCCCTGTGGGCAGAGTCGATGTGACCCTGTCCCACCCTGGCCATGCAGGGAGAAAGGGGGCATGGCCCAGCTCCAGTCTGGCCATGCAGAGGGAGAGAGGGCATGACCTGGCTCCAACCTGTCATGGGGCACTTGGGAATTTGGCAGTGAGGGGGGTGGTGGTATTAAATACCTTTGCTTCCCTACTGCCATATTTTCCAACCTGTTAGGGAGCCCCACAGCCAGATGCCATGGGTCCATGGGAGAGACTCGGCCCATGGGCCGGAGGTTGAGCACCCCTGGCCATAACAATCAACAGTCTCAACAGGAGGGTCCCTGAGTAGGTCCTGAATAAGTCTGCAGGTTGTCAACTAATGACTAATCGTTATATGCTTGCCCTTCTGGTTTGTGCAGGCTCTACCAGCACAGATCCAGTCCAGGGGCTGTACTCTCCCCGAGGACGTCTGGGATTTTTTAGACAGCATCTGGCCAGCTGAAGCCAAGGTATCCTTTCAAAAGGATTGAGTTCTGGGGTGCTGCTGAGGATAATTTTCTGTGGGAGAAGCTGCCTCGCAAGCATGTCCTGGTTCTGTCCGTGTGTGGGCCAGTACCCACCCAGAGGTCTGAATATTGGAGCTGGTACAATAGTAACTCTCGAACCTGACGATATGGGAGCAGAACGGGGTGTCAGCTGCCAGGAGCTGCCTGCATTCACGCAGTTGAAATGGCTGCTGCTGCCGCCGCGCGCTCCACATCTGCTCCCCAGAGCTGCGCTGACACCCACCAACAGGCCCGTGTGGTCTGGACTGTTTTAGTGGTCGGGTGGGATTTTTTGGTTCAGCTGAAGCAAGTTTCATTACATCATTGCACGTGTCGGGTACAAGTTGTACAGCGTTTAGGGCCCGGTCCTGAGACGTGCAGTGGACCAGTGGGAGACGCACACTGTTCCCTTTCCTCCGCTGCAGTGCCTGGATGATATATGGGAATTGGAGCTCCTCTCTGAAATGAGATTAAGCTTGAGCCCATTCTGGTCTGTGGCCTAAGTATCCTTGTGTTCGGCAGTCTGTTTCTTCACAGCACTTACTTACTGTTCATTGAACTTTGGTCACCGCATTGTGTTTTTGGGCAACCCACAAAACGTCCTGATCTCTTTTTGTTTGCTTAGGAGATGAGTGTGATACGATTCTACCCTGCTGTGGCCCAGGCCATGGGCACTTACAACATGCTCTATACATATTTGAACAACAAGCAGAGATACGGCATTGTGGACAGCAAGCAGATGGAAATGTTCCTGGTGCCTCTGCCAGCCTTCCAGCCCGTTCCTGCCAAATTCCACCCCCAGGGAGGCCCAGGTAGGGACTGGAAGCAAGCTGGGTAAAGTAACATTGCTTCCTTTTGATTGAAGACCAGGGCTGGCAGTGCTGTAAATAATTTAAAGTCATCTGCGGCTGTACAAGGTATTAGACACACAAGAGGCTGTAATTATTTCCCAAAGAACATCGAATTTGAAAAAGCCATGTTATGCAGGGCAGCAGGAAACACTTCCTGCCTGTGTCCTTGCTGTGTGATAACAAGCATTTAAAGTCACGTAGCTGTACCTGGTCATCTAGAGCATTTTCTCCTTGTGTTTGAAACATGACATGGGCACGAGGAGCCTGGTTCTCGCCAGGCGACTGTCAATCAGAAGTAAATCCACCAAAGTCCATGGATTTACACTAGCAAAAACTGAGAGTCAGGGAAAAGTGAATCAAGTGTAGTAAACCCGAGTGGCTCGATGTCACATGGTGTTTTCCTTTCCCTGCACAGCTCCACATCACATGCCCTGAGGTAGCTACCACACACACAGCTGACGAAAGGTCTGGAGCTTGCATGCTGATAAAGTGTAATGTAAACTCATGTAACCCCTGTCACACAGCACCGGCTCTTTCCATACAGCCCCTCGTCATGTGAAATTCTGTTTGTCAGGGCTGCTGCTAATCTCTCACATGATGTAACTTTGTATAATCCCCCTGTCGGGATCACGCTCGGTGCATACTTCAGTGCAGGCTGGCAGCTGATCAGAGTTTCCAGTAATCATCGCTGGCCAAGCCCCTTTAAGGAAGCAGCCAACTCCATTGGTTACTGACCCCAAATTGGTTCTCCGCTCAACGAGGTGGGAGCTCAGGCCTTGCCGAGAGGCACATTATTCTAATTATAAGTGTTTGTGTTCCTGATCCGGACCTTGGAGAGGGCTGCCATCACCCCAGGGCAGGAGACTAGAGGTGCGTTGATGCGGTACAAGGGCTCCCTTGAGCTGTCCCTGCACCGTGCCCTCTCAATGTCACCTGAGCCACTAGAAATGGGTTGCCTCTTGTTTTCAGCTACAAAGTAGGATTGCAAATCATAGCAAAACCACCTTATACTTAGCTATGGTCTGCCTCAGGTCACAGCTGGGTGGACATGGCATGTTTGCATGCAGCATTGACGCAAATCTACTTACTTAAAGTGAGTTTATGCAATTAGTGTCAGTGTTTTGCCACTGGAGGAAGAAGCACCTCATTCACCAGCCAGGCTGGCGTATTGATTGAGTCTGCTGCTGACCTGCTGGGGGATAAAACACTGAAAACAACAAAGGGGGATTTTTTGTTTCTACAGCAGCCTTTAAAGCTGCACCCCAAACATTTGTGCATGCATGTATTGGTGCACCTGAAAAACCTTGGATTTCCTGTTGTAGGGTTTCAGGCGGAGCTGTGATTATAAGGCCTATCCTAGCGAGCATAGGTAAAAATATCTGTGAATATGTGGCAGCTTGGGGCAGGGTTGTCTCCGTATGCGCTGAACAAAAAGCAAGGATTTGGCCCAAAGTTAGGAAGATTCCAGCAAACGTTGCTGAGGGGTGGATGCTGGGGAGAGGAGGAAACCCTTCTTTAATTCCATCGGTTCTCTCTGCCTTTTAATAGGTCTCGAAGCAAATCATTCTAGCTTGTTATTAGGGCTGATCCTCCCAAAGGCTGCTCCTGGAAAGGCCCCTGCAAGCAGCCTAAAGCCCAGTCTCTCGACGGGAACCAAAAGGAAGAAAGTTACTTTTAAAACCGACCTTGTGACCGAATGCTTTGCGCTTGCACCACAGAGTCCTGGGAGCAAACAGGAGCTGGCCCCCGCACCCCCGAGCAAGCTGCTGTTTAGCAGTGAGTGTTCCCCACTGATTTCTCATGGCCCCGAGCTCCTAACATTTGAGAATATGTTCACTTTTGATGTGGCGGCAGGTGACGGCTTACATGAAGAGACGTTGTTTGGGGCATCTGCTTCTCCGTGCCTCCAAACCAGAGGGGAGGAAGCCAACCAGTATATCCAGAATGGGGCTCTCCATTCACTTGGCCACTTGTGTGTGCATCAGGAAGCTGGTGGAGAGCAGCAGGATGTGACAAGGGAGCTGCAGGTGGTTGTAGCACCAGACACCTCCCAGACCTGGGATATTGGACTGTTGCATCCATGGTGTTGTTGCCCTGATGAGGAGGGTGGCAGTGCTGCCTTCGATGGCAATGTGTGTGCTGTTCCCCAGTTATCAATCATGTTTTATCCGGTTCAGCCTGATTCCCACGAGTCTTCTGCTGGTTTGCACCTCCAAAATCCCGGTGCGACGGGAGACTCCCACCCAGGTGGCCCCATAGAGGAAGCATTGTCTCTGATTCACCAGCTGGAGGCACTGGTGCAGCAGAATTCACAGCTCCAGAACCAGACCTTTCCGTTTCCTTCTGTTGCTGGTGCACCTCAGATCGCAGGAGGATCCACGTTTCCACCAGCCCAGCATGGAAGTAGTTGTGCCCCCAGCTCTGAATGATCCTTCTACCCTTGTGATTCCACATGTACATTCGGAAATACATCTCCCACTCCTAGCATCCTTCCCTTCTGGACAGAGCTCCCTGTTCCATACTTTGTCTTGCTTTCAAATCCTATTAACACTTAATGCAAAAACAACCTAATTGGATTAGTGGCTTTTTAACTATCTTGAGTAGGGCCAATTACAACTAAATGTAACGTGCTTTTGGCACCGGTATAATTAAAACAACACTGACTTGCCGTCGTGTGGATCAAGAAAAATATGATATTGCAGACTGTGTATGGATAGAGAGATCAGAACCCCTCCCTCCCCCCTCAGTTAAATCTTACTATAAAGTCTGATTCATGTGCTGTCTTCAAAGCTGTTGGGCATTTACATTACCACGGCCAAGGTTTAATAATTAACTGGATATGCCCATGACCCACAGACCCTACGATTTCAGGATGTTAAACATTTCACTTTTGATATCAAAACACATCATGCCAAACAGCATAGGAAATAAATCCCCATTCTGGTCATTCATTGCCACGGAGGATCACCAGCACGGTTGACAGAACGGGCTCCTTGCACGTGAAAGCAGCATTGTCCCAAAACGAGTTTGCAATTGCTCCTAGAAGGCACAACATCTGGATCGCTGACAGTCCCCCATGGGCTGCTTGGGAGGTTGTGGATTGCTTGAAACATGCCCCTCGTGAGGCAAGGTGGCCTCTGAGGTTATTCCACCTGCTCCGAGAACAGATGGAAGAACACGACGGCGTCGCGGCGTGCCGGCAGCCACCTGGCCGGGGGAGTGGAAGCAGAGATGCAGAGTAAGTGCCACGGTGCTTCAACTTGAGTGGGGACTTGCTCTGTCTGCTTTCTGCGGCCGTAACAAGGAACGAGTGACCATTTCCTTGGGCATCAGGACTCAAGGAAGCACTTCGCAAGGCAGGGCTTGAGGCACTTTTTGTACCTGTTCAAAAACTATTTACCTCCAGGAGAAGAGGGTGACTTTTTTTTTTTAGTGACCTCTGGCGCTCTTTGGACTTTAGCCCTGTAGGAAAGGTTTTCAGGGGACCTTTTTAAAACCACGATAAGAGCGTAAGCAGCATTGCCCATTGGCAGAATAATACTGAGCTGCTAAGAGTTTTAACTTTACTGTGCAAGTACACAAAGTGTTTTTTTTTATATTTATAGTACTGGTGGGTTGTTTTTTTAAGTGGTTATTTAAGCACATACATCTCGGGATCTTCATGGAGGATGGGCACTGTGTGTCGGTTGTTTGAGGCTCCTTCGTTTTACATCGTCCCAGGACAGGATTTTAAAAATCTCTCATGTTCCTTGACTAATAGGCACCAGCAACGCTAGAAGACAAGGGTTCGAATATTGGCTGGATGATCTCCAGCTTGGGGGAAAGCCAGAATGGGAGGCTGTTCTGTTTTTATGTTACGGACCTTGCAGTGTTTTTACAATAAATACAAAGGCTAAACCCCAACGCCTGCAGTTTCTTAGCTTTTCTTTTTTAACAGAGGCCGCTGAGAGGTGCCGGGCAGGATGGAGTTGGTCCCAGCTAAGTTTGCAGTTGGTGCCAGGCTTGCCGCGTGGTTCGAGCACCATCCTCTTGTCCAGCACAGTCGAAGATTTTTGCTCGGACAACCGCTGGCTGAGCTGATGGAGGCCAGGGTGAGTCAGCACAAGAGAAGAGTTTGCACCTCTGTGCAGGGGCTAGCACCCAGCTGAGGGCAGGGAGTGGGAGGGCTCTTACACTGCTCTGGAGAGTGTGGCCCTGCTGCGGGGTATCTTTTCCCCCGATGGGTTGCCTGACCTCCCTCCTTCCCTCTGGGTTTTCCCCCAAGCACAGCTCTCCGTTCTGTGCGAGCTGCCCACTCCCGGCTGCATGTAGACCTTTTAAACACTTGTAATAGGCTGCGATGATGTCCGCTCTTAGTCATTGTGCAGCCAGGCGTCACTTAGTTCTTCCCTATTCCCCGAGCCCTTCTGATAATGTCTCCAAGCCCTTGGCACCACTTCCCCCTCCGTCTTTGCTTCTGACTCATTGCCCATGACATCAAGTGCTGCAGTTATTAGGATGAAAAAACAGAAGAGCTGGCATCTGTTGTAAACCGAGATTCAGCTGCTGTTGGGCGAGTTGCACACAGCTGGCCCCACTGGAAAGTCCTGCTGAGGAGCACAGAGGCTGTGTCTACACTGGAGCATTGGAGTGCCCCGGGGCAGGGCAGGAATGTGCGTACCAGTGGTGGGGGGGTGTCCAGGCTCTCCCGGTTGCTTTTGCACCTGAGCTTCTTGTTCACCCTGGGACTGTGCAGGCCCAGAAAACCCCCCATTGACTTCTGCAGGCTTTGGTTCAAACCATCTTACACCTCTAGTTGCAGTGGGCACGGTGCCTCACTCCTCCCTTAAGCGGAAGCATAGGGTGGGGGTTTGGAGGGTCTTTGGGAAGCCTTCCCTTTCCCTGTAGTGCTGGAAACCAGCACAGGGGAGAAGCAGGGAAGAAACAGCAGCAGGCTGCCCTCCCCTATCCAACACAGAACCAGCTGGAGGGAAAACAGACCTCCCAGGTTTCAAATCCTTTCCCGGCCCTAGATATTAGTTGACCAAGAGAAAAGAGCAACAGGCTGAGTGTAGTCTGATTTCTAACTTGGCCTGGGTGATTCCAGGCTGTGGCAGTATGTGCCTTTAAGTGCTGGCATTAATGAGCTTAACTATCCCCAGTTGCCTAATAGATTGGATAATGAGCAACATTCCTAATACACCATTCGATGGGGTTAGATAATTGCTCTTTAAAATGAAGCGACTTTTTATGGCTTTTAAATCAAGCTTTTGCCTTGTTTTAGTTACAGGGGGCCAGAGACTCCATTAGCATGAATTGGTGCAAGCCTGGGCAGGGCTGGTTTGCGCCAGCCAAGGAACTGTCCCGCCGGGCCGGGCCGGGCCAGATTCACCCTGGGGGCCAGCCCAAGGGGATAAACCAGTGGTTCTCAGCCTTTTTAGACTCGAGGGCTCCCTTGTTAAACTCGAGGCCCTCACGGAGCATCTCAGCACTTCGTCTCCACTCGTTTTTTTTT
>JAGPOW010003022.1:702677-719109 GCA_030014935.1 Caiman crocodilus
TTTTTTTTTAACTACAAAAAATAATCGAGCAATTCTGTTGCAAAGACCTCCAACCACAGCAGGGCAGGATGCTTTTGACACCTATTTGAAGTCTCTTGCGAATCATATTTGCATACCTCACAGTGCTGACGTTGCATGGCGCCCTGCAGCACCCGTGGCAGGATCCCCAGGCACCCCAGAGTGCCCGGTTGAGAGTCACTGGGATACGCTCTACCTTACGGGAAGGATGGGACTCTGAAGTCGTTTCATGACTTCAGTGGAGCTACCGCACTGGCTTTGATTGAGGACGGGATTTGGTCTTGTGCCTGTAAGGATCTTCTCTTCCCTTGAGCCTTTGTTTTACTTGGCTCCGTCTTACAGACGAGGGATCACATTTGGATCCGTGGCACAGAGAGCTGTTTGCGTCACCGACTCAGAGCTCCCCCATTCTGGCGCATCTCTCCCAACCCTGAGAAGCACAAGAAAGCTTTATCACCTACCTACGCCCACCCACGCACGCACACAGCATTTCATTTCCTTCCTCCCAGCCCCATCCAGCCTGCTGGCTGAGCCGCTGCGTGTTTGCACCTGGAGGCATGCAGCCTGGCTTAGCTTCACGCAGAGGCTGCTCTTACCCATTTTCTTATCACATCTCTTATATTTTTTCTTCTCCACCACATCCTTGCTTCCTCTTTTTGCAGGCCCTCTCCACCCCCCACGCTGCTAGCGATCGCCTGCTGCTGCTTTCTGATTTTTGCAGCTTTCCCAAGCTGGAGTTTTTCTTCCGTTGTTGTTTTTCCCCCCCTCTCTCAAGCAGAAGGGGAGTTTGTGCGTGCAGGAAATTTCCTCTAATTGACTTCAGGGTGTGTTGCTGCCAGAGTTGGGCTGAGACGAGCCCACACGTGGGGGGCTAGTAAGGCCCCTTGCTTCGGGAAGGAGGTGCTGCGTGGATGCAGTCGGTGTGAAGGGAGACAAGGAGGACTCGGTGTCTTTCCTGAGGACTTCCAGCTGCATTTTAATGTGTTAGAGAAACTCTACTCCCCTCCCTGCCTACGAATTTATCTCGCTGCTTTGTACGGCATCCAGATGGCACCGAGCGCTGTGTCATGAGATAGTAAACAAAGCAGGCTGCCCCGCTGCTACGAGGAAACGCTGCGATTAGGCACTAAGTGCTTCTCAGCCCAAACGGCTGGTGTCAGTTCCTGGCTGCTTTACCTCCTGTTGACAGGAGCGAAGGCGGCGGGGGAACGGTGCCGGGGGGCGGCAGGGCCTTGCTGTTGTGCACAGGGTGGGAGGTGTGCCAGGGCGATCCGGTTCCAGCAGTGCCACTTCGTGTTTGCAAGGCAGGACCCTCCTTCGCACCGGGCGGGTGCGAGAGGGTCGCGTTTCCGCTCCTGGGTGCCGAGTGCCACGTGCGGTCGGAGTCGGAGGGTGCTGGGCGTCGGAGTGCGGTGGGCGTCTTCCGCTGGGCATCCCCAAGGGAAAGCATCCCAAATGGAGCCAGTTTGGAAAGGACGAGTCCAGGGTGGAGGCAAGATCAGAGCTCAGGACCCTGGAGCTCCTGTTGGGAGTCACCCACGGCCCCGTCTTCCTTCTTTGCCCTTGGGCCTCTTCTGGCAGCAAGGAGGGCTGGGTGTGGGAGCCCACCAAGGATCCTTGCTTGGTGGCATCTGGGTTTACCTCCCTCTTCAACCCTTGGGATCCACAAAGGCTGGCAGCTGACCCATTTTTAACCCTGAAGGTACCATCACCCTTGAGGCACCACACTCCCAGTTTGCAAGCAGCTGTCCAACCCAGTTGGGCAGCTCAGCTCATAAAGGACCAGTCAGAGGCATTGAACAGAGCCTGGTCTGGCCCTGATGGCTGCATCGCAGGCTGCTCCTTCAGGCTGCCTTTGGGGAGGAAAGTCTGCTTTTCAGCTGTTGCCTCTGCTCGGCCCATTACGAGCGGAGTTGCCCAGCCGGGTCATGCAGCCCCTTGCAAGTCGGGAGTGTGGTGCTGTGAGCGTGGCGGTACCTGCAGGATTAAAAGCAGGGAAGCATCCACCCTACATGGGTTTAAGCGGCGGAGGGGAGAGAAAACCCAGGTGCCCCAAGCAAGGTGGGGTCCTTTTGCTTAGAGCGACTTCCTTGGTGCTGGCAGTGACTTCCCTGCCTTGCTGCCAGAAGAGGCTTTGTAGCATGTGGCCCAGAGGAAAGGGGAAGAAAAACAGGGCAGAGGGTGACCGAATGGGAGGCCCCTCCATAGTGCCGTGCTGGAGCTGCTTGTACGCAGGGCGGGCTTGGCCCCAGCGTCCCCGCGTCCTCGAGCAGTGCAGCACACGCTGCCCCGAGGGGGCTGTACAACCCGTTCTCCTGCCGTGTTGCAGCGTGGGTGGGATGGAGCCGGGCTCTGCCCACGTCTCCTCACCCTGCTACCCCCTGGGACTTCAGCAGGCTGCGGCACCACGCAGTGAGCCCACCAAAACCCAGCTTGCCCTTCTGTCCCCGCACCTTGCCGGGGGCCACCCCCGGTGCATCGGCTCTTGCAGCTCGCTGGTCTGTCTCCATCTCGTCTGAATGGGGATGCTCATAGGTACATCGCAGCTGCGCATATCGGATAGGGACAGGTCACGTTGCTGCCGTGGGCTCGGATCCGCTTTCCTCCCTGCACTGGGTGGGTCAGGCCCGGATGAAGGATTTGGAAGAGAAACGACCAGCTTTGGGCAGTGGACCAGGACTAGACGTCTGCAGAAGGTCCTGCCCACCGGAGAGGCAGGCAGAGCTCTGGTGACCTTCAAATGCTTCCTCGGGGCTGGCAGCCCTGTGAGCCCTGCGCCAGCCCCGGGCAGCGGGAGAGGGCACTCCCTGCGTGGGTGCAAATCGAGGGCCAGGTTAATGTCCCTGGAGACTGAAGATTTCTATCTGCTGCACTAGTGGCACTGGGACCAATTGCCCCCAGCCTGATGCAAGGGACATCAGCCAAGCCACAGTCAACATTTGTGGCCTCTGAAGACGTTGAGCCCTCCGGTGTACTTGCTCATGGGGACTGTGTCCGAGACTGACCGGCGCGCGCTGCACAGGCACGGCTTTCCGTCCCCGCGGGTTTCCAGGCAGCGCGCACCGGGGAGAGCCTCGCTGCCCTCTCCGTCGCACGCAGGAACGGGAAACCCAACACGGCTGCTTTTATTGCCATTTCACCCAGCAGAAGAAGCCCCAGAGACCTCCCCTCTCATTTCTGACGGGGTCCAGGAGTGCTCCGGCAGATGTGGCTGCATGTAAACAAAGCAAATTAATTAAAAGAATATCAAAACTAGGCACACTGGTAATTAGATAATCCGCCAGCCCCTAATATAATTAATTATGCTAATGTACCCGGCTGCCACCATCAAACAAAACCGATTACACTGAGTAATGCTGCAGGGCAGCCTCTGCTTGCGAGGGGGCCGGCGCTACCCGTGGCAGCCTCCAGCAGAAAGGCTTCTCCCGGGACCAGGAAGGTTTCTGTGGCCCACCGGTGATGGGGCGCCGGGGTCTGCGCAGGTTCCCGCTTGCCTCGGCGGTCAACCCAGCTCCTCGCGGTAGGTGAGAAGTCCAGGCTTCCTCCAGGATCCGGATCAGGGACTTCCCGCAACCCACGGGCAACCTGTTCTGTGGGATTCTCCCGAGATTCAACCGGGGGGTTGAACAGCCAGAGCCGAGGCTGCGGCGAGGGCACGGGCCTGCCGCGGCTTGCAGGGCATCCCTTGCTCAGGGCTGTTGCTGCCCCAGGGGAAGCTTGGGTTGGCATCCCGGTCCCCTGCGCGCTCTGACCCCACGCTCTGCATGGCTGCATCCAGGCTGTTTTCAGATGGCTGCAGGTGATGGACGGCCCCATATTTATTCCCTGCAGGAAACCGTCCCCACGCCGCATCCATCACCCCGTGGGGGTCTTCAAAAGAAGGCTGGATAGGCACCTGGCTGGGGTCATCTGACCCAGCGCTCTTTCCTGCCTCGACGGGGTCGGACTTGATCTGTTGAGGTCTCTTCCCACCCGAGCATCTACGAATCTCCCTCGGGGAGGAAGTTTTTTCCCTGAGATCTGAGCCTAAACACTCCTTTGCTCAGCTTCATCTCCTTGTTCTTAGTTATGCCTCTGGGATCCCTTAAACGCCCTCCCTCCCCGCTCAGCATTTATGCCCGTCAGATGCCGACGCTCGGCTCTCATGTTCCCAGCAAGCTCTCCGCTTCGCCTGCCTCTCATCTCCCCTCATCGTTCAGCTCCCCCGTCATGGCAGGCCTCTTCCTTATTCTCTTTCGTGCCTCAGCGCCGAGGTTCCCACCGCTGCATGTGGCCTCACCCTGCCGTAATGAAGAAATTAAACCTCTTCCATGTCTTTGCACAGCCGATCTCGGCTGCAGAAACATCCCTGCCACTTGGGGCCCCCCGCACGCAAATGAATATTTAGCAGGCTCTTTTCAAAAGCCTCGGGCCTGTCATCAAATATCGTCTCCCGGGATCTGGAATGAACCTGTCACGTAGAAAACAGCGTCGAAGCGCCGTGAACAGATCTCAAGAAGCATTGAACCAAGCGTAGATGCAAGCGCCAGCCAAGGGAAGGGGGTAGGCAAGCAGACCGGTTGATGCTGCAGCGGAGCTGGGAGGGCTCCCCGATGTTGGAAATACAGAAGAAGGCAAGTTTGGAACAACACGGGGCACAATTTGCATCTCATTGACTAACCAAAGTGCGTGAGTGCACACTTGCACACGCACATGCACATCTAGCTTGCATGGGCTCCCGACGTGGCAGCGAGGACAGAGGCAATTCCGCAAGGAGGGGGTGGAACGAGCCTTATCGGAGCTGCTCCTTTCCCTGCAGCGATCGGCAGAGGGCAGTCGAATACTTGGCAATGGCAAGTCTGTAGGGATCTGCCCACCCCCTTGGGTGGTTTGTGGGTAGGGCACAAAATAAATGTTAGCAGGAGTGCCAGGCTTCTCTGTTCCAGAGCCCGGTGTTTAAAGCCAGGTGGCGGGGATTTATAGCGGGTGAATAATCGAGAAGGAAGAGCAGAGCGTGTCCACGCGGCACCTGCAGCAAGGGGAAGAGCCCGTTCTATGTATTTATTTAATCCATCCAGGTTGCACTGGCCACGAAAGAAGCCAGGCCCGGTTGCCGTCGGGCAGTCATTGTGGTATGCCGCAGGCCCACGGGAAACGGGCAGGCAGAAGGGAAAGGACGCAGCCAAGTCTCACTGCGCATTGGGAGGGCAGCACATCTTTTGCTTCCTGGGTTTCGCCCCCCTCCTCTTTCCTCTGCTTGTCTCTCCTTCCCTGCACTGTGTGTGCACACTAGTGCAACAACTGTGTGTGCCACAAGACATGCCTGGGTGTGTGCGTTCTCTCAGGTGTTCAGCTCGGCACTAGACCAGACGTGGCCAACATGCCACGTACAGGAGCTTGCAGAGGGGGTCGTGGGCTTGTCTCGTGACTGGCCCAGCAGCGGGAGGGATGCGTGTCTCTGGCAGTGGGTTGTGGGTGCAACAGTCATAGACTATAGAGTTGGAAGAGACCGCAATGGATCATCGTGTCCGACCTCCTCCTCTCCCAGCCGGCTGCAATCCGGCGTCTCTCAGGCCACCTACTACCAGTACCAGGCTCCTCTCCTGCATGTGGAGCAGGAGCCTTCCTGTCCCATTGCCAGCCAGGAGGCACCGTCCCGAGGGGAAAGAGGAGGCTGAAAAGGCAAGGAAGGGGCCGGAGAGTGCACCTCTCTTCTGTTGTGTGGAAGGAAGCAGGACCAGGGCGGCGGCGACTGCAAACCTGAGCCCAGGCCCTCAGACAGGTCCGGTCCTGGAAAATTCTCCATGAGAAATGGGGTAGCCCCCTCCCAAAGGGGCACGGGGCGGTAGGGCCGGGGGTGGCCGGTGAAGAGGTGCAATGTGGAGCAAGGGGTCTTGTATCCTGCATTAGACCCGAGGAATGAATGGCCTCCCACTTTGGTGGAAAAAGGCTCCCTAAGGGCTTGCGGTAGCGGGGAGAAAGGCCCCGGTGATGGCACTACGAGGGGCAAGGAGAGGTAGCGGAGGGCTCCCAGAGGCACGGCAGATGCCGTGGGGCTGGGAGCCGGTGCTTGGAAGTGCTCAGCCTCCTCCCCAGGGAGCCTTGATGCATCAGGCTAATAAAAAGCTCACAAAATCCATTTCCTCGGCGGCGTGTTGACGTGCCGGGCAAGAGGGCCCGTAATGGCAGGCAGAGCCGCTGGCCCATTCGAGACACTTAATTACCAGACAATTGCAGCCGTGTCACTCCCTCTCGCGCTCTTTGCTGCATGAAGCTGTAAGGAAGCTCCGTTCGGGCTGCGATGGAAAAGCGACTGGTCAATAAGCCTCCCCCGTGAGCTGACGTGCTCGGCATAATGCCGGAGCCTGGCCTGGGCAGAGGACAGCGAGGCAGGCAGACGCTTGTTGCTGCCCCGAGCCATCCATTTACACCTCTGCCCCTCCAGCGCGTGACCCTCATCTCGGTGCACGGGTGATGTTTGCCGGTGGAAGTCATGGATTCTTTTTGTCTCTGCTGATAGCTCATTCCCTGCCTGTCCTCTGCTCTCTTTTCACTTTCTGAAGCCATCAGCCCTGCTAGGTCAACTTAACTAATGGAAAATAAACTCCTTTCTGCTTGAAATCTCCTCCCCGGAGCCCTGGATAAATTACAAGCTCAGGCAATCTCGCTGCACACCTGCAGGCTGCTTTGGAGATGAGTCCGGCCGGTCAAGCGTTAGCAGTTGCCCAGAGAGTATAAAGAGACGCTAGGCAGGTGAAGAGAAGGTAGTTCCTGCTTCGGAAAAGTCGTTGCGGAAAACGATGGACGTGTTGGATGTACATTAACATTGCAATGGGGCAAAATAGCCATTAAGGGGTGGGCAGGAGAGCTATTCGGCTGACTCATCTTGCCAGTCAGGGAAGGCTGGTCTCATTAGCTCCCTCTCAGGGCTATAAAAGGCGCAGAGCCTTTCTGAGCCAGGACGAAGATGGAGCGCAGCGCAGGAAGCCCTGCGGCGAGACATCCCGGGAGCAGCTGGCTCAGGATAGCGCGCAGGCACCGTTGTGCTCGGGGCTGGTTTAAGGCGGTCTCGAGAAGGACCCCAAAGCCGGCAGGCTCTGTACTCTTTCCTGACAGCATGTGTTCTGGATAGCGAAGGAAGATCCCATACGGCCTTGCTTTTGCAATGTGTGACGCAGCTACGCGTGCTTTGCAGGGCAATTGCATTCGGAGCTGTCCAAGAGTGCAGGTCCCCGGCACTTGGGCAAAGCCAGTACAGGGCCTTTGAGGCACAGAGAAGGCGCAGTGAGGCCGTCCAGCTGTGCCGGTGCTGTTCAGACACTGGTGCTGCGCAGACACTCATTCGCTGCAGCATCTTCCCTGCAAGGCTCCCAAAGCAAGATCCTAGCAGAGCCCCCAGTACTCCTGCAGGGAGCTGTGCCATCATCTTCTTCCTTGGCCCAGAGGGGCACAAGGACTTTCCTAAGACTCAGTGCAGGAGCCAGATGTGGAACCCACAGGCCCCGCTCCCTTGAGCCTTTGCCTTCACCATTTGCCACCTACGGACAAGTTGGAGCTCACCCTTCCCTCCACCCTGGGCCACCGCTTTTGTGACTTGGTGTCTAGGATCCCTCCCGGGGGAGCTCATCTTACACTGCTTCACTATCTTGTTGCTTCCACTTGGCCGGGCGCCGGCATCTCCACTTCTGGGGATTGCCCACAATGCGAACATAAAAAGAGATAAATAAATCAATAGGCAATTTTCCATGGTGCTCTCAGAGCCAGACGGAAAAGCCCGGCTCTGATCTCGCTCTGGGCTTCTCTGCATGGCACCGTGCACTGATACCTGCGCCAGGTCCTGCATCTGAAGCAGCGTTAGCCCCGTGCTCCAGCTGGAGCTCATACAGCTGCAGTCTCAGCTGGGGTAATTGGCCCGGGTGGAGTACTATGGTATGCAGCTATGTTGTGGCTGGCATGGGAGTGAGCCTGGCACTGTGTTGCTCCCTGCAGATGTGCCTTAAAGATGGGGGTGGCCTCCATGGACAACGGTGGAGCTCACCCTGGGATCAGGCTACAAGCACTTGCCTAGAGAGTGACAGCACAGCCCAGTGGTCCGAGCAAGGCAGCAGCCAGGACTCCTGGGTTTAATTTGCTACTACGGGCCACAGCCTAGCGCTGCACTGGACCTCCTTGCTTGCTGCGAGTCCTGCCCTAGTGATATTAGTTAATGCTCACGAGGTGCTACAAAGAAGGGGCTTAGGGTATTGTTATACAAGGCCACGCCACCGCGGCCTCTTGAACCCCACACCTGGATGGGCCCATCCGACCCAAGGGGGGCATCTCTGGCTGCAGAGGGAGCAGCGCCCCAAGGCGATCCTTGGCCTTGCCATGGTGCTTGGGAGCAGGTGTAACCTGTAATTACCAGCCTGAGCTGCCGCTGAGCAGCTGATGGTTATTGAGCTCCAATCGATGGCTGGCTGGGGATCCCGGGGATAATTAGAGAGCAGAGCAGGTTGGATGTCAATAGAGCGCATGCTAATTCTCCTGTCTGCCGGAACCCGAGTTCAGAGGGAGGGAGGGAGCCTTTCTTGTTCCAAAGGATGGGGAAGACAGAGAAGCGAAAAATCAAAGCACCAATGGCCCATTAGAAACCTCTGCTCATAATTAGTACGAGCAAACCTCATCCATCAAGCACAGCCCGCCTCTGCAGGGAGGGAAATGTGTTACCGCCACCGCAGCGGCATAGCCGTGGGAACGAGCTGCTGTTGGTCTCTGGACCATTGTTTGCTGTCGTGCAGCGGGCCGGAGAGGTGCCCGCTGAAACCGCTGGGTCTGTGCTGTGCTGTGCTGCGCAGAGGGGGACGGTCCCCCAGGGGAGGAGGACGAAGGGCGGCAGCCTTGTATTGCAGGTGCAGGAGGGAGGCAGAGGTCTGGATGGTGCTCAGGAGGTATGGCCTGCATTGCAGCCCGCCTCGCCACACTCCCAGGCTCTGCTTCCCTTGTCCAAGGAGGGCCTTGGCTGGCTCCTGGGGAGGTTGGGATGCAGGCAGGCGTTGTCTCAGCCAAGGGCCAGGAGCGGGTGAGTTGTGAACGATGATAATTCAGCTCCTGCCCTGATCGTTTTCTTTGCGACGTAGGAAGAAGTTGGGGGGAGGACAGGGACAGGGACAGGGATGTGGACAGGTGACAGCAGGGTTTTTTTTAGCATCCTTGCTTTATTTTTTTTAACTTCTGGGCTGTTCAGCTTTGGCATCTCCACGGGCCCCTGGAGAGCTGGTAGGGACAGGCCAAAGCAGTGAAGTCCAATGAGTAGAGAAGGGAAGGCTAGTTTGAAGGGCTTATCCTCAATAGCATCTCCTTAAGCATGGGCCCGTGGCAGGGAAACCCTCCGAGCTGGAAGGAGGAGCCCCTTGCTCCTGCAGTCGGCTGAGCAGGACCCCCGGGCACATCTCCCCTGTGCCTGGCGGCACCGAGATGTGACATAGCGCCGCACGCCACGGTCCGAGTTGCTTGGTGCGTGCCCTGTGTTGCCCTGGGCATTGACTACACTTGCTGGTGCACGCCCAGCTCCATGCTCCGGCTTGCCAGCGCCACGGGCCGGAGGGGAGGGGGCATGGGCTGCTTCGTGGGGACGCTTCCTAGAGCGACACCGAGGTGGGGGAGACGTGCCCCAGGCCCCGAGAGCGCAAACCAGGGAGGCGAGATTCGATGCTGCCTAGAATAAAAGCAAAGCAGCAGCTGAAGAAACCAGAGGAAAGGGGCGCATTCGCCATTCCTTTCCAGCCCCCGCTTTATAGGACGGGGCTCCCCCAGGGGAAGGCAGACCCCAGCGTGCGCTACCCACCCTCCGTAGCAGCAGGAGCGTTGCTACCCAGAGCACGGATCAGAGCAGCCCTTGCCACTGCATCCGTCTCTGCTGGCTTTCTAGATAAGAAAGATTTAACCCAAGCATGAAAGTGAGAGGCAGGTGGGGGTGGGAAGGGGTGGATTTTTGGGGACGGCGTCTGGGAAATGAATCGACCGCTAACAATCCAGCAAGAGAGAGGCGGAGAGCGCGAGCGCCGACGTCTCATCCCGCATACAGCGCAGTCCGGGCCGAAGGAGATCAAAAGAGCTCTTATGGAAATGAAATGCACAAATAACATCCTACTGCGAGGAGGAGCTGTAATGAGCCGGGGACACAGGTCTAAGTAGGGAAAGCGGAGCTTATTAGAAGGCAGATGAATGGAGGCTGTTTCCACAAGTACCATGAATCAACCTGTTAAATGGACGCTGTCAGCTCAGATTAGGTGGACGTGCAGGTTCTGCGAGGGGCGAGCGCTGCCAGGACGCCTCGCAGGGTGTAGGCTGTTGGGCTGCCTTCGCTTTGCTTTCGCATGCTCGCAGCTCGGCGGGCGCCTGTTTGCTGCGCACGCGGCGCGGCGCGGAGCTCAGCGGCTCGGGCGTCTGGAGCACGGGGCGCTGCTGCTTGCAAGGAACAGAGCTCCAGCCACGCTCGGCAGGGCTCGGGCCGCCACGCAGCCGAGGGTTTCTGATCCCATTGCGTGCAGTGCAGAGGTACGCACGCAAACGCACAGACACTGTGTGCGTGAACACACACGCACTGCGTGCACACGCGTACCTAACCCGCGCAGAATGGCACAAACACTGTGTACGTGCAGCACACACATGCACACACACACTGCATATACACACAGCCACACAAAGGCACAAACACTGCACACACGCGCACAAGGGCACAAACTGCATACACACATGCACACAAGGGCACAAACACTGTACACACACAAGGGCACAAACACTGCACACATGCACACAAGGGCACAAGCTGTATTCATCGACATACACACAGGCACAGAAGGGCACAAACATTGTGTGCACATCACACAAGTGCACATACACCACGGATGGCAAACAACACGGACACTGTTCCACAAACATGCATGTGCACCAACACTGCCCATGACACCCATGCATGTGCACGACCACTGTGTGTGCATCCTCAAGCGTGCTCCAACACCCCCCGCCCCTTCTCCTGAATCGCTAGGATTGCGACTAAGTTGGTTCAGATTTTGGGGAAGAGCCGTCCTGTCTCCTCCCTCCGAGCAGCGAGGGGCGCGGGGGATGCATTGCAGCCTCGGGGGGTGCAGTGCGACTTCCAGGCCACTGCAGCTGCTTTGGAAACCTGCAGGCTCCAGGGTCTCTGCTCTCCGTAAAGGGAGAAGGACTTTGGATCGTGAGCTCCAACAGCCTCTAAAGAAACACAGGAGCTGGTGTGGCAGCATCTGCAGTAAATCCTGCCCTGCAGGTCCCCGGCCCCCCAAAGCACACAGCCCCTCCCCGTGTTATTAGAGACGGACTTGTGCCCTGACTGCGGATCCAGGTGCCTGGAGCTTCCTCCCTGCTCTGCCCACCAGTGACCCCCCCCGCCGGTCTGATCTGATCTGAAACATCTGGCTGGAAGCCTGTAGGCACTGGCACCCAGGGGTCCACTCACCTCGTCCCTGCCGGGTGGGCTGCGGGACTCGTCTGTCTCTGCTTTCCATCTTTTGAGGGTGTCTGGTCCCTTCCTCAGTGCATGGCCTTTGCCTCCGTGCCGGTGCTGACGAAACACCGCTCTGCAAGGGGAAGTGAGCTTTCACTCCCCGCGTCTCCAGTGAGCTAATCAGGAGCAAACCTATGTGTTAAAAAATTTGTTGAGCCTAATGAAAGCATCTGATTGTTTCCTGGAGGTAAGAGTTGCCATTAAATCAATAGCACAAGCGTCCTGTTATTGCAGTGTTTGACAGGAGTGCAGGAGTGGTGTGCGAGCCAGCTTTAGCTCATCCTGTCCTACTGCCTCGCCGCAGTTTGGCTGTCCCGTGCAGGACACTGTTTGTTCCCATAAGCTCTGCCAGGGCTGTCCTTGGGCTGCGTGCCTCTCCAAGCTCTGCTCTGTTTGTAAAGGCTCATGGGACACATCTGGATTGAGGTGACCCAGGCGCTGGTCAGAGGGTAGCCTGCTCAGCCACGGAGATCCTAGTTTGCTTGGGGGTGAATAAAATCTGGAAGAGTCTGGTTATGTAGCTGTGGGTCCTTGCACTGGGCCCACCTTGCAAGACCCTTGGTTGCACCAACATGGCCCTGCGGCCTCATCGAGCGTGCTGCCAAGGAGCAGGATGCCACGGAGATGGAGGCGGCTGATGGTCCCTTCACCGCGGGGTTCTTTGGAGGTGGCCACGGGCTGCATTGGAAAGAGTGTCGGGGTGCAACGTCTGGGGGCAGCAGGATGGGAAGCCCCCTGAGATAGCCCAGCGTCACGCTGTCATGGGGCCGGGATGTTCCCTGGGGCATGGGAGTGTCCCGGCACCGGCTGAGCTGGGGGTGAGGCTTTGGGTGGTGCCCGCCGGGAGCAGCATGCAAAGCAGATGTGCGCGGGGGGAACCCGCGTGCCGGTGTGAACGTCTCCTTGCGGAAGGCGCCAACGTGAGGCTGTGTGGTCCAGTGGTCAGTGCACTAGCCTGGCACGTCTTGTAATCCCAGCCCCATCCTGAGATGTGACCACGGACAAGGTGTTTCCTCTCCACTCCTCCTCCTGCCTGGTCTGTGGAAAAGGCAAGCTCCGCTATGAGGCTGTGCATCACGGGGCCAGCTGAGGCCTCTCTTGGATAATCAATACGTGGCACAGAAAGCCTGTTCTGCGGGCTCCCAGGGGGCAGTGGCCCGTGCTTGGTTTTCTGGGGGGGTGAACTTCCCCCCGCATAAGAACATGGCTGGACTGGGGGTGTAAGACAAAGCCGATCGGTTCCTCCCGCTGCAGTCTCTGCTGTTTCCTTGCTCTTTCATGCACTGATGTTGGAGGATAAGACACCTCCTATCCCCTGGGGAGACTCCCCATCCAGAGAGGACTTTCATCCTTCCCATTCATCTCCTTCTTTCCACCCTGCCGGCATATCAGAGTCCTTTCTGCCACTGCTGCATGCCTTTGTGTGCTGAGTGGAAAGGGAAAACCAGGTTTAAACTTTCTCCCCTGGGTTAGCCCGGCTCTGGTAGGGGTAGGAAGAAGGGGGGAACACAATGCAGCTCTGGCCTGGCTGGGTCCGGATAACCCGCAGCTCCCAGCCCCCTTCTCCCTGCACCCCCACCACCGCCCCAAGTCCGTCCCTGGCATGGGCCAGTGCTGCACTGTGTTCCTGCATGCCCCTTCGGGCCCTGTGGGTGCACCTGGCATGACGCCGGCCAGACCCGGGACCTGGGACGACGCAGGGGTGCAGGGAGAAGTGGCGAACAAAGGTTAGATTTCCCCTAATCTTTGCTCTCTCTGCTCAGGGGTGGGCACTGATTTGGGCTGGAGGACCACTTAGGGAGTTTTGGGGAGCTGGTGTGGGGGGTGCTGACCCGGCCCATGACAGCTCATCAAAACTTGCTGAGTAGTTCCCCGGGCCAAATAATCGCCTGCCCCTGCTATAGACTGAACATTGAACCTCTGTACTCAGTGTGTAGCACATGACTGAGCATTTCAGTTGAATACAACTCATTCATTTACCTGTGTTGTAATTAGTACTCCAGAGTTGTACTAATGTTGGAAGAATATTGTATGAGCCAAGGAAGTTTGTTTTTCTACACTATATTTTCCATTCTTGTCCTATGGCAGGGGCACGGACTGGTGGTGCCAGGCCCTATTTGCATGGCAGGCACAGGGGTGCCTGGGCCATGCCCGCTTGGAGGTGGTTTGGGGCATTTCTGTTGAACTAGAGCAATGTTCTGGGGTTGGGGTTGATGCAGTACTGTTAGTTGTGGCGGGTAGCACGACAGCCCGGAGAGCTGCCCCAGGCAAAGGATCACCATGACCTGGAATGGTCTGGTGAGGTTGGGTCCAGAGGCCGGAGGCACAAGGAGGTTTTGGCGCTGAGGACATCGTCTCCTCTTCTCTTCTCAGTCTGGAGCCGCGAGGAGGATGTTCTCGGGGCACCGGATGGATCGGCGGCTTGGAAAAAGCTCTAGGCATCTGGGCTTTGAGGAGGGTCTTCTTTTCCCCCTGCAAGAGCGGTGCTGGGCTGCAGGCAGTGAGTAGGACTGGGACTGGGGTGGGGATGGGAGTGCTGGTTTTCCACCCCCCATCACAGAACGTCTCCTTGTTTGATGCCATCGGGGTCTGTGCACGTGAGTGGGGAAGCATTGCTGTGCCGGGCATGGCGGGGAAGCAACTGGGTTTCCCCAAGTGTCTGCTTGTGGCTTGGAGCTGGTGTCCAGACCAAACCCCTAAGCCCAATGCCCGTTGCGGTGCCGGGGCCTCACAGGCTGGTTCCACCTGGGGGCTGGGGTGCCGGGGCGGTGAAGACAGCAGAGGATGTTTGCAACTTGTGAAAATGCAAAACCAATTTGGAGTGGGCAGGGGAGGCACGAGCAGAAGGCTTCTCCTGCCTCCCCCCGCAGGTCCCGGTCTGGTCCCCTCTTCCAAATATCAGGGCCAGAGTTGCTATCGGGCAGAGCAGAGGAGCTGGGGCGGCGAACGGTGAATTCTGCGGGGTGAGGACCTGGAGCCTGGAGGAAGAGGCTTCCTCTATACCCGCTGTAGTCTCAGGGGCTAATAATGGGCAATAGGCCTTAATGCCAGAGGGGGGACCGTGGCCCTGAGGTTTCAGAGGATGGGGCACTGCTGCCTCCCCGTCGTCTGGGTTTATCAGTGTCATCGCTCCTGTGGTCCTCGTGACACGGTATCGGTGTGGTCTTAGCGCTGAAGTCTCAGGAGCTGCGGTGCTGGCAGGTCCCAATGCCAGTTTTGTCTTAAACAACGATCGCAGGCTGCGTTCAGTGGCAAAGGTTCGCCCAGGTTTATTGTCTACATGCATGGCCCTAATATGGCTTGAAAATGCATCGGACCGGGAGCTAAGGCATTTGTGTCCGTGACAAGGCAATTGGGGCAACACCACACAGGCTCCCCCGGGCTGCTGCAAAATGCCCCCCAGCTTCCCAGCCCTCCACTTCTCCAACAATCAACGCGCATTACGTGTTGCATACCGCCTGTATCTCGACCGCCTCAAACCGTCCTGTCCCGTGGGCTTGTTTCACGTGCCGACCTGGGTGTTCCCATTCCAGCCTTATCATCCTGGTACTGGACTGTCCTACCTTGTACCATCATCTCCCCCTCCCATCCCTCGGCAGGAATGCACGTCTGGCTCCCGTACCCAGTTTTACGCGAAGAGTTCATGCATCGGTCAGGTTTGCTGGTGGGGCCTGCGCTGGCCGGCGCTTTAGCAAAGCTTTTGTATGAGCGGCATATATTGATCAGTACTCCAGCCCTGCAGCCCCAAGCACTCATCTCCCAGGTGCTTTGTCGTTGGTCCTTTAACTACATGTTCCCTGGCCTCCTGGCTCTCAGCCGCGTCGTGCATGGGTTAGTCTCCTTGGACTGAAGCAGGAATGAGTCCGGGTGCTGGTAGCACGTGGTCGGGGGACATGCCATTTCCCAGTGGGGAAGTGGTATGGATGCTACTGTGCACCCACACTGGGTCAGTGTCCCATTATGGTGGTACTGGGAGCACTGTTTTAATTTTCGGGGGTATCTTTAATGATACTGTGATGTTTTTGATGTGCACAAGTGCTATTTTCACTCGATCTCATTGTAGATGATTCCTCCCTTGTTGGATTAAATTCCTCTGCCTATGGAGTATGGCTTTCTCTTTCCTCCCCAGCTGTCCTGACCTGCCAGAGAGTGCTGCATTGCACAGGTAACCGCTCCACAGTTCCACCCCAGAGGTGGCTGCATATTGGCAATGAGACAAGTAGCTCCCTCTTTCTCTGATGTCAGGACTAAAGGGAAGTGCTTCTCTTTCCACATCTTTAATACTACCAGGAGGAGCTGTGGGGTTGGCATGTCTTTCTGCAGCTGCTACCATGAGCATTTTCCATGCAGTGCTGTGCTGGCTCAGGCTCTTGACATGCAGAAGAGGCCCGTGTTGGACTGCTGTGGCTTCATCCCTCTTTATGGGCTGCGCCGAACGGGCTTGGGGTACATGTAAACAGGCCTCTGGGACCCCTCCCTGCTCTGGGGGCTCCTAGCCAGGGCACAGCTCCGTCTTGCCGGTGGTATTGGGAGCTCATCTGGAGCAGAGACAACATGCATGGTGCTGCTGTGGTTCCCTGCTTCCCAGGAGCAATGAGCAGAGTCTGGAGCAGTCCCTGGGCTTCTCTGTCTGCCACGGATGGTGCAGATCCATCCTGGACAAGGAGGGAAGGGTGCTGAGTTGTTGCACAGCTGCTGTCAACAGCTTGCCAGTGGTTGGGGGCCGGGTGCGAGTGCCGTGGGCATGGGCTGAGCTGCCCAGCCAGTGCAACCCAGCGGAGGCTGAGAGGTGGCAGCAGAAAGGACTATTGTGCATTGTGGCAGAATGGCCCCCCTGGGCGCTCTCCTGCACAAACGTCTGTCTGTGCCAGCCTGAGGGGCGGCTGGAGAATCCCTCAGGGCAGGGGTTTC
>JAGPOW010003022.1:722945-746449 GCA_030014935.1 Caiman crocodilus
CATGACCTGGAGAATATTATCGAACAGCCTAGAGGCTCAGCTGAGATCGTGGGTCCCACGGTGCTAGGCGCTGTGCATATCCATGGCACTTCACATCTAATTTGACTGGGCTGAAGGGACCAGCACCATTTTGCTGAACCCCAGATAAAGTGAGTCAAGTCGATAGGAGCAGAGTTCCCATCTCCCCCGCGCTACCCTGTACAAGGTCACCCCTTCCCTTTGAAACCCAGTCTGCACAGGGGTCCTCGCTCCAGTCTCTCCTGGAAGACGTCCTTGTTCTCACCCACTGGTTTGCCACTGCAGCAAGAAACCCCCACCCGCTTCCCCAAATGCTTTTTGCTGTCTCCGTCTTCTAGGAGGGGAGGCATCCGACACGTCCGAGCGCGCCAGAGCCTTGGGAAGGGATGGCTGCGCCCGGGGAAATCCTACTGCTTCCCAGCCCTTTCTTCACATCTAAACAAAGAAACCCCCTGGCGATCTCTGAGCTCTGGGACTCATTCAGTGAGGTGCTAGGCCCCGTGGATCTGGGTCCTCAGGTCCAGCCAGAAGCAGGTTCTCTGCTATTGTCTGAACAGCTGCTTTCGCAGCATGCTTGAATTCACCTGTCTGTAGTGGAGCCTTCAAACGTGGTCTGTTGAATGTTGTCCGCGTCAGAAGACGTCTCTCCGGGGCCCCGTGCCTGTTGTGACACCGCTGGCTCGACTCTGATTGTCCAGGGAGCGCGTGTCCCTCACGGGGATGGGACGTGTTGGCCACTTGGCGCTGGCTGCAGCGCGGACCACGCGATAGCGCCTCCTCTGCAGCCCCTCTCTGCTGAGCGCTGTGGCCCTGCAGTGTCATGGGTGCAGTCAAGGTTGCCCGGACATCTCCGCGTGCCCACCTCCAGAACTTGTCCGACCCGGGAGAAGTCCGCAGGCCCCCCGGATGATGCCCACCTGCCTCCTTGCAAATCCTGAATTTGAGAGTGGCTATTTCCCCTTACATTTCCAAGTGCCTTGGGGGCCCTGTCATGGGTTCAGAGTAAAAGGGAAGATTCATAAGTTTTGTGCGAAGTCTTTGTTGCTTATTATAAAAACCAGCCAGTCCTGCAGCTCACAGGAGCGTAAGGAAAAACCCCTTGTTGGCCGGTGTCCTTCCTTAGGTGTGTACCCGTGATGCATGGAGTCGCTAGCTGGTCCTTGCCACGACCGCAGTTCCCACCTCCTGCTAACTGTGCTCAGACAGGAGAAGGACCCGTCCCTTCTTGCCGAATCGGGGCCTGGTGTATATCCTCGTGGCTCCGTGGAGTGACGTCGATTTACGCCACAAGAAGACCCAGGACTTGGAGTCTCCCCGTGGGTGCCCTTGGCTTGGTCTTTCCTGACGCAGCGGTAGCAAGATGACTCACCTGTGTTCACTGCTTGTGTAAAGCCCTAAGGGGAGGCTTTCAGGGTCTACAGAGCGGTAGCAGGCCATCCCCTCCACGTAGCAGGCGATACCCTCGCCCTGCGGTCTCTCCAGCAGGATAGCAAAACCCACCTTTTTTCCGAGGTCGTGTTTGTGCTGCTAAGTTTTGTCAACCAGAAGCTGGCTTTTATTTTCAGGAGTTTCGTGTGTGTCCACACACGCGCGTGCATACACGCGCACGCACGCACATGCACACAAATCCTGCTTTCCTGTTGCCTCAGTCAAATCGCTGCCTGAACAACCCAAGTCCTGAGTGGGCACCCAGCTGCCAGCTAAATGCCAGCGTGGCCTTTTTTTCAGTGACAAAGAAAGCAGGTGCAGGCCCTGGGCTCCGACGCATGATATACCGCGTCTCCTGCTGACACCGCCGCTTGCAGCGAAGCAGTTAGTGGCACCTGGGCTGTAGCAACCTCGCTTTGTCAGCAGCTGCAAGCCAGCAGACGGCTCAGTGGTGAAGCTTTCTGAGCTAGACATGGCCCAG
Source organism: Caiman crocodilus (assembly GCA_030014935.1). Lineage (NCBI taxonomy): Eukaryota > Metazoa > Chordata > Crocodylia > Alligatoridae > Caiman > Caiman crocodilus. The sequence goes on from JAGPOW010003022.1 coordinate 724,873, forward strand.
GTACTTGGTTCACGGCTCTCCGGGGTGCAGGCTGGCAGGAGGACCACACGTCACAATTTACTCCGCGTGGGCTCTCCAGGGACATGCTGTCCTGAGGCTGAAGTGTCAGATGCTGAAGAGCTTCTCTGCAGGAGACTCCAGGGATGGGAGACAAGCAGCGCCTTGAAGGGTGGCTAACAGGCATCAAGGGTTTCTGGGGGAGTGTAAGCTGACTTAGAAAATGAAGGTTGGAAAGGACCCCAGGAGGTCACATCTAGTCCACCCCCCTGCTCAAAGCGGGACCAGCCCCAACTAGATCATCCCCGCCAAGGCTTTGTCTAGCTGGGTCTTCAAAACCTTCATGGATGGTTAGTCCACAACCTCTCTGGGTGACCTCTTCCAGGGCTTTATGACCTTCCTCATGAGAAAGCTTTTCTTAATCTCTAACCTAAACTGCCCTTGCTGCAACTTGGGCCCGTTGCTCCTTGTCCTGTCATCTGCCCCCGCTGAGAACAGCCCAGCTCCAGCCTCTTTTGAATCCCCCTTCAGGGAGGTGAAGGCTGCTATTAAATCCCCTCTCAGTCTTGTTTTTCTGTAGGCTAAATGAGCCCAATTTCCTTAGCCTCCCCTCATCAGTCATGTCCTCCTGCCCCCCAACCATTTTCATTACCCTCTGCTGGACTCTCTCCAATTTCTCCACGTCCTTTCTGTAGCACGGGGCCCGAAATGGGACACAGCACTCCAGATGTGCCTCACCCCTGCTGAACAGAGGGGAAGAATCACTTCCCTCAATCTGCTGGCAACGCTCCCCTTCTCTGCAGCAAGGGCAACTTCCTAGCTCCCTTCTTGTATGTACCGTAAGAGAAGAGACTTTGGGTTGTGCTGACCAGGGAGAGGCTGGCTGGAAGCAGAAGACTCTTCTCTAAGGAAAGCAAGCAAGGAAGGGCCCAGCAGGCAGGTAAAATGGATAGAGAGGAGGTGGAGGTGGGCATGGGCAGAAAGGTGGGTAGGTGGTTGACTTGGCAGAGCAGAGCATGCAAGGCTCGGAGCTGGAAAGGAGGGCTTGTCGTGGGTAGCTGGAGGGCTGGCAGCTTGGCAGGAAGGTGCTGATTCACTGTCTGCCCCGGGCATCTGCTAGCAAACACTGCAGGTGACGGAAGTAGGTGGACCAAACCCAGCATGTGATGCCCAGCTCTTCCAATCACCCACGAAGCGAGGAGCATGGCCAAACTCAAGCTGGGGCCTTATCCCAGATACCTGGGGATGGAGGCCAATACTTTGCCCAGTGCTTCAGCACCTGCAGAGCCGAGCGCCCTGAATATGGGTGCTTTGCTCAGGATTTTTGAGGTGCCCTTAGAATTGGCTCAATATCCAGGCCTGAGGAGGATGAGGGGGTTCCAGGTTTAGAACTGGGCTTGATTTTTGCATCTTTGCTCCATCCATCTATCCATCCATCCATCCGTCCCCAGCACAGCCAGGGGCCGGAAGTTTTTGCTAACCTGGACTTTGCAAAGTGATCTCAGTGGTTCATTGCAGGCAATTTTACAATGGACAGACTGGGGGCTCCTCACCTCCTTCGCAATGAATTGTTTCCCTTTCCTTGGCAAGCCTCCTGCAATTTATTTCTTTAATTTAGTCTTTTATAATTGGCTTGGCTGACTCTCCCCCGAGGGAATGACCTCAAACGGTGGGGGCAGGAGGAGTGGCTGCCTGTTCTCCTCCCAGAAAGGAGAAGGAGAGGGAGAGGTGAGAAACAGAGAGGGGCCTGGGGAGAGAAAGCGGGGGCTGCTATGAAGAGCCTGTCGTAACCATCCCAGACATAATGATTCCCCTTTTGAGTTTGATCTTTCACTCTCCCTGGCTAATTAGCCCCCGGCCTGACAATACGTGGCAGGGAGCTTTACCTTCTTGTCCCCTGAAAAGACTCAGGCATGTGACAAGCTGTGAGCGGGGGCTGCCTGAGCCAGCCGGTTGGAAACATTGCTCCATGCTTCCTGTGCTGAGGAAGGGGATGGAGCCTGCTGAAGATTTAGCAGTGGCTTGGCCTGTGGAGTCCGTCGTGCTGCATTGATGGAGGCAGAAAGCTCCTGCATTGTGCCCAGCTCACTGCCACATGGGTCTTCCCTGCCACCTGCACGCTGCGCCTGTCCGGCAATAGCATGGGTAGGCCTTGGAGCTTCCTCTTCAAGTACAGTCCTTTATTGCTTGCAATGAAGGAGAAGACCGCTGACCACGCAGCGCCTAGGATGCACGGCCGAGGGTGCGTGTGTGTGACAGGTCTGTGAGCATGTGTTGTACTGGGTGCATGGGTTTTGAATGTGGGTTAAGGTGTGTGAAGAAAAGTTGCTAGATGGTGTGTGTATATATAACTTCACTGTCTCTATATAGACATGTATTTTTGCAAAAGAAAAAAGAGAGAGAGAAAAGTGTAGTGAGACGGTGAAGGCCTGTCCCTTGCACTGCAGGCAGGCTGGCCCTTGCAAGAGAAGGCAAATGCTTCCAAGTGCGAGGATCTCAGCTATGCAATGATGTGGGATTGCTCTCGGGCTTTCCCTCGAGCTTGCTTTTATGGTGTGTTGGCTGGGGGCAAGTGAGAGCATGAACGTTGCGTGCCCCTGGAGGCTGAGGGGGCACGGTGACTGCCCGCAGGTGGCTGTGGGGAGCAGGGAGCTCTTGCAGGTGGCTGCAGCGGTGTTGGCAGCCAAGCAGGAGGGATGCCCAGCACCAACCAGCAGTTGGTGACCACCTGCAGATGCCACTGGCAGTGTCAGCAGCAGCCAGTGGCAATCAGGGACTGCCCGCATATGCCACCGGTAGTGTTGTGGGGGCGGGGGGGTGGTGGTTGGCAACTGCCGGCAGCGTCAGTATTGCTTTTTGCAGGGGGTGCACTACCAAGCTCAGGGGTGCACGTGCACCTGCGTGCACCCCCTACGCATTGTCAATGAGAGAGAGTAGGAGGCATGTGAACTCCACAAGCTCCAGGCTCGGGGCTTGCACGTATGATGCCTGCTGTGGATTTGGGACTATCTGGACTGAAGAGTCTGGGAGGGAGGATACTTGCTGGTTGTAGCTCCACACAGACTTGAATGATTGAGCCCTGCTTAGTCAAAATTTGGAATTTGAGTATTGGGCTTTGCCCAATAGAATTTGGGGCTGATTTGGCCCTTGAAATAAATTAACAAAAAAAAGCGTATGTGTGTGCATGTGCATCCATGCGTGCATGTACAATCCCCACTTCCTAACCAGCCAATCTCAACATTTTTATCCTTTCATCCTAGCCTGGAAAGTCAGGGTTTCTTAGGAATCCAGCTGTATCCCAAGACAGCTGTTACATGTTAATAAGTATTAATTGAAGAGAGGTTGCCTGTGCTCTAGCAGCCATGCACAAATGCAGGGTTTCATTTCTGTGTGCGTGGAAGGCTCCATTAATATTTATTTTTTATACCCAGGATTGCATTATCGACAGAGCTGGCGCGACTGCCTTGAGCTACGGCTGCTTGAAACTTCTCATTACAATGCCCTCTTTGCAGCTGCTTGCAACTTTCCCAGCCCTCAGTTGTTCAGGGTGAAATTGTGTGTCTGCCTAAGGCTGAATTTTTCTTTGTTTTTTTGAAAGCTTCAGCGAAAATGGGTCAGCTGCTCTTAAGAATTGGGGTTAGGGAAAAGATGTGGTTTTAATCTCTGTTAAAAAAAATCCATCTATCCACCCATCCTTCTTTCCTTCCTTAATGATGGAAAAGCTCTTCCCTCCCCTGCAGTGTTGGTCAGCTTCCTGCTCCGGAGTGGGAATTGGGCTCTTCTGTCAAAGATCTGCCTTTTATTCTCCATTTAAAACCAAATCAGCTTTCCAAACTGGGCTGCGTTACAGGTGTCACAGGGAAAAAAGCAACCCAAGTTCCTGCATGCTCAGCAGAGCGTGAGCTTGGCAGGTCTGTGCTCCGATCGTCCAGCTGCACCGAGCATCCTCCGTCCGGGTCTGGAAGGGCTTGGCGGGACTCGGCGTGCGACTGCTACAGGTGGCAGCTGGAACGGAGCGGGGAGGCTGCCTTGGCTGTGGTCTCGATGCTCCTGCTGTGCCTCGGGCCGCACGGTGAAAACGGTTGCTTCATTTGAGCTGGATTAGGGGGAGGGAGGTGTGGGTTGAGCACTTGGGAGAGGACTAGGACGGGGTGGGCCATTAGTTTGGGCGGAGGGCCTCTTACTGAGTTTTGGCAAGCCATCAAGGGCCGCATGACAGGCAGCCAGGGGCAGATAAATATTAATTTTCTAAATTTTTTAGGGACCCCGTGGGCTGGATAGAATGGCCTGGCGGGCCGCATCCAGCCCCCGGGCTGCATTTTGCCCACCCCTGGACTCGGCGGTACTGGAGGGATAGGGAGGCTGCGGCTGGGAGCAGCTGGGACTGGCTTGGCAAGAAGATCAGAGGTGAGAACGGGGATGGCGAGGTTCTGGCGTTTCCCGACGATGCTGTTGCACCTTTACCGTGGGTGTTTTTCATGCACAACCTGGTTTCCACTCAGCGTGTAGCTGAAGGGAAGCCATTAGACTCAGCTGCCACAGAGTGTGACTAGCTTTGGCCTTATCTCTGTTTGCAAAATCCACAGCATTTGTACAGTTCCTCCCCACTCCCCCTCGAATCTTCCACAGCCATTTTTCATTTGTAAGACAAACACACGGCGAAAACTCATCTGCAGCCAGCCTGCTTTCCGTGACCCCGCAGGAGCAAACCAGCGCACGCATCCGGAATGACTTCTCGCCCACCTGCCTAACATAGCAAAGCCGTGCGTCCTGCCTGCTTTCTCAGGCAGCCCGGCAATACCAGATGTGCGCAACTCATCCGGAAACAATAACAGCGCGGTGGAAGTGCAGCTGTGAGCTGGTGCTTACCAGCAACTCCGCCATCAAGGACCTGCTGGCAAAGCCCGGCCGTCCTGGGTGAACGATGGGGCCGGGACTAACTTGGCACATGCCACGCCATGCCCAGCTCTGTCGGCAAGCCTGTGCGCGGGCAGTGGGGGGGTGCGCATCTGCTGCAAAGAGTGTCTCATTTGTTATGGGCTCTTTTGGAGATAAGAGGAGGTCTAAGCTAAGCACTTTTCCCTGCAAACCTGGTGCTAGATTAACGTGAAGCATACTGTATCCCTTATCTCGTCCCCAGAATCCTGTCTGCCTGAGCACCGCCAGTGTTATTCAAATTAGTGACTGGGTCAGAGGATCGTGCTTCTCTCTGGCTGTGCAGGGTTTTATCTTTGAACTTGCTCTTGCCCATTATCTTGTTCCAAGGCAGCTGAGACTCTCGGGCTTGGAGCATTTAATCCAGTCCAAGCAAGCAGCTTATCCGACTAGAGAATCTTCCTCGGTGATTTTTAAACAAACCCAGATAAATCCTTCATAAAAGAAAAAGTGCTTTCATCTCCAAAGGGCCTGTCTGAGCTGAGGGATGACAAATGCTCCATCCTTCCACATCTTCATTTGCTTCACATTTTGCTCCCGGGGAACTGAGGCGAGACACATTTGCTCCCGGGGCAGCGTTTTGCTGAAACAGCTGGATCTGCCATCGGGCCCGTTAAATCGCCCTCGAAGCCAGCCTAGGGAGAGAGCTGCAGATCTGAGCAGGGTCCCGCTGGGATGGGTAACAGCTGTTCCTGCATGGAGCAGTCGCAGCATTTGTCAGCTTCCCGTCTGCAGTGCTCTTGCTCTGCCCTTGGCTGGTTTGGGGCGGGAGAGGGGAATGCATGCAGTTGGGCCTGGAGGCTTCGGGAAGGAACCGGGCACCCTGCATAATGACTCCGGGCACCAAGGGGAGGTTGGGCTGAAAGGGACCTCCAGAAATCATCTCGTCCAGCCCCGATCAGCCCTATCCAAACCACCCTGTACAAGCCCACAACCTGGAGACGGTGCAGCTGGAGGGAGGGAGGGGGGGTCTCCCCCAGCAGAGACCCCGCAACTCCAGGGCTCCCCCGTCCAGCCCTCCAGGGACAGGCAGTCTCCTCCCCGTCTGACCCAGGACTGCAGACCCCAAAGTTTAAAAAGGAGAGACCTCTGCCCACTTCTCAGAGCACCCCGATTGGCTGCCCTTCCCCAGGAAGGTGGGCAGGTGGGGCGGGCAGCCAATCACAGAGGGTTTTTTTTCCTTTTGGCAGGGTTGGAATTTGGCAGAGGGGGGAGCATTGTCCTGGCTCCGGCACCAGCCGGCCCCATCGAGGTGCCTGGGGCCCATTGCTTCACGGCACCTCCGTGGCCCTTCCTTGCTAGCTGCAGTAGAGCAGAGGGAGACCTTCTCCGTCCTCTGCCTCGTTGGTGGGAACGGAGATTCCCGGGTCAATTCTCCACAGCCGGTAGGGCAGTGGGTGGGTCAGTGCTGAGCTGTGGCTACTGGCCCAGGGTTAGGGCACGTGTGTCACCAGCTTTCTGGCCATCCTGCGTCCCTGCAGACCTGCCCTTCCCTTGCCCCATATCTCAATTACCCAGGAGCCAAGAGGCCGCATCCTTGCAAAGCTGCGGGCTCTGAGCAAAGCATCTACCCTTCGTCTCATGCAAACCAGCTTGGAGTCTCTCGGTGTGAACTCTGCAGCCTGCCACTGGAGAGGAGTGCAACAGGAGGGTGCGTGGAGCAGTGTCAGGTACCGGCGTTTGATTTGTAAAGGCTCGTTTGATGGCCAGAGACAGAGAATCAGCCTGCACTTAGCTGCCTCTCATCCTCTTTATCACAGACAGCTCACGCTTGCCCTGGGTACTTGTAAAACTCTGGTAGTCTGGTCTCAAAATAACACTCCTCACCACATTATCTGCCTCTTCATCTCTCTTTTACCTCTTCATCTCCCTCTTTCTTCCCGTCCCCTCTTTGCCTTCCTCCCCGCCCATCTCTTCCCTCTCCCCTCTGCTCTTACGGCATTCAAACGGGGCTTTGATCTGCTCCAAAAAGCCCCTTCCTCACGTAGGACTGACTGCAATGCCTTGGCTGAGCCTTATTAAAATAGATGAAGATCTCCCTTTGATCCTGCTCCGTGCTCCCAAGACCTCTCCCCACTGCGAGCTTGCCAGCAAAGGCTGCCTGCCTTTTATCCGAATAATGAGGAAGATCTTACCAGGTGAGGGATGGGGAGCGGCTGTCGTTGCCACTGCTGGCTTCGAGGAAGGTGCATGCGTGTGAAATGCCAGGACCGAGCAGGGTGCCGCCAGCCCTGGAGATCTGCGGACGCTCCCTGAGATCGGTGGATTTGCTGGTAAAGCCATCGCAGCCGGATACCACGTGCCCAGCGCCCAGAGTTGGAACCGGGGCTTCAAAGGGCACAGCTCCCAGCTGAGCACTGAAGTGAAGCAGCTCCATATTCCCTTTGGGTACTGAGCTCTCCTGAACACCTCGTTCCACGTTACCTCGGGGCCTGGGCACGGGAGGAGGGCAGGGGCATCTTGGGTGCTCCAGGTGAGCCCAGTGCTCGCTGCCAGCCCAATTTCGCGCTCCCTGTTTCTCTCGGATGTTCCTCCTTCCCATGTTCTTGTGGCTGGGACTGCTTGGCAGCCTGGGGCTGTTGCTCTACGGAGCAGGGGCGGCATCATTTGGATTCGTGCAAGCTTCCTCCCGGAGAGCGAAAGCGGGGCTGCTGACCCCCGGCCTGTCCAGTCCTGGTCTCTCTGCCTGTGCTGCAGCCAGGCCACCAATTCATGCTGGTTGTGATGGTGTTTCTAGGTCCCAGGGGAGGGCATTGAGGTGTCCGTTCCTTTCCATCGATCTCAAAGCATCATTGGTTGGTGTCACGGTCTCCATGCTGCTGGTGAGGAAACTGAGGCACAGGACGCGAAGTGGCTTGTCCCAGGTCACCCAGCAGCCAAGCAGGCGTAGGGTCACCGTCAGGGAAAGCTTGCTAGCTCTGCCCTGGGCCGGATGCCTGTGCAGGCTGCAGGTCCCCCCACCCATAGACTAGTCTTTAGAAACTAGTCATGCCATCCCTGCCCCCTTGGCACGCTTGATCTGCCTCTGGAGCAGGGGGCTTTGTCCAGCCCCGTGTAGGAAGTAGGATGGGGAGACTGTCCCACCTCTGGAAAACTCAAGGGACTGGGGCACAACGTGATCCTAATTATGGTGATTACTTCTGCTGAGTAGTACCAGTTTGGTTACAGTCTCCCAGCAGCAGCACTGCCTATAGCGTCCTGATCCCCTGGGCAGCCTGGTAGGAAGGCACGAAGGGCCAGGGGAGCAGCGTGAGACCCTGGAGAGGAGAGGAAGGGACACGCGTGCTGCAGTGCATCTCCTTTGTGGCTGAAATCCTGGCCCTCGGGAAGCCATTGGGAGCTGCCCTCTCACTCCATCAGGCCGTCCCCACTCCTCCCTCGTCCCCCCTTGGGCCGATGGCAGTGAGGTGGCGTAGTCCCTTCTGCCACAGTGGGTGGGGGGGGGTGCTGAGGAGCTCACGGCGGGGACACAGGAGCCAGCACTCGCTGTTCCCAGCTGTCGTGCTGGCAGGCTCCCTCGCTGCAGGCCTCTCCCCATCTGTAAGCTGGGCTCGTGCCTATTGCTGTGGATTTATCACTGCCTGCTTGCAAAGGGCTTTGAGATCCTCGGAGAGACGAGGCCAGCTGCCGTGCGCGGGGTCTTTCACCTGGGGGGGTACCTGTGCATTTTACAAGTGATGCATCCAACACGGCAGTGTTGCACCCACCTCTGGGGTGGAGCCCTCCAGGGGCTTTGCAGGTGCGGCAGGTGAGGACGTGGAACGAAACCCCTTTTCTTTCAATAAACCCATGTGGGAGGGTTTGTTGAAAGGGTTATTCTTTCAATAAACCCATGTGCCCCTGGGTGAAGCAACGGAGGTGAGAAGGTGAAAATAACCCCCCTCTCTTCCCCACTTAAAACCTGGGACAAGGAGAGAGGGAGGATGAGAAAAGCAAGGGAAAATACTGCCCAGCAAGGGGAGCCTCCCTCCAGGGAAAGAAAGAGCTTGTTAGTCCTTTAAAGCGACGTGTCTGAATTTGATAAAATAGGAATAATTAATTGGGGCCCCCTGTGGATTCGGCTCATCATGTATCAGCGGCGGAGCCCGCTTCCGTGAGCACTGACCTGCCTGCCTTGCTAATCAGATTAACCAGCTGCTGCAGCGCGCGGTGCCTTTGTGTACACACCGTGCAAGCCCTCCACCCCGGTGACCAGGGCCCGGCACTGCCGTCCGCGAGGCCAGAGCTGCCTGCCGTGGAGAAGCCGGCCCTTTGGCAGCCCCTCCCCGCAAGCTGAAGGAAGGGGAGACAACACCTCGGCAGCTGGAGATGCAGCTGCCTTGGCTTTGCCCCATCTTGCCCCGCTCCTTGCTGGGATTCCTGCCCACCTCCAGCCTTTGGGAAGTGCATCCTTCTGCTCACCTGCTCCAGTCGCGGTTGGCATCCACCGGTCCCTGCATTGCACCTGGCATCGGCCTCCTGCGCTCCATACACGTGCACAGACTCCCACCCATCTGCGCTTGCCCTCACCCCTTGGCTCCTAACAGCCCCCCGTCCATCCACCTGCGCTAGGTGCTGCACCCCCACAACACACTCCAGACAGCCCATAGCAGTGCACTGGATGTCTCTAGGGCTCATTTGTTTCAGCTTGTGCCAGCCACAGGGATCTCCAGCGGGCTCGGGGCAGGCTTCTGCCAAGGCGCTGTGCCCACCGGCAGGAGGAGCAGAGCTGGCACGTCAGGGCTGCAAAGAGGCTGCGAAAACACCTGGGGAGGAGGAGATCCGGGGCTGTCTGTTATCTCTCAGGTTTGACAGAAGGCCGGGGAGGCCGGGGCGCCTGCCAGGCCAGGAGCCGTTCCAATGCTGCCTGGGAAAATATTTGCCCAGATTGTCAGAATGAGGTGAATCCTGCTAATTATAGTTAATTAACTGCCAGCCCCCTGCGTGTGCCTGCTCCCAATGCAAAGTGGCATGGCCTGTATCGACATGTGGCATCTAGTTATTCCTGCACGAGGCAGCATGGTACCTTGTGCATGGGGAGAGCCGTGTCCCTTAGGTCCTGGCCCTCTGTTTGCTGTTGTCTCTGCCTCGCGCCCTTATTCTTGGCAGCGCAGGGAACGGCATAGCCAGCAGCGCCCAGGGGTGTGATTGGGGCAGGCGAAATGCGGCCCATGGGCCGGATGTGGCCTGTCAGGCCATTCTATCCGGCTCACAGGGCGCCTAAAAAATTTAGAAAATTAATATTTATCTGCCCCTGGCTACCTGTCATGGGGCCCTCGATGGCTTGCCAAAACTCAGTAAGCGTTCTTCTGCCCAAAATAATTGCCTGCCCCTGGGTGTGATGGAGCAGCCATCTCTGCCAGCCTGAATGACCAAGTACCTGGGCTAACTGGGCATGAGTCTGGAGGGAGACTTTGGGGGTCTGTGGGGCCCAGGCTGCCAGGTTGTGCAGTGCGGTTTTGAAGGGCCTATGGAAATGGGGCTTGGGCGTCATGAAAATACTGGTGATCACAACAGTAGAGGGTTGTGCAAGGTAGGAGGTGGTAGGACAGGGTTGAGGACTCGAGATCTGTAAGGTCCCTTCCAGTCCCTAACAACTATGAAACTGTAAAACATTAGCATTGGATTATTAGCCATTAGGACTAGATTATTCACAGTCGAGGTGCAGTGAGTGTGCGGTGCTAGCAGCTGGCAGTGGGTCCAGAGGTTCAAGTCTCCCTCCAGACTCATGCCCAGTGAGCCCAGGTCATTCAGGCTGGCAGGCAGCGACGGCTGCTCCATCACAGCCCTGGATGCTGCTGGCGGAGGAGCTGGCTTGCTTTCATCCAGCAGGTCATGATTGACCGCGGCAATGCACAGACATGGGGACCCGTTGTGCTAGGGGCTGTATGCGCACATGGATTAAGAAGGCAGCCAGATGAGCTTAAAGGCTACTGGGAGCAGTACTGAGATAAGCAGGACTTGGAGTGCAAGCTGCTTGCATGGCAGCTTTCGGGAATTAAAAGCAGCCCCTAGGATAAGGGAGGCAGCGGTCTGGGGCTGGGAGAGGATCCTGTGGCCGGAGTTATAGGAGCCCTGATGCCTTTGGTTGGATCTTCCTCTGTGGATGAGGACTGATGTGCTTGGGCGAGGGAGGGAGGAACTGCAGCGTCCTGTGTGAGCAGAGGGTGATGCACGCAGGCACGGGGGCCAGTTATTGCAAGGAGCTGCGCTGCTTTCCCCTCTCTCTTCCCTCCTCCAAGCTCTTTTGGTAGATGCATTGCCTGAGGCCCTGGTGCTACTCAGTGGAGCTGCAACTCAGAAAGCAAGCAGGGCGGTTCAGAGAGCAGAGGCTTGGAAAGGGGCCGCCCGGCTGGGCTGCTTCACCCCACCGCTCCTGGCTCTGGCCCATCTGGTCCTTTGGCTGAGGGCCCAGCCAGGGGGAGGCGCAAACTGGGGAGCAGCATTGCGAGCAGGAGGGATGTCGGGGTGGAGGGAAGGAGGGAGCGGGAGAGAGAGGCCCGGGCAGAAGGAGCCTTCTCCTCCCACCACAGCTGTCTCGTCAGCGCTGTATTTACAGCAGGGCCTCCCGCGGATTTCTTGATGAGCAAATCTGCTGCTCTCCATCTGAGCGGGACTGTTTGCCTGGGTGTGAAGTAGGGGTCACAAGCAGCTCCTCCTTCACCCGCTGAAGCTGCAGCTCAGCGGTGCTGCGAGCTAGCCCCGGGCTCGCTGGTGTTGCTGACTCCAGGGTCCTTGCTGCAACCCCGACAGGTGGAGCCGCACGTGAGGGGAGACCTCCGAGACCTCCCCCCGTCACCACCCTGGTGGGGAGGTGCCCTCCTGGGGGGGTCTGGAGCGGTGACATTTAGGTTCAGAGGTCACCCGTCCTATTCTCTGGTGCCATTAGTGTCATACCCAGCGCGATCTGTTCAGCGGTAGTGCTTATTTGGGTGGCTGTGGCCCCCAGGAGCCCCAGTCGGAGACCAGGAAACCACTGCGCCAGGTGCTGTACAGACACGGGGCACAGAGGTGATCTCTGTGCAAAGCGCCCGCCGTGTCAGTAGCCGCAGTAAAGCTGAATTTGGCTTCAGAGAGGCTCCGTCTCTCCACTCCTTGAAGCAGCAAATGGCAGGATGGTATCTTTTTTTAAGGCTATTTTTGCTTCAGCATCTGGATGAAGCTGCATCGACCCATTGACAAGCAGGCTTCCCCTTCCCCAACATCTGGGGTGGGTCACCAGGGATAGGAGGGATTGGACCCCCATTCTCCCTATGGCAGGGGATCCCCCTGAAGTCTGCTTTCCTCACAGATGTGACCCTCCGCCAACTGTGACCCCATCCTGAGATCCTGGTGACGTAAAAGAGCCACATAGTGGTGCGGGCCAAAGCCCAGGGGAGACTGAAGTGCTTCAGGACTTGATCCCAGCCTTCATATAATCCCCTTGACCCTAACAGGCCCCAAGCCAGCTCATGCATGTTGACTTCTGTGCGGCTGTGCACCTAAAGCAGTGGGGCCTTGCTCTTTTCTGGGGGCTCCAGGGGCTATTGCAGTGCAGAGGAAGAGGACACCAAGCAGATCTAGGCACACCAGGGTAGAAGCTGCTGATCACATCCAGGGATGGGGCAACGGAGATGGGAGATTTGCTGCCTTTGAAGGAGATTTCCTTTCTGAAGCCTTCAGAGAGAGGAAGAGGAGGGTGAAGGGGAGCAGAGATGAGAAGGAAGATCCGATGTCTTGGCTCCAGGTGGCAAAATGTCACAGTCTGCAGAGGTTTCGGGCGTTGTTCCCAGCTGTTGGTGCCAGCCGAGGTGTTTGATGTTGGCCGGGGAGACTCTGGCTACTGGGTGTACGCTGTGCATTGCCCTTCGTTGAACCCTTCGCTCTGCAGGGTGATTGACTGTCACGCTGCCGGGTCGTGGGTCCTAAATCGGCTGTTCCCAGATGCTGCAGGGGAGGTGTTTGGTGTTACCAGGGTAAATTCAAGTGAGCTTCTCTGCTCCCAATCCAGAGGCAGGGCCTGGGGTTGGAGCCAAGGACTGCATTCAGGGCTTGGTCTTGGGCTGAGAAAGAGGGAGGCCAGTCTTGCCTGGGGGACGGGAGGAGCTGACCAATGCGACAAGACTCATGGTTGATACAGAGGAGCCGTGAAAGGCATCCCTGCAGGCGGTTTCATGGCAGGCACCCCGATGCCAAGGCAGAGGGCGCAGGATGAGCAGACAGATGGATGAGGGGTGGGCATGTCGACGGATCAGTGGAAAGGCAGCTCTGAGCCATGCTGCTAATCCAACCACCAGCCTTGCAGCCGTGCTCCCTCCTCTGTGCTCGCACTCAGCCCTGGCGGAGGCGCAGAGAGGAAAGCTAGCGAGGGCTGCCGGCAAACAGGACCCACAGCCGCGCGGCTGCCCCTGGACGAGAGCAAGCTGGCGTGGGCAGGCCGTGGTGCAGCTAGGGATGCCGGCCTGCTCCCTTGGCAAGCTGGTGGGGTGGCATCCCCCTCCACGCTGAAGGCACCAGCGCGCTGTTGCGCCCGGTGGGTGTGACGCCGGGAAATGTGGGGCCAGGCAGCCGGCGAAATGGCTGTAAATTTTATCCTTGGCAAAGCCTGCGGCTGCTTTCTAAATCCCCCCTTCCCATCCATCAGCTCCTTCAGCCTGCGGAGTTTCCCGCTCGCGCCTGGGCCCTTAATAAGACGTGATTCACGCACTGCGCTTAATTAGCAATTCAGCTAACAGTTTGTAATTCAGGCACGACCCTGATTGCATCCGAATGCTACTTTATTCCTTCTCTGCCGTGCACATTCTGAGCACTAATTATGCCTCTTTGGATGCTAATTGCTTTCCAGCCCTCCACCGCTGCTGTCTTTCTCCGGCAACGTTTATTTTTCATGCGTCCATGTGTTTAAACTATGGATCATGGGAGGGGGGAGGGAGCTAGGTGGAGCTGAGCCTCTGCCAGGGCCAATGCAAGAGCCTGGCACTGTGCGACAAGGGCTTCGGAGAGTGGCTTTTCTTCCTTGTCCTTTCCCTGCTCCTGCGGACGGGGTATCTGCTTTCACCAGTGCATCGGCCCCTTCCCACTTCATCCCCGGTCTTTGCATCCACAAAGCCAACGTCCCTCCTTCCCATCGCAGTCCTCCCCCATCCAGGGAGGCACTTGCCCCGGTCCGCCATGGAAGCCCCCTTCCTTAGGCACCTTGTTGGAGATTCCCCTAGACTCAGTGATGAACCGGATGCCCCCCAACCGGTGGGATGCTCAGTTTGGGATGCTCTCCCTTCGTGGTCAGCGCCGGCCACGTTGCCTCGGTGTGACAGCAGGGGACGTGGGGCAGGAGCTCAGTGTGGCGGTGATGTCCCTCTCGGGGCCCTGGAGCTGGCGCTTTCTCCCCTTCCCTGTCCCGACCCACCACGTGGCACTGCTGCACGTTTGCAGGAGCTGCCAGGTGCAGAAGTAGCACGAAGGGATCTGCTGTATGCAGTGTGGCCTGGGCATCAGTTTATTTAGCTCTGGTAATACCGGCTTGCCTGGCTTTTCCCTCAATAAATTACAGGTTTTCGACAGAACGAGCAAGAACCTTTCTCTCTCCGCGACAGCTCCGCTCTCCTCCAAGCCTGTAATCTTGGTGTAATCACTGCCTCCTTTCCTCCCAAACCCCAACGCGCTCTTCTTCCCCGCCTTGCTTTGCACGTCGTCGGCCGTTGGGAGGCTGCCACCGAACGCTTGCTAGGGAGGCACCATTTCTAGCTTCGGTGCAGAGGTCTCTTAGACGGGACGGTCCTATCTGCCGGCGTATGCGTAACCACCCTCTGCTCTCGATAGCACCTGCAGCCAGGTCTGTCAATGGAGCTGGGGCTCCTTGGATCCTGACAGCATGAGGCCTCGGACAGCAGATCCAGCTGTTGCAGACCGAGACGTAGCAGTGCCTCCCACTGGACGGAGTGGCACAGTGGCTAGGAGGCTGAACACAGCGCTCTGCCTTTTATTCTTGGCGGTGCAATCCTGGTCGAGTCCTTGCCATAGCTTCCCTGCCAGTGAATGGAAATCTGGACCAGTCCCCACTGCCGTGGGGGCACGTGATGGAACCATTAATGTTGTTTCAAGGTCCTGGGGTGCGAGGAACCTAAACCAATGCAAAGGACCCGGTGGGTGAGAATCTCTCCAGGGGGAGAAGAGAACCGCGGCCCTAGACGTTCAAAGCCAAGTCCAGAGCCTGTTGCAGTATCTACCCTCATAGGCAGATTCACTGTGTCCCAGCTCCTTGCAATGATGGGGACTAGGGGACGCTTAAGGACATGCCTGGGAGCTTCCTGGACTCTTCAGGATGAGAATCCACCTCTCAGCTGTGTGCACCGAACCCTTCTCGTTGGCATCCATCAGTGTCTCTGTAAGGGAGGCGCGCTCGGCCTCGTGCTGAGCCCCTGGGCAGGGATGGGTTTTGTGCTTCCGAGCTGATGCAGGCAGGAGGTCTCCTCCTTCCCCATTTAGTGTGGGGAGCTGGACACGGACAGATGGCAGGAAATCATTTCTATCGCATAGCAACAGATTGGGAAATATAATTACAGTGCAGAGTGAAGCCTGCACCAGCTGCGACTCCTGATTCTGGACCACGGCGCTCGGGCGGGGATGGGAAACGGCATGAACTGGTCCAAGGGACTGGGAGGAAAAGCATGCGCGTAACAGAGCCGGCGTCCCCTTGTGCATTCTGCGCAGTGCGTGGGGCAAGGAGGGGACCACCAGCATAATGAACCGGGAGGGCTGGGCTAGTCCGCGATCTCCAAATGCTGTACAAGCACAAATGAACTGAGCCTGGTGACAAGGGTTCGGACAGTAATACGGACGGGGTGAGGCGGCTACTCAAGGCAGAGCTGAAAATAGCAACCGCTTGTAGTCCGAGGGTTCAGGCACTGGGGGAGGCATTTGATGAAGCCTATGAGTCCCCGCCACAGACTTCCTGTGTGACCGAGGGCACATCACTTAGCGTCTCTGTACCCCAGAACCCACTCTGTACAGTGGAGATAATCCCACTTCCCTGCCTCACTGGGGTGGGGGGAAATCCATTAGCGTGAGGTGTCCAGACATTGCCATAAACCAGCCCAGGTAAATATTGTATTTTCTGATATACAGCGTGCCCCAAAATAAAATACGCACCTTGTATTTGAGATCCTTCCTTGTAATAAGCAGCAGCTAGGCCGAGTCGGCTCATTGCTCTGATCCCTGTGGCCCTGGCCACACATGCATTATATTAAACAATTAACTGGTTAATCGCATCCCCAATTTAGTCCTGTGAGAGCCAGAAACAGCTCTTACTGTACTTCTTGCACAAAAGCACACTGCAACGTCCAGCAGCTGGTTTTTCGAAAAAAAGCTGTGCATTGCACGCGAGAATACACATTACTTGACATAGCTCTGAGATGGGGCTGAGTCTTGCAGCTCTCCATGCCTCCGTGACGAATGCAGCGTGAGCACCTTGTTAGAGAGATACTGAAGTGACCACTTAATTCAATCTCCTGCCTAATCTGATCAACATGTCCAGAGGCAAATCGCTTCTTTAAAAAAAATTGCACCACTTCCATCCTTTATTTTGATCGGTTTACAGTCGTGCAGGGCAGGTGTTACCGGGTAATTAAATCAATAGCTACAGCGAGCTGCCCCATTAAGTTAATAATACAAAAGGTCAGCGTTTGGAATGAGGTAGAATTAAAAGGCAGCGCCAGGGAGGTTACAGTGAAAGATGATGAGAGGCGGAAGGCGTGGTGCTCAGGCAGCGCTCTGGAAACCAGAGCTCTTGTCTAATGATTATGTGTTGTTAGGGGAAAGTCCAGGAGCTGTCACCGAGGTTGGGGCCCTGTTGTGCTGGGAACTGTACAGCCGCGTAGTCAAATAGCCCTGGTTTCAAAGCACTCGCAGCTTTGAAAGATAATGCAGAGGAGAAGGGAAGAAAAGAGTCTCATTCAGATGCTGGACTGAGAGGGGGAGATGACAAGCCAGGTTTCCAAATGCTCCCATTTAGGCACTAAAAGAACAGGGCAGATGGTCTGGAGATCCTGGCATACCCGGAGCGGAGCTCTTTGGAAAGTCTGGTGTCACGGCGGGAGTGGAAAGCAGGCCCTGAGTGACTTGGTCTGGGATGCCCAGAGCTGGCCCTGGAGCTAGGACAGAAGTCGGAGTCTGCCGCGTGCTCGGGGAGGGTCCTGCTCCAGACCTCTCCTCCCATGTGATGCAAAGACCACAAAGCAAGGGCTAGCTGCCTCCGTCAGCCAGCAGGAGAGGAGAAGGTTCAACCCAGTCACCTGAGAGACAGGGAGATGTAGTTTCTTAGGTTCATAGCTGTTAGGGGCTGGAAGGGACCGCACAAGACCATGGGGTCTGGCCCCCCTGCACTTGGGCAGGAAAGACTGCTGGGATCAGATATGGCCCCAGCAAGGTGGGTGTCCAGGTGGGTGCCAAGGGTAGGTGACTGTGCCACCTCTAGTTAGCCATATTGCTCTGAAGTCAAGTAGAAGGCAAGGTAGATTTGAACCTTGTAGACTAACCAAAGCTGTGAATGTCCCCAGAGACACAGGGACATTCACAGTGGAGCCTCTGAGGGCCAGATTCCCACATGGGTCTGGATGGCACAGAGCTGGAGTTATTCTTTTCAAGCCAATGGGGCAGCTTGGGCTATACACCAGCTCAGAGCCTGGTGGGGGGCTCAGCTGCCTTCATCCGTATTCTCTGCCGGAGCAGCGCAGCGGGGCAGGGTTTCCTGGGAGGCTCGGCTCTCCGAGTCCCTTGCAGAGCAGACACAAGTTACAGACATCGCTATGTTTTGAAAGGTCTTCATCTGATCCCTCATGCATGATTTTCAACCCATTGGCCATTTCTGAAGATGTCCAGGTCAGGTGAAAACTGTCACTTGTATCTGCACCCCTGGAGAGCAAAGGAATGGGAACACGAACGAATCTTAGGAGGTGACTGCCCAGAGGAGTTTTCCATCTCTTGGCTCCTCTGTGAAATCCTATGAGCTTTCATTTCTTCCCCGGAGAACTTTTACACTCTTTTCTGCAATGCCTAATGAAGGGTGTTTGTGCCCGAAAGCTTGCAATGAAAGACAGTTTTCTTTGCAAAAATCTTGTTGGCCTAATAAAAGCTATCACCTCTGCTACAAGTCCTGATGGTCTCAGGAGGTGAGGTGCTGTGATGTCCAGCTGAGTCCTTTCAGCTCCTTGCACCAGTGACCCAAGGTAGGACTTGCCCGGGGTGTATGAACACGCTGCATGGCTGCTCTAGCATCAGGGCCAACCGCTTTCCCGGTAACGGGGCCAACCTTGACTCCTGAAATGAGCTCAGCTCCCAGGCAGGTGGGGAGCTCACAGGTTGCAGGGCCATCAGCCCGGAGCAGGAGCTTCCTGGCAGGCTCCGTTATATCTCGGCACTGTCCCCGGAAAGGGGGAGACCCCGCGCGCCTGATTTACCGCACTCCGCCGGCTCGTCTTGCGGCGAGCGCGCCGGTGCCGCAGGGGAAGCGGTAATGAAAGTGACAAGATTTTATTGGGTGGGTAATTGATTCAAACAGCCTGAGCCGCCACAGCCGCTGCCACACCTGAGCAAATCAATTAGCGATGGGACAATATGGCCAGATAACTCAACGGGGAGATGTTTGTCTGAGCCAGGCTGATAGCAGAGGACGTTCAGACCACCTAAAAATTCTCAGGCAGTCAGGCAGCCCCTTTCATCTGCATTGCCAGGGTTGGACTACGGAGGTTAGCAGCTCAGATCAAAGCCATCTGGACCTTGATTTCTCATCTTCCTAACCCCCTCCCAGGCCCATGAAGCATCACCAGTGTAAAACCAGTGTGTGCGATCACACCAGCAGCGTGATGCAGCTTAGCTTGCCTTGGCCTCCCTCTGTGCCTTTGTTTCCACTCCTGTGCCTGTATAATGAGCCCTTCTGTTCGGACTGTGAGCTGCGTGGGGCGGATGCTGTCCTGCCTCCGCGCGTCTGCAGCATGTGCTGCAAGGTGCCCCTGCGCGTGTCTGGCTTTGCAGAGCCACTGGAAATCCCGCAGCCGGATGCCCCCCAGAGCACTGAGCTTCCTGGGAGAAGAGAGGCTTGCAGACACCAGCCAGACAGGGGAGGAAGTTATTTGCTGCTTGGGAGGGAAGGTCACCGCATTTCCCCATGTGTCTGGGTGTTGGGCTGGAGCTGGTGGTGTTTGTTGAAGCTTCTGGACTGAACCCCTTAGGAAACTGGACGTGGCCCAGAAAAAGGGGTGGTGAAGGCGGGGGGCTCCCCTCTGCGCTCACACGCAGCCTTGGTTTGCAGTAAGTTGGGGTGGGGGTAGCGTCAGCCGCCTGCGCTCCGGGCGTGGGTGCAGCCCTTCTGGACCTCAGCAAAACTGAAGCACTTTTGACAAAAAACCAGGCGCTTCCCCTTGCTCTCGAGGCAGGGCCCATGCAGGCAGCGCCTCTGGCAAGGCTGATTTCCCCCAACGAGCTTGCAGCTGCTGCGATGCGCCCCTTGTTCAGTTCAAGCCTCGATAAGTTAAGAGAGGTGGCAATAATGGAAAGGTTTCTTGAGCGAAGCCTTGATTACAGCCCTCTCCAGCGGGTGAAGGACCTCCCTGGGAGCTGGAGAGGTGTTCCTGATTGCACTCCGCTGGAGGAGGTGATGGCAGAGGCAGTCACTGCAGACAGGAGCGTGGAGCCACAGAGATGCAGCCGGAGGGGCTGGTTGTAGCCCTGTTGGTCTAAGGACATAGGTTCTTTGGGTAAATATGACATCTTTTATTACACCCACTGAAATGGTTGGAAATTTTTGCTTTTGCAAGCTTTTGGGTGCAAACACCCTTCTGCCAGGGTGAATCCGGATGGCGAGAAGGTCCAGGGGCTGGAGACTCTTCTCTGACCCCAGTTTTTCCTTCTCTGATGGCATCTCTGTCCTGCCTGCAGTGGGGTTGTGCTACGCTCCTGGGGCCTGTACCCGGACATCCATCCCGCTGTGAGTCAGTGCTGCTCGCTCCGGGGCTGCTCCAAGGGCAAGTGCTGGGAAAGCATTGGCTGGCCAAAGCCAGTATCCCTCTTCTTCCAGGCAGCCTCTGTTGGGGCAGCATCCTGCAACGGGGCTGCGTTCTTGTGTTTGAGCACATCTCGTGGACACCGGCTGAGTCCCGAGGGATGTCCTGTTCTGCCCACACACCCCAGGGAGATCACTGGTTCCCACCTGGCCCTTCCCAGGGGATCCAGGCAGAGCTGGCAGTGTAGGAGACCAGCCTACCTGGCCCACCGGCGCTTAGCATCAGGTGGGAGGGTGCACGTATGCAGGATATAGCCAGTTGCTGTCTTCCTCCCTTCCCCACCGGGAAAATGCCGTTGTCTTCTAACACTGAACAAGGAGCTTTATTAGAGCAGGAGCGGTGGCTTGTTCCTGAAATCTCAGCCCCCTTCATCACCGATGCCCTCACCCCCGCCCTGCAGTGCTGCATGTATGTTCATGTGTCAGTACCACTGGGACACGTGCACTGAGAGCCAGCGATGGATGTGACGTGAAGGGGATCTTTGATGATATAGCCCCTTCTGGGCACTGTGCAGAGGACCCCAGCCCATGCAAGAAATTAACCCTTTGCCTTCTGGGACCATCCTTCCAGCCTGGCATTGTGCGATGAGCACTTTTTGTCAGCCCCTCTGTGCAAAGCTGCCATGATAATCCTCATCTGCCCGGAGAGTCCCGCGCTCTTGGAGGAAGCAGCAGGCGGTTGGACTGGGCAGAGCCGTGTCAACCGGTGGAGGCTGTGGAGAGCGAGGCATTAACGGGGGTGGGGGGTGCTGCATGCCATGCCATCTCTCTCTCTGCTAGCAGGGAACTGGCCGGCCTGCTCGGGTCATCCCTATGCAGCCCTTGCCCACAAGATGGAGGCATTACTATATGCTTTCTCCACCTGCCTCCTTGCTGTGGGAAGCGAGCGTGGTGTGGGCACTGCAAGCTTGGAGGGGGTGAGCGAGCGGGGTGGAGGAGGGGGAGCCGGGAAAGCTGCGGGCATCTGGAATGATAAACCAAGAAGTAGCAAAACCCCCGGCTGCAATTGCAGAAGGGGGCTGCCGCTTGAAATGGCTGTGGCTATTAACTGCAATTCCAGCTGGGCTCGCCAGCCTGCTGGGACCGCGGGCTTCTTGGCCCAGCGGGCTAAGTTTTAAAGGTGACCTGAAAAGGTGGAGACAAATGAGCGCTCCACCTGTTCCCTTTCTTTATTTTTGCTTGCGGCCTGCCTCTTCCTGGGGAAGCAAGTTGGCTGGAGAGGGTGGGAGGGGGTCCTGGGTTTTTTTTCTCTCTCCCCACTTATTCCTGGCATTAGAAATTCTGGTCTCGCCTCCCCTGGCAGACACTGCCCAGAGAGCAGGATGTTGCAGAAGAGGAGACCAGCAGCGGAGGGGCTGAGGGAAAGGCATCTCTGCTGATCAGTTTAAAAGCCCAGGCAGGTTGCAGCGAATGTTGTGCGGCTCCTGCTTGAACTCCAACACCCAGTGACCAGCTTGGGCCAGGGAAGCTTTTGTGATGCAGCTCACAACCCCGTGCCTCCTAGCTGCTGAGCAAATATGAGGCTTGCTAGTCAATGACGTGGAACCAAGGGGGCTGTAGATGGCCGGTGGTCTCCTGTCTCCTTTGGGAGAACTAAGCAATTATGTCTTCTTTCTAGATTGTAAAAAAAAA
>JAGPOW010003022.1:746549-769424 GCA_030014935.1 Caiman crocodilus
AAAAAAAAATAAGAGCAGAACGTGCACACACAAGTCCGATACGGACTCTTCTTCTTCCAGGGCAGGGATGGCCAGCTGGTAGCAGGGGGGCCAGAGGGCCATGGGCAGCCTCTGTGAGTGGCATGCAGCAGACCGGAGAGGAGGCAGGCAGATAGGGCAGGGAGCAGGTCAGGCGGGAAAGGGGATCAGCGGGGCACTTGGGGAGGGGTTTGTGGTACCCCTGCCGAAAAAGGTTGCCCTTCCCCACTGCCCTCAGGCATCCTTTGGATGCTGCCTGGTTCCTCCTGCGGCCCGGGGCCAGAGAGCGCTGCAGCAGGGTAGGGAGATGGAGGGAGCGGGTGGCAAAGGGGCAGAGGAAAGGAGCAGGGTGACAGGCTGGCCGGCCCGCGGAGGCAGGCGGTGATGGCAAGCCTGGAAGGAGCGTGCTGGCTGCAGGTGTGCCTTGTTCCCAGGCCCAAATGGCTCCTTCTGGATAGAGCTGTCCAAATATGTTTATTTTGCAGATAATTAAACTGCAATTATCTCGCAAATAACGCTAACGAAGCAACTGGCGGCAGAGGGATATTGCAAGCCAAGGGTGGCCTGCTCCCAGCCTCCTATCAGGGCTGCATTGGGCCGCTGGGCTGCGCTTCGGGACCTGGAGGGGAGAGGGCACGAGTGAGCTGGTGCGGGCGCAGCCCCAGGGGTTTTCTGCCACGCTGCTGCCGCCCCCTGCTCCCCACTGCCTGTCGGCATGCTCGCGGGGCCGCAGATGGGGCCAGTGAGCAATGCAGGAGCCAAGCCCTCCGTCCCAGCTGGCCAAATCCAGAAGCTGAGGTCCCTTTTTTGTGTCCTCCTTGGTAGAGAAGTTTTCCCTGAGAAAGAGAAGCAGAAAAAGGGGGTGAGGAGGGGGCTGGAGGGAAGGGGAGCCCAATTTCCTCCTCTTTCTTAGTTGCTGTTGAGTTGGGGCAGGAGGGGGGTCTCAGGGCAGAGTCCTGCTGGTCACCCCCCACTTGAGACTTCCCATCCCCATGTGCTGGGGGTGGGGATGCCTGGCCCCCATGGCAGAGGCTGATTTGGGTTTGGGAGATCTGGGGCGCATCCCTCAACCAGCAATTGATACCCCAAGGTCAGAGAGGGCTCTGCTGAGTCTCAGCTGCTTCACGGCGACTGCCTTTGTGGGCGCTCTTCTCCCATGGGACAAGGACACTAAGCCATGCCCCTCTTTCACTGAGGGCGATGCTACCTGGCTTTAACTGGCACCCACTTCCCCCGGACTAAGGGTGTGCACGTGGGCACTTACCCCGGCACAGCTCCCACGCACAAATACCTGCCCCTTTTTACTCAGCAGCAAATCCTTCATGTGTCCGCCTGTGCCCCGTGCCCTGGGGATTGCACCGGTCCCTGCCTCGTGCAGCATTGTCAGGATAAATGCACTGAGAGAACTGGCAAGCTCCGCTTTGGCGATGGGGAGCAGACGAGTAGGGGGAAATGGAGCAGGCAAGTCCTTGTCATCCTTCATCAGCATCCAGAAGCGGGAGGCCTTGACTGGGAGGCGGCTGGAGTGGCTGAACTGGGAGCCCCGGAGATGCAGTCTCCCCCCGGGCACCTTGCACTTGGCCATCCTTGTAGAGTGTTCCTTGCTGTCAAGCTGTTTCTTTAATGCAGATTCTTCATCCCAAGCACTAAAGCCACAAAGCTTTTTATTAAATGGTATCGATCTGCCAAGCCAAGAGGAGGAAGCTGGTTTTTGAGGGCGATTAGGCATCATGGATGTAGCAGCACTCCTTCAGAACAGCTTCCCCTTTGCCGGATGAGCCCGGTGCCACGGGTGGAAATGAAGGCAGAGGAGAAGTGCAACCACATGCAAAACGTGTGTCGGTGTGAGTGTGTGCGAGGGGGGAGAACACAGCCGGGTGAAGCAGGGGAGCAGCAGGGGACGGAGGAGTTGGCAGGGGGTGTCATCTCAGAGTCTCGGGCTTCAGGGATTGCCGAGGGGGCAGATGAGCTCTGTGGCATGGGGAACGGGGACCCTGAACCGCTTCTAGGGGAGGGCGGATGTGTGGTCGGTTTTGGGGCTCTTACTTGCCGCGGGGGTGGCTGGGAACAGGTGATGGAGGCACCATTCAGGGAGGGCCCTGCCCGCAGTCCGGGCAGGAAGAGCCGGGTGCTGGCTACTGGGACTGGGCAGGTTGAACAGGAGTTGCGGTTGCAGGGGCAGAATGGGGTGGGAAGACGGGATCAACAGTGCGTGCCTCAGTTTCCCTATCTAACACGGGGCGGTGGGCTGGGTCTGTGTTGGTCAGGGAGTAAGGAGAGGCCGCATCGCTGGCCTCGGCCCCATTATTGCTGCCTGCTGCAGCCGGGCCTTGTGCTGGGGGCTGCACAGACCTTGTGTGGCGCTCGCGCTGGGCTCTGACCCCGGTGCCGTGTGCGCCAGCCTGCCCTTTTAAATGCACACTGAACGGTGGAGGGGGAGGCAGGAGGGGCTCCTCCAAGGCCACCGAGGGGCAGCTGACATTTCAGACGGCAGTCACATGGAGCACTCGCCGGCTGCATTTCGGGGGGGGTTGGAGCTGGCGGCAGTGGGGGTCATAATGCTTGTGCAAAGTGGGGGCAGATACCGGCCCCGGTGCTTTGCCCTGGGAATTTTGCAGTGCCCTCCGTAGGGCGGGCTGGAAGCCCCAGAGCCAAGTTTGTGATGGGAAAGAAGAACTGTAATGAAACAGCGAGAGAAACAGAGCCCCTGCCTCTCCCTGCAGTAGCCCAGGGGCCAGGTCTCATGCTTGGGCTGCAGGAGCATGAGGTTCACATCCCTTGGATGCTGCCAGCTCTTGAACCCGGATCCCCAGGGCCCTGTTGAGTACTGTGGTCCTGGCAGGGTGGGGGGGACTTCCAAGACCAGAGCTCCCAGTCCACTTTGGGGAGCTTTCCAGACCGGGGCTGTGCTGCATGCCGGCAGTGTGGGTGAGGAGTCCCCTTCTGATTTCATTGTGTTTGAAATCGCAGAGCGGAGCCCAGCGGGGCCTGGGCTGAGGGGCAATGAGCTGGTTGGTGCTGGGCTGGGGTGGGATGGCCTGGGGCTGGGCTAGGGTTTGATCCCGGAGCTCGGGGAGGAGCGGGGTAGGGGCTCAGGCTGGCTTGGAGCAAGCTGCTGCTCTGCAGGCTGGCGGGGCCCGCGCCCGGCTCTCTCAAGCACGTGGTACAGTACAAGTCCTCCTCTGTGGTCTCAGACGTGGTGCAGCATGGTCTCGGACAGCTCCCAGGCAGAGCGCTCTGGACTGCGGCCTGGGTGCCCATAGCGCCTGTGCCCTCGCCGCATGTGTTGGCACGAGTGCGGAAACAGACGTTCCCCAGGGCAAAGAGGTTCGACTAGGAAGAGGGTCTATTTCTGGGGAGAGGGCGAGGGCAGGACCACTTGCTTACTTCACGCCCCTGACAGCTTGGAGGTGCTTGTCCGCGCGGGAGCCGGCCTTCCCTGGGGGGACCCCAGCTGCACCCCCACCTTCCCTGGCATGCTCTGCGTGTCCCCTCCACCCTTGCAGCATCTTGCAGGCGGGAGCCATGAATGAGCACTTGGTGACAACCTCAGATGCAGCCCCCGGGCGTGCAGCCTCCCTCCATCCTCTGATTACCAGCAACACAACCACCATGGAGCTATCTGCGTCTGCTATCTGCATTGCCCTTCCCTGGCAGGACAGTCTTCTCTCCGGTGGGTGCTGTTAGTAGCTTGCGAGCTATCTGCGGGGACAGCAGAAGCCTGGGTGTATTCTGACCCCTGCCTACCAACCCCACAGGCCAACGCATGGGAGATGAGAGCAGTGCCAATGCCCTGGCACTGTAGCAACAGGAAAGGAGGGGGAGAACGGATGCTCCAGATGCAATGCCACACACATGGGTTCATGCCCATTGATGCCTATGTACCTTCACAAACACGTGGGTGTGAGCGCATGTGAACCCCCCGCACTGTGACATACCCACCCGTGCACCCAATCCACACGCATCCTGGGCACATACAAGCACAGACGGTCCTCCCAGGCTGGTTGGCATCTGCCTACCACCCGGAGGGCACATATTATCCGTAGCTGCACTCAGACACCTGTGTCCACACCAACACCCGCGGACGTTTGGGAGGGGTGGGCTGGGAGGTGTTCGGGGGGGGGCTGCAGGAACTGAGTCGGGATCTTTTTGCTGCTGCTGGAGCCGCGGGCTGCTGTCTGTGGGCTGGCGCTTGATTTTTCTTTAGACTGTTTCATTCAGTGCTTCAAAAACCACTCTTGAAATGGCCTTCCCCAGAGGGGGCCGCTGAGAGTGGAGAATGGGGGAGAAAGGTAGCTTGACAGGCTGCTTTTATCACCCCTGTTAAATGACTGTATCGCTAACTGATATTTAATTATCTCAGCTACTCTTGTTAATGGAATTGCAAGGCCCTTGAGTTGTGTTTAAGGCAAAGGGAGCAAATGAATTGGGTGCTGAGTCGTTGTTCAACCCGCCGATTATGTGCGCGTCTGCGAGAGGCAGCGTAGGCCGTGGCTTGTCGGGGCAGCCTGAGCGACGCGGGGGGCTCTCGCTGCAGCCCGGGAGGGAGGAGTGGGGCGCCAGGCTCTGTCTGCGGCGTGCTTCCCTCCTCCAGTTCCTGCAGAGCGCGGGACTGCGGGCTGCATAGGTCCAAGGGGAGAAGAGGGGATCAGATCTCCTGGTGCTGCATCTGACATGCTGGGCAACCTTAGTCTGGTGTGCCTCAGTTTCCCTGCTTGGAAAGTGGGGAATGGGTCTATTTCTTGGGGGGTCTGGGGAGCAGGAGGTGCTATAGGCATGCCGCTTTTGCACATAGCACCAGTAGCTTTGGGAGCACCTCTGATGTGGCAACATCCTGTCCTCCTGATGGGGTGCGCCCCAAACGGCCAAGTCCCTTGAGCAAAAGGAATCTTTATTTGCCACGAGCAGCGTAGGTGCTCTGACATGTGGCAGGAGCAGTCCTGAACCCCAGGCAAGGCGCGTGGATACGCTGCTCCATCCCTTAGGCTCCTGTTTCCCGCCCCCATATCAACTCTGGTTACTAATGTGGCTTGGAAGTCACCTTTGGAAACAGAGCGGTGTTTGCAGCCCTTTTCTCCTAGCAGGGGAGGTTGCCGCCTCCCCAGGGCTCCTTTGGAGAGGGCTCCATTGTTTTAACAATAATTCTTTGTTTGCACTTCTACTGAACCTGTCAGCTGAGGCTCTCCAAACACTTTGCAAGCATTAATTAAGCCTTGCAAGCCCCTGGTGAGGTTGGTTAAGTATTATTGACATGCAGGAGAGTCTGCGTATCTGGTCCAAGGTCACCCAGCCAAGCAGCGATGGAGCTGGGAGTACAATGCAGGCAGCCCAACTCCCCATACCCCCTGCTCCCAGGCCAGGCTATGCTGCTTTCTCGCTCCTGTGAACCATACGTGCCAACTGGATGCAAGGGCAATGCAGTGTTTAGTTCCCCGTTGCTCTTAGCCGTTTCCTGACTGATTTAGATGCAGGGAAAATGAGGTTGTCCCAGGCTGGGATGGTGAGGCGGGCTCTGCTGAGACCCAGGGAGGCACTGCTGGTCGGCTGGGGGAGAGGTGGCTGCAGGAGGCAAAAGGGGTGATGGGTGAGCCAAGGGGGATGGAGAGCCAAGGGGGATGCAGTCATCTCTTTCCCTTGACATACAAATGTTCACATCCCAGAGCCTGTGGGCTGTGCAGGCAAGACCCCAGCACAGCCCGCATCAGCGGGAGGAATGTGTTAATACTTAACCCGCTGACGCCAAGCCTGGGAGGCATGAATGAGGTGCGAGCTTCCTTCCAGACCCACTGCACATGAACAACTGATGCCTCGAAGTCCGGCAACGGGCCACGAGACCTTTGCATGTCCAGGTCAGGTCCTGCAGGCAGGATGTCCCTGGGCGCCCCAGGACTGCATGGAGCTGAGGCTCTGCCCCTCACAAGTGGCCGTGGAGCCAAGAGCCCCAAGGCTGCAGTCATCCCCAGGCACCCTGACCCTCATGGGACCATTGCAGCGGGGCGCGCTCCCTTTCCTAGCAGCGGGGTCTACCTGGGATGGCTGTGGGGGAAATGTCCCGGTGAGGGGATGTGGCATGCCTTATACTCGTGTCTCCCCCTAAGGAGGGGCGGTTGATCTGTCACATCCCTCTGTGGGGGTGCCCAGCCATGGGTCTGTCTGTCTGCTTCTCCCACCTGGGCAGTCAGGCGTGGGGGGAAGACGGGAGGTGGCTGGTGACAGGGCCCAGCCCTTTGCTGTCCAGCCACTGTTTGTGAAACGCCCGAAATCCCCCCAGCAGCAGCCCTGGTTATTGGTATGAGGGCCGATGGATTCCAGCACGTTGCTAATGGAGGGGGAAGCCCCGCGTCTCCACCACGCTGGCAAACCCCTGGGTGTGCATTGGAGGGGAGGCAGGGAGCAGCAGGGTGTCGGGTGCCTGTGTTGGGGTACGGGGAGGGGCAGTGATGGGGAGCAGGAATGGCTTGGGTCAGACCTTGTCTTTGGTGCTGTCTGATGCCCCTCCTCCCCTCTGGTACGCACGTGTGCAGGAGCAGCGAGCGTGCAGAGGCACATCTTCCCGGGCACACGCCTGCCTGGGACCCAGAGGATGCGCATTCAGATGGCAGAAGGGGCGAATGCCCATCACCTTCCCCTGTATCCTGGCAGAGCAAGAGATGCACGTGGCCAGATACCAGGTCATGGCTGTGACGCAGAGCTCTTGTTGGGGATATAAACCCGGGTCCCTGGGGCAGAGGAGAGGCCATAGCAGGTATTCCCAGGACCGGGAAAGCCAGCGAGGGAGGGGCGGCCGGGTATGAGGACCCAGACGGGGGAGCTGAATGTTGGAGTTTAAGCGGTTGCTTGCATTTTCATTTTAGTTTTATACCCAAGGACTGGCTGTGGTTTTTGGGGTGGAAAAGAGGCCATAGAGGTGCCCAAGGGGCATGCCAGGTTTTTGAGCCCTGCCAGGGGCAGGGGTGTGAGACTAAAGCAGTTGAGACCAGCATCAAGGCATAGCAAGTGAGGTGAACAGGGAAGGTTATATTGAGGATCTGGAGTGCGGGCAGGATTAGGGTGGCCCTAGGGTGCACCGTGGCCCTGTCCTGTCACACGGCCCGAGGGAGGTAACATGGGGCAAGAAGACCCGGTGTGTAGGGGGGGTTCTCTAGTTGCATGAGCACAGGTGGGGGAGGCCAGGGCCCATCTGTATTTGCTCTTGTAGTACCTCTGTAGTATGTGTGCACGTGACCCCGTCCTGTTGGCATGCTCGCTGCCCGTGCCTGAGTGTACAAAGGTCCCCCCTGTTAGCACACTTGCTGTCTGTGCATGTGGCCACAGGAGCTGCTTCTATTTGACACCCCTGGTGTATACGTTCCTTCCATTTGCACACGTACAGCCCGTGCACCTGTGTACCTGGAACTGTCTCCTTTGCACACTTGCTGTCCATGCACATGTATACACATGCTAGCTCCATTTGCATGCTTGCCCATGCCTGTATATATGGCGGCCTATCCCATTTGCACGCTCACTGCCTATATGAGTGTGTACATCAGCCTGTACCAGTTGTATGCTCGTTGCCCATACATGTGCACACACGCCCTTATTAATCGCATACTTTGCCGCCCAGGTGTGTGTGCCCACTAGCACATTCCATTTGCACATCCACTGCCCAGGTATATGTGCGTGCCCCCTAGCCCATCCCATTGCACGCTTCTTTCCAGCCCAGGATGCACAGTCCCTGCTCTCTGTCTGCCTTCCTCCTTGCTCTCCCTTCCTGTCAAGCAGCTCGGAGACTGGCAGCCCCAAGTTAAAAAATGGGGCACCACAGGGCTATTGACTGCTCCCAAGATGTACGAGACAGTTGCTTTATTAAAACAAGGCCTGCCGATGGCTGCCCCCGCTTTGTGCCAGGCCCACGCCGCCTCTCCCGTGGCCAGCAATTGCTCTCTTGGATGCAGTTAATATCCTTCCCTGCCCGCCCCGCACGGGGATTGCTGTTCATTGATTTCCCCGTGTTTTTATTGGAGGCTGGTGCCGGAGGCAGCATGCTGACGAGTTGTTTACCTGGCTGCGTTGCTAGTTGCAGTTTTAAACCCAGCGCAGTGTTGTCAGCCCCCCTCTGCCCCCTACCCCACGCCCCTTCTCTCCCTGGACTGGGGATTTGGAGAGGGGTGATCGAAGCTTATGCCATGGTGCCTGAGGCAGAGTGGGAGGCTGCCAGGTATGGGCCAGCAAGCTGGGCAGGAGTGGGGCAGCAGGTCCGGGAGCTCCCCAGGGCAACCGGGCCAGATTACTGCTTGCCCGAGTGTCTGAGCACTTATCCTCGTGGCACCCTGGGGATGCAGGGCGTGGGATGGGGTACCGCGGCATGCTCATGGGAAACTCATTTCCCATGCATGAGTTTGTGTGGAGGGACAAACGTAAGTAGCTTAAGGTCTAAGTGCCACTGGGGTTTCTTCTTAGTTGTGCCACTGACTCCCCAGAAGAGGCTGGTCACTCCCTCTGCCCATGCCCGTTGTAAGCCCAGGGACAAGAAGGGGTGTTACAGAGAGGAGCGGTCTCAGGGGCCATGGCCTGGCAGCTCTGGGCACGGACTGGGGAATAGTCCTCTGAGCTTTGGATATATCTTCCCAGCAAAGCAAAAGCATGACTGGAGCATGCGCTGGCCGAGCTCTGCCAGGGGACGCAGCTTGCATGGGCAGCTGGAGCCATGAACTTTGACACATGGAAGCAACTAGACTCTGTAGCCAAGGCCTCTGCAGCTTTTGCACTCATATCACCCGTATTACCCCGTGCGTGCTGCTGTTGTCACTTGTGTTCACTAGACGAAGCGAGTGCAGATAAGCCAGCACCTGCTCCTGTCACGCCTGCATTTTGCTGCTAGGCGCTGTCTTTGGAGAAATGTCTGAAGAAGCAGATTATCTCTCCGCTGAGCTCGGCAGCCGGGTCCTCTCCGCCTCTGCGAATTCCTTCCTCCCTAACGATGCCCTCTGAGCCGCGCAGGGAGCAGCGCTGGATCGATCTCGCTGACACGAGCGCGAAGTGTATTGATCTCGAAACATCATTTTTCCCCCCCCAGAACGCAGCCAATTAGGTTAAACTAATTAAAACAAACGACCCAGGGAATTTCACTCTGCAAAATTCTCTAGGGCAGGGCATTGAATGAATGACTTGCGGATGAAGCAATGGTTGCTGGTGTGTGTGTGTGTAAAGGGGCAGAACAGAATAATCTTAAATTACTCAGCACTGGGAGCATAACAGCTGATGTTAAAGGGACAGCGCCTGCCTTTTTTCTCTCTTTTTCCTTTCTTTTCTTTTTTTTTTTTGGAGCACAAGGATCTTTTGCTATCAAATGGTTCACAGTGGAATTGGCAAATGAGCCCGGGGTAGGAATGGGGCACCTCCTGCCCCATGCGGCTTTGCAAATGCCCAGCTTGTGCTTTAGGTCGAGGGGAATGATGACAGACAGAACAAAATTAAAGCGTCCCGGAGAGAGTACGGTGTGTGCGACTCCCTCTTCTCATGCTGCCACAGCTCTGAGACAAACGTAGCTGCCATTTCTGCTGGCAAGCAGAGTTCTTGGAAATGTAATGGTGCAGCAGACAAGAAACAAATTGCCTCTGTTTCACGCATAAATACAGCAGTCACTGATGGCTGGAGCCTCCACTGAACCCAGTGCCCCTTCTTTACGCTGGGGAGGGGAATGAACTAAGACTGAGCAAGAAGGCAGCTGTCCTGTTGGCCATTTGGAGGCCCCCGGGGTGAGGGCTCTGCAGCACACAAGGGGTTAAGAAAACTGCTTGCCATTTTAATCCACAGATGCTGCCTGTTGATTAGAGTCTGCATTGCGGGACATTAATGCAAAGTGTTATTAACCAGCTGTTTAGGAGGGTTGCCCAGATCAGCACAGGGCTGCGGGAGTCCTGGAGGGAAAGACAAGACTCTGGATTGCAATTTTTCCCAGCCTTCTCCTGGGAATTGTGGAGTCTGATTAGAGGATTGGCTCCTTTGCTCCTGGCCTTGAAAGAAGGGAGCGGGGTGAGGTCTGGTGGTTATAGCAAGAGACTGGGAACAAGATTCTTGATGTCTACCCTTGCCTCTGGAAGGAAGGGGGTGATCTTGGCAGCTAGAGCCAGGCCACTTGGGAACCTGGGCTCCTGGCTTCCCTTTCTGACTCTTCAAGGGAGCATAGTTCAGCTGCTGGCACTATCCTACTTGTGCAAACAGACATGCGGTTGCAGTGCTTGAAAGGGCAAATATCGTGGTGTGTACATGTACCCTAGGATCCCCGGGTTCTTGGTCCCCGCCTTGCTGCCGGGTGATGATGGGAAGGTCTTTCTTCACTTAAAAGCGAATCTTGTTGGGCTTAGCCCAGTCTAACTTGCAAAGTGCTTTGGCACCCTTGGAGACAGGATGGATCATTCCCCTGGCAAAGCCCTCCCCGCGTGGGCTGCGGGACTGGGTATTTGTAAACCTGTGGAGTGTAACTCCTAGGGACGTATTGACGCAATCATGTTTATTTATTTAAAATATTTGGCAGCCAGCAAGTCAGCAGAGGAATGCAAAATCCTGTTTGCATTGGATTCCTGCTGGATGGCCCAGCCACTCCGGCAGCAACTCGCCAATTAAATATCCATCAGTAACAAGGAAAACAAACTCGCGGGTCCCAAACACTCCACATTAAAAGTTAATAATACATCCAGCACCTGCAGCAACAGAGACAAATTAAGAGCAACAGTCAGCGTAACACAGTTGACAGAGGAGGGAGCAATTAACAACCATAAAGCAACGAAGGGAAACAATTATGGGGTGTGTGTATACATACACACATGCATATGCATTAGGAAAATCAACAGGCTGCCTGGAAAAATGGACGGCGGTTCACACCTCTGATACCCGGGAGCTAGAAAGGTGCAGGGAGAGGTGGCCAGTGCTGGTGATTAGATGTTGCTCTTCCTCAGAGGCTTTTCCAGTTGCCAGATGCTTTACAGAGCGATAACACCCCAGGAAAGCCATACAGACCCTGCAAAGTGAGGCAGGAGCTTTGCCCCCAGCTTTCAGGTAGGGAAACTGAGGCAAGGGATGGGGAAGCACCTCATCTAAGCACCTTATTTAATGAGGTGCCTTGGGAGAGCCTAGAGGAGCTTGCAGGCCACTCTCCTGCTCCAGGTGCTCTTATTTCCACCTGCTGGGAGAAGAACGGGGGGGCCACACAGTCCCTTACTTCCTACCCATGTGCTTCTCGACCCTGGCTTGGAGGGGGATCCTTGGCCCTTTATGGGGAGAAGGGCATTCTGCCTCCTAGGCACGTTCAGGCTGGAACGTCTCCACCAGTGCGGGGTCCAGAGACAATGGTGGTGGTTGGTTTTTTCGGATGTGTGCTCTCTTGCCCCCCACCTCCACCTCTCCAGCCACAGCCCCTTGTGCTGCGCCCAGTCTCCCCAGGCGCTCCCTGGTCCAGCCTTGGGAAGTTCCTTGAGTCTCCCGCGGAGAGCTGGGCTGGGGCGGGCGGTCTGCAGAGAGACATTGCTAGGAGAACAGCATCTGCCCTGGCTCCACCAGACGGTCTGCTCCTAGCACGTAGAGCTCAGGGTCCCGCGCAAGGTCCTTGGCTCTGCCGGGCTTCCTGGGAGCTTTGCAGCACCTCTGGGTGCGTCTCATCTGTCTCCGCTCCTGTGGGAAGGATGAGGGTATCTTCATTCGCCTTCTGCTGGTTCTTGGGTGACACCAGGCTGCTGCAGAGGGGCACGGGGACAGCTGAGCATAGGCTCAGGTTCTGCTGCCCAACCTTTGCGGTGTGCGCTGGAGCTGAGAGCTCACCCCGACTCCGCTACTGAACTGCCGCATGGCTTTGGGCACATGCCTTCTTCCCCTTTGCTCTGTGCCCTTGCTTTCCTCCCCTCCCTCAGGGGGCTTCTTTGGTGCCAGGCATCTTGTGCCATGCCCAGCACAGCACAGCCTTGGTGCCAGCAGCAGCTTCTCGCTGTGTCTCGAATCAAAATGCCTCCTAATCTGGAAGGAGCCAGTGGTGTTTGCTTTTCATTTGCATTGGTACAAGGAACGAAAGACCTCCACCATCATTCACTCGTCTCCGTGTCTGTGAGCCCTGGGATGACTGCGGCGCCTTCTCCTCGCAGTATTGATTCCACGTATTAAGCCATTCAATTATTTTGCTCTTTCAGGCCTCAGTCAATAAGCAGTGAAGCTATCCAAGGGAACGACCTTTTCTGAGGGCCTGCTGTCGGGAATGAAAACCACGTCGCTATTGACCATCGCCGGCTTCAAATACCACGGCAGGACCCTCTAGCCTGGCCTGTGAAATGCCTACCCGGGGAACGGGGGGAAGCCAGATCCCCTGGTTTGCAAGATCAGCATGCCAAGCCGCAGAGAAGGGGGCTGTGGTGGGGTCGCACCTTCCCTCCGATGTCTCCCTCCGTGCTAAAGGGCTTCAGCCTGTCCTCCGGAGAGGTTTAACTCGGCCTCTCTGGCAACTCGGGGAGAATTCCTGCCGTGACGCGTGCTCCCAGCGGCCTTGATCTTTCGAAGAGTGGGTTTAAAGCTTCTGAATGAGCTTTCTGCTTGGAGTTTAAGTTGAATAAGTCTGGGCAGCTTCAAAGGATGGCTCAGCTGGGTAAGCAGCATCGTGGCCTGGGTTTGGCTCTCACCCGAGCTGGTTCGGCTGCAGCCAGGTGGATGGCTCGAGTCCAGGCTTGTTTCTGGCTGGCGTGTAAGGTTCATGTCCTTGCTGTGTTGCTGTGAGCAGGGGCAGTGTGCTGGCTGTCCTGGCACAGGACCCAGCTGATCCACACGCCAAGGCAGCGCGGCTGTTGCAAGGCACTGCTCTCAGCTTTGCTATGTCTGTGCCTTGCCATCCTGTCTGGTGCGTTCCCACTGCTAAGTCCTGCAGGGCCCGGGACCCCCCGCTCAGCGTGCCATGGTGCAAGGGGACTGAGCTTAGTGTCTCCAGGTGGTATTTAATAGGGCTAATAACCCAGCCTGTTTTTCCCCTCTGCTGCAAAGACCCAATTGTAAATTGCCATGCTGGGTGGGTAGGCTCGATTAGCACTGGAGCTTGTTTCATTTGCGGTTCCCCTCTCCCGCTGGGATTAAATGAAGGGAGGGATGAATGTGGAGTGAGCGAACATTGCATCTGGCCATGCCCTGCCTATGTCTCGTGCTAGACGAGCCTCCACGGGAACTCCGTCGGACTAGCTCTCTCCCGCCCGCGCCAGCTATGTTTCACCAGGGCATCCTTACGTGGGTATGTGGCTTTCCTGCCTGCTCTTGGGAGGATCCTGGAGGGTGGTGATCTCCCGCCGCAGCTCTATAGGGGAAGATCTATAGTGTGTTTTCACTCCAAGCCCAGGGAGGGAGCAGACGGCTGCATTTGAAGAGCCATGGTTTGTGAATGTGGTCAGCAGCCCCCCCGTCACTCTTTCGCTATGGATGTGCTGCTTGTCAGCAGCTGTGGTCCGCCGGAGGGGCAGAGATGCCCTCGAGGACAGGAGGAAATTCCTTTTCTCCCGCTCCCAGTACATCTGTGGGGCAGGGCGTTTGCTCTTCATTGGTGCTCTTCATCTTCCAGAGCGCGGACCTGGCAGCTTTACGGTGGATGGTCCCTGCACGGGAATCTCCTCCCCTCCGCGGGATAGCGTGCAATGACTAACTCCCTCGCATGACCCGGACAAACCACCCATCCCCTGGGATGCCTTGCAGTTGTGTACAGTGGCGGCTGCTGGACGTTTGATGCCAGATTGTGCCCCGGTTTTAAAACCCACAGATGTGCAACAGAGACAGCATCATCGGGTCCCTACCCTGCAAGTTGTCCAGGTGCTGGGATCCCACCGTGGGGAGGCAGATGTGTATAATCCCTTGTGAGGGTCAGATGGTGACTCTAAGGTGCCCTGGGGGAAGGGGGAAAGGAATGGGCCAGTGCATTATTTTTACCCGCCATGCAGGAGATACAAAAGTGTAATTTCTGCTGAGGTTAATTAGCAACACCAGGATTGTCCTGTTGCTTCTTGATGAGGCGGAGAGCACAGTTTCGCCTCCCTTGATGTCTGGGGCACTGCATTTCTAGCATGGAGCACTTTTCTCGCAAGCGGCTGCCAGGTTTTTGACTGTGTTTAAAATAGGCCGAGCAGAGGAGATGGAAAAAAAAATAGTAATAAAAACCTAGGGATATTTTTAGAGAGTCTGAATGGAAATTGCATCCCTTCCGAGTTAATCAGGCGTCACTGGCCTGGGTCTTGTGATTTCATAAACCCACTAATTTTCCAGGCTTCTGGAGAGTCTTCCTCGAAAGTCAGGAGACACAGGAGCTGTGCTGTCAATGTAAAAGCAAACAAAACCTCCAGGGACGGCTGTGCCGCTTGGCCTGCCTTGCCTCAGTTCCCCTTGGGCCAAACCGGGATGAAATCACGGCTCCCTGCCAGCATGCTTCCACCCAGGCACCCGGGTGTGCCGTGGCTCCTTCCGTTATCAGCAGTGCTGGTGGTAATAGCTTGCACCGACACGTGGAGGAACCAGGCTGAGACCCACCCGGCAGACATCACCCACCCTCATAGCTTTATTTCCAGGTGGGACTGCAGTGGATTTACCAGCCTGGGCATGTGAAGCAGTAGATCCTCTTCCCCAAGACCATGAAGCATCTGCACCTTCAGCAGATCTCTGTGCATCCCTGCTCCCTGGGGGATGGAAATCCAGGTCAGCGGAGGGGAGAGGAAGATCGGCCTGGGCTCTGTGCAGTGGAAACTGCCTCCCTGGTGTCTGCACACTGCTGGGTGTCCCAGGTGCAGCCTGGCTCAAGGATGCTGCCTGCCCGTGCCCGTGCCCGTGCCCGTGCCCGTGCCCGAGCTGGGCACCCAGGAGTTAAGGGGGGAAGAGTCAGCAGTGGCTCAGAGATGCCCAGACTTTCCCACATGTCAGTATTGATCTGCCTGTCCCCTGGAGTTTGCTCTGGTGCAATCTCAACCCTGGGCCGCTAATCGGGGGAGACAGGCCTGTTTTTTCATTGCCAGCTTAGTTTATAAATGCTATCAATTGCGGGAGCTTGCAGATGGGATCTGCGGGAGCAGGGCAGGTGCCGGGGATGGGCGTTCCCGAGAGGGGTCATCGGCACCGTCGCTTCTCATCCCGCCTGCCAGCGCTGCGCTGACGAGTCCGGGGCTGATGGGGCGAATGCGGGGGGAGGCCAAGTCGGCTCACCCCCATTGCTGCCTGCACCCCTCTGATGGTTTTCTCCACGTCAGGCTGGATCCAGCCTGGCACTGCGCCTTCATCGGTCCTTGGTGTCCCCAGGATCGGTCCTGCAGGGCAGAGGCGGCTTGGATGATCCAGCAGAGATGTTGGAGGGAATTTATATCCAGGCCTTGCACACCTCTGATGCCAACCCTGGCTCCGACTGAGCCCTCTGCTTCTGCTGCAGGGGGTGGGTAGGGGCACCAGGGAGTTTTCTGTCTTCGCTGGGCAAAGTCACCTAATTAGCACCTTCATTAGATGCCTTCCAAATACCCCTGCCCCAGACGGCAGTGTGAGCATCATTAAGCTCTCCTTCCCTGTCTGCCAATGGCCCATCGCCTTGGCATCGGGCTGTAGCTGCCCTGGTTGGGAGCCAGGCTCTATCATCCCTTTCTTTTTTTGGGGAGGTGAGCAGTGCTGCACCATCTCCGAGGCGAGGATATGGCGTGCTTTTAAATTGGGTAGCTGATGGCAGTTCATTAGGGGCTGTGCTCCCGCTGACAGCAGGTTTTTCTGTGTGCTAAATAAATAAATAAAGCAGGAGAGAGAAAAATGGATTTTTGTCTTGTTGCCTTAATCTTAAAGACAAGACGGAGAGAGAAGGAGAGCAGGAGGGAGGAGACGCAGGGGCAGTCTCCTGTCCTGGCCTTGCAAGTCACCAGGCTGGACAGATCATTAGTGACAGTCCGGTGATTGCAGAGGTTTTGGATCCACTGACTCATTTATCCCTTGATCCACTTCTGAGCGTGAACATCTTCCCTTCTCTCTGTGACGGTCCCCACTCCGGGCAGCGAGGAAGGAGGTGCTGGGGCTCTGTCCTGGTGGGTGTTTTGACCCCCTGGTCAAGACTGGCACCTTCCCATTGCCATCGCGCAAGGCTCCCAACCTGCTGTATGGAGCGGCATATCCAGATTGGGGGAATGGAGAAGAGGTTGTGCCGTGGGTCAGTGGTGGAGCTGGCTCTGGGGCAGGACCACAGCTGGACGGGTGTTGCCTACTGAATGCCCTGCCCCCCAGTGCCAGGCTGGCTAACCCCCAGCCACAGCTGCCTATATTGAGCCCTGCTATAAGTCAGCAGCTCCTTACTGAAGGCAACGTGCAGATGTACCAGCCTTGACCTTGGACCTGGGGATCTCAGGCAGTTCCCTGGAGAGTTGCAAGGATGCTGGACACCCTCTGTCTCCCAGCGAGAGTCCTGTCTGAAAGGTGCCCAGCAGGAAAGTCAGTGCTGGACTGCACTTGGACAGCCCTGCAGAAGAAACAGAAAGAGGGAGGCTTGTGCAGCCCATGCCATGGGCGCCGTCTTCTTTTGGTCTGAACTAGCAGAGGTGCCAACCTGCCTGCCATGCAGCTGTGCCTGCCTGCCACGCCTGCGTAGCCAAGAGTCTCGTCCTGGCTTTAGTGTGTCCTGGGGAGAGACGGCCAAACTGACTGTTCATTTGAGGAGGGAATGTGGGAGTCGGAGCAAGGAGAGGGGGAGGCGTCAGGACTCCTGGGTTCTTCTGTGCCTGACTCACTTGAGCGTGTCCCATAGGCTGATAACTTCAAACCTGTCTGCTTAACGTTGAACACCTGGTCCAGAATAGACTCATTGTTATCAGCTGCCTCCAAGTCTGGCTTGGGGCGTAACCATGGATTTGGGGTGAGAGCTTCCAAGGTTCCTAAGGGAGTTAGGAACCCCAGCCCTGCAGAGGTTCTCTGGGGTCCGGGTGCATCAGTCTCCTAGCTCGCAGCAGCCAGCACGCTTGAGAAACACACCCTGCAAGCAGAACGGGCTGGCGCTCAGCTTTTCTTTCTGGGGGCGAATCTTGACATTTCCGAATTTGTTTTCATTCCAGATTTGTCATTTCCAGCCGACTCCTTGTTCTAGCCTCCCTCAGCCTCGTTTCCTTGCCTTTCGAATGGGCTGCTGCTGCTGCGGTGGTGGAAGAGATCGGCTAGGGGGAGAATCTTTATTAGCATTTAACAAGATGAGTAAAACTGCGCAGGTCATTAATGCAAGTGAGAGGAATCTTATACAGCTCACCACAGGAATCCCTGCCACCACTACTCGCCCTGTCTGCACTGCCTTGTATAAGCACAGTGCTGTAATATCCTCATCAGCTAATTGATTTTCACAACACCCATGTGAGGCGGGTGGGTACTGTCCGTCTGCAGCCGGAGAAATCGGCTGGCTGGGAAGTTAAGTGATTTGCTTGACGTGCCCAGGAAATCCGCGGTGATCTAGAATGATCTCGGCTAGGTAGTGCTTAGGTGCCTGTCATCTGGTCTTTGATGCAAGCTGTCCAAAGGCTCCTCCTTTCCTGTCCCCTGCTTTTGCATTGGGAAGACATTGCCCATCTGCAAGAGGTTTGTGACTTACTGTCGAGACAGTGATTTTGTTGAATGCTCAGTCGTGCACCCTAAAATGGGGAAATGCATGTCGAATGAGGCTGTTTTATAGTTAAAACCAGATCCATCTACTTCTCAAGGGGCAGAACATCTAGCAGACACAGGAAGCTGCATCTCAAGGTGCCGTGACATCGTCTTACAAGCTCTCTGCCACAGTGGGCGAGACATCTTCGAAGAAGTGCTGCGCTGCTGTTAGCTCCCCGGTGTGGTGCACCTTTGTCGGGGATCGCTCCATGCTTCGGGGAAGCTGCTGTCTTTGCCTCTTTGCAGCCATTCCTATAGCAGACTTTCTCTAGGCGTTCATGCTGGGCCACGATTCCTGGATGAGAAAGTTGCCCTCATGCTGTTTATAACCACCTCTGTCCGAGGACTGGCATGCAGACTACAGTATGTTTGGGGGGTGTATTCTACCTGGGAAACTATGATACATACAACTGAGTCGCACCCCGTCTATGCATCACCCATTTCCGTTCCAGCAGGAAGTCAGCGCATAACTCAAATGTCTGCTCCTGCTCAGCCGTGGGGGTAGCGATTCTTTCCTATCTCACCGGGTGCTCTAGGAAAGAAAAGAAGGTGACCGAGCTCTCTAAAAGCCTTGGATGGGATGACGCAGCCACAGCCGTTGTCCTCCTCTTTCTCTGGGCCCCATATCCTGGCACTGCAGCAAGGACGCCACGACATCTTTCTTTTGGCCGTGATGTGCTGTAATCCGGGCTTTAGCTTGACGGACGATGTCAGGAGGAGTCAGCCACACTCTGATACCCAGCCGTTGTCTGTCCTCCAGTTACCAGGATTTATGCCAATGAAACAGGAAACCAGAGGGAGAGATAAATTAGAATTATTTTTAATAAAATGGAGATCATTTTTAATCACGTTTAAGTTATTTTTCTTTAGCTGGCTCGCGCTGTGTAGATTTCCCTGAAAAATGGGGAACTTTCATCTCTCGCTGCTTGGAAATTAATTCCGCCCTGACAGCCATGGTGCTTAATGGAGATAATAACTATTAGTTCTACCCGAGACAGCATATTCCATTCTGCGGGGCCGGGGCTTTCATTTTTCTCACTGGATTAGACTAAGTCCTTTGGCAGGCGCGGAAGCCCTTGAGCAGAGGGGCTGAGTAAAGGACAGAGGGGTGGGGAGGGAAGGGTGAGTTATTAAGCCGTGTAGATATTCCCAGTTTGGGTGGATGGCATGCATGTAGCTATCCATCTATCTTGTTTTATACCACAGTATCTGGGCACCCGTTACCAACATGCAGAGGGGATTGTCAAATGCATATGTGGCTCTGTTGTATTTGGGATGGATTTAGCTCCATGAGCCAGAGGATTAAGACTAAACTCTACCAGTCAGCCGCATGGTGGAACGGTGTGAGCTGGCATTTAGGAGCTGGGAGACTCGGGCCTGATTTGTGGCAGGACCGAGTGCCTCCCACATCTGTCACAAGGGCCTGGGGATGCTCAGCTTCTCCTCCGATCAGGACTTTTGTGTGCCAGCGTGGTGGAAATTGTGTATTGTAGGGGCAAGGACGCTGCTGGTTAGGAGGTGAAGGTTTCAGCCTTGACTCTGCCACTGGCTGGCTGCGAGAGAGCAGCCCTCAGGCACCTCCCTTAACCTCCCCGAGTGAGGCTTCAGCCAAGCTCAGACCCCATTCTGCTGGCTATACACACGGGGAGAGACCGCTCCTGTCTAACAGCCTACGGAGGCCAGGTGCACGTGGGATGTGCGGGAAGCTGACCTGTGGTCGGTCGGACCTCTGGGCCTGGTCCAAGCTCCCTTTTTTCGGTCCAACTAGAAAACCGACCGAGAGCCCTGACACCCAAGCTCCGTTTCGGCCTGAGCTGAGCTGGCGACTTGCATTGGATACTCACTGTTAAGGATCACAGGCCTGACTCTAGCTTAATCCCGGGCTGGGACCCCCTGTACTCCATCCCTGAGTCCAGACCCCTCTGGCTGCTCGGGGTTGTCGGCAGCAGGGATCCCTGGCCATGGGTACTCCGGCGATGGAGTGCTTGTCCAGGCCCGG
This sequence comes from Caiman crocodilus, assembly GCA_030014935.1. Classification (NCBI taxonomy): domain Eukaryota; kingdom Metazoa; phylum Chordata; order Crocodylia; family Alligatoridae; genus Caiman; species Caiman crocodilus. Next base: position 766,198 of record JAGPOW010003022.1, read on the forward strand.
GGGAGCGGGCTGGGAGATGATGGAGGGAGAAGAACACATGCTTTTTGCTCCACTTCCCTGGCTCCTGTGGGAGCTACCAGCCAGGGCTCATCTTGGTAATGGATTCATTAAGGAGTGAATGGAGTTCCTGAGCACGGCTGCCCAGGGGCGCACAGCCTGCTCTTCCCTGCTGCTCTGTAGCATCCAGCATCCTTTGCCATGCAGCCCTTTCAGCATCAACAGGAGGAACTGGCATGGGGTGAAGGGGGTTTCTGGGCTTCTTTGGCATTGTGTGGGCCTAAACGGACCCAGATATTGGCACCTGGGGGTGCTGGGAACAGGAACAGGCCTGGCCAGACATCTCCCATGCTTGACCAGCCCCATTCCTATGTGCTGGCAGGGCTGTGCTGCTCTCTGGGGCTGAGGATGAGGCAGGGGCTCTGTCGTGCCCTGGATTTGGCATAGCTTGAGCAAGCATGGGCTGGTGGGGGCACCCAGTATGGGGATGGGGTGGGTAGGGTAGGGGGAGCCTGCAAGTGCCGGTCCAGGGGCAGTAGCAAGGCAACGAATGCGGCGCTGCAGAGCTGTGTGACCAAAGTTGCCGGCATGCCAGAGCTCAGAGAAGGATTCCCATGCTCAGTCCCACCAGGATTGCAGCCTAGTCCTGGCATTGCTGGAAGTGCTGTGACCCCTTATCTAGCTGCTCTGTCTGGATGGGGGTGCCCCTATTTCCCTGGGAAGGATGTTCCACCACTTGCCACCCAGGGGCTTCTTGGCCCCTTCCCTTTCAGTGGCTGGGGCTGCCGGGGGCAGGTCCTCAGCTGGGCTTGCCCTGGGGCCATGCATGTCCAGACTGCCTCTCTCCCACGCCGGAGGGGCAGAAAGACCCAGCAGCAACCTCCTGCCTTCCCCAGGGGCATTTCAGCAGCCTCAGTCCCTTCTCCTGTAGTGACAGCAGCCTCCAGCTACCTGCCATTGGCTTGAGTTACTCTCCCTGCCTTGCATTTGGGGGTCCTATACAAGCCTTTGCGGGACCGCTCCTGGCCTTCCTCTGGCAAACTCCGGAGGTGTTTGATGGCCTGCCGTTGGGCTGTGAGGGCCTCACATGGGCAGAAGTAGCTCTGGGCAGGCTGGGAGGCGTGGTGGAAAGCCTCGACTAGCCACTGCCGTGGGCTGGGGCAGGGGACAGGGCTCCACGGGTAGCTGGGCACTGCTTTGCTCACTCCGCTGCCTCTGACTTCTTGCTTGAGGGTCAGTGTCTGTGAGAGGAGGCCAAGCTGGAGGGGGTGGGAGAGGGCACGTGAGTGTGTGGCCAGGCTGGCATCACTTTGCTCCTCCATGCAGCTCTGGGGTCCCGCGGGTTTAGTGGTCTGCTGTCACTGCCTTATGCAGGGGCATCCTCCATCTGAGCAAGCTCTGAGCAGCCTGCCTCTGCCTCTGCCTCTGCCCTGCTGCTCTGCCTCGGTGCGTGGAGGGGGTCTGGGACTTGGGGCAGGGTTGTGCTTGCAAAGGGGAGATAGTGGTGTCTTCATTAGGACTGAGTGTGAGGAAGGGCACTGCCAGGGCTCCTGAAAATGCACCTTAATGTGAAGCGAGACCCCCTGATCTCCCAGTTCTGGGCTGCCCACATGCCACGCTGCTGATGCCCCCGTGTCTGACCCGCAGCCCTCTCTCTGCTACCCTGCTTATGGTTCACCTAATCCCCCCCAACACACGTTATCCAGCTCTGAGGATGTGCGCTCTGCCCACCTGCATGGTGCTAACCCTCTGCCCTCCCTCCCTCCCCTGCTCAGGCTTAGCATGGAGGGGTAGCTGGGCACCCCTCACCAGGCTGGCAAGGTGGAGGGCATGGCGCTGGTCTTCTCTTTTCAAGGCAGCTGCTTTGCCAGCCTGTACCGATGGGCAAACCAGTGTCTGCTCCCATGACGCGCTGCCGGGGCATCAACTCAGCGGCTTGGCCTGGCCTCTCCCCGTCTCCCATGCCTCACGCCATGCCCAGTAGCTGTGAATAAGCCTGGGGAAGCCGTCTGGAACAGACCATAGCCCTGATGGAGAGAGCAGAACTGCTGGCTCGGTGCCCTGGGACCAGGCTCCTATTTATTAATGGCGTGAGCACGGGAGTGGGTAATTTCCATCCCATTTGCCGCGGCGTTGGCCCGCCGCCGGTGCCAGTTCGGCTTAGACGGATGCGTTGTGGCTGGTGGAGGGATGCCAGCGCGGCTCCACGGCCCTTTGTTTCCAGCCTCCTCGGCGAGCGTGGCATGGACGGGCCCTTCATCAGCAGGTAATATGACAGACTGACAGGAGGCGAAGCCAGGCCCCGAATCCTATAAAAGAGGGCTGTAAATATGAAGTTAATGGAGCCTGAAATCCCGGCCGTTTGCTCGACGAATTTCCCTGACAGAGACTTAAGGGCCTGTTATTTGTTAATCGGCTCCAGGGATTTATAGGCCAGCAGGGGAGGGGTGGCTGGTTGCGCTGAAGGACGCGATAACCTAACGAGCTCCCCTTGACGATGGGGAACGTCTCGTGTTGCCTCGTGGGCCAGCCTGGCTCCTGGCTGAGCCCACTTTCGGTTGCCAGCCCCCGTGGGATGGAGAAGCAGGGGGCTCTGGCATGAAGGGCTGGCACTCGAGGTCCCTTGTTGGAGATGCTCAGAGGGGGTTTTCTGCCGTCATGGACCCGTCTCACTCTCCAGGCAATGATTTGGCCCGTGTTGCTTCATTTTGGCAGGGCTGGGGGCTTCCTCATCCTCCTCTTCCTCCATGCAGCAGGGTGGATTTCCTGGCGCATGGTGGCAGGGGGGAAGCTGTGGTTTCCATGCACTGGGATGCAGATCGGTCCTGATGGAGGATCTCGGTCCTGATGTGTGGGTGCTCTTTGGGCCATGACACCTCGTCCCTGGGTTTGGTCCCCGGTCTGCCTTTGGATGCCCCAGTTGTCCGATGCCTCTGCTACCCGCTAGCGGGGCCCAAGTCTTGTGGAGATGAGTGCGAACGGTGCCAGCCCCACATCTGCCTCCCGCTGCAGCCGGCTGCAGCCTTCCCCCATCGCTCTTGGAAATGACCTGCCTCGGGACTGCTGAGTCGGGAGTCTGAGGTCGGAGACGCAGCTGGGATCTGCCGCGCAGAGAGCAGAGCAGAGCCCGCTTTGCTGCCAGCTTCCCGACCTCGCCTCCTGCAACGGGGGGGGGTGCAGGGGGCTGCCTCCGTGGCAGGGAGATGGGGCAGTAGCCTCGCTGGGGGGCT
>JAGPOW010003022.1:777180-810918 GCA_030014935.1 Caiman crocodilus
GGCACCCCAAGGGAGGCACTCGGAGCCTGGAAGGTGGTCGGGCGCAGGGAGGTGGGCGGCTCAAAACGGGAGCGCCCCCTACTGGCCCGCCACACCAGCAAGGTGCCATCCTGCTGGCTCCTGGGGAGACGCATGCTTGGGCAGATTTTGGGCACAAGCAGTTAGCACTGAGCACTTGCCAACCTGTGTGGAAGTGGGAGCAGTGCCGGGGGGGGGCAGGAGAGAGTGCATGGTTAAAGTGTCTGCCCCAGAGTTTGTGGCGGGGTGGGCAGTGTTGGTTTGGGCCTGATGCCCCCTTTGCAGGGGACGATCAGCTCTTGCTGGAGTCTACCTTCTGCATTGGCTTCAGCCCCTCTTGTTCACTGACCCAGCCCCGAATCTCAGCCCCAGGGAGCTCACGCCAACCTCCACCCCAAGAAAGACACAGGCCATTTGCAAAGAGACCCACGGGGAGCAATGCCAGTGGCTACGGGTCTAGAAAACAAGGCTGACGAGGACAGGCTGGGAGGACCGGGATTTGTCTGGAGAAAGGAAGATGGGGATTTGAGCCTCAGCGTCACGTACCTGAGCCAGGCTTAAAGGTTATTCTCTGTGGCCAACAGAACAGGTAGCACCGGTCTCAAATGTCAATGCGGGAGATTCTAGCTGGACGCCGGGAAGAACTTGCTGAGGGTGGAAGAAGCTCTGGGCCAGATAAGCAAGAGAGGCGATGGAGTCTCTCCCCGTGGAAATCTTTAAGAGCAGGCTAGACACTTGGGTGTATGCTGTAGAAGGGGTGAGGGCAACAAGGGTGTGGGCAGCATGTGGGCAAAGACAGAGCGGTCCTCTTTGAGGGCTGATGAGTCCCATCACACATCCCGATACACTTGAATGAAGGGCCCAAGGTAAGGCTGAGCCTAGGCTGAGCGGAGCTGTCGGGTCCTACGTCACAGCCGAGCCTAAAAGCCTCCTCATTCAGCTCACGCCTTCCCCAGCCGGGTGCCAGGGCTGGGACCGAGGCCCGTGTTAATGAAGGGGACCGGGTGGAGGGAAGGAGTCCAATTAAAATGGGGAACGAGCGAGAGGGAGTTGACGCTGTGGCTTGTTGTCATGATTTAGCGCAGCCCGAGCTGCCATTCACCGGAGCTGTGTGGCTAGAAAGGTTCTTTAATCAGGGGTAATTTTATGCATCATTACTATCGGGCCTGATTATAAGGAATAAAATTTCAATTGCGGGGAAGATAAAAGGAAGCGTTGGCCACGTCCCACCCCTGGCAGGGGAGCGCAGGGATGGCAGGAGCGGGCTGGGCATTGGCTGGCATGCTGCACCACCGGCTCATGTCTCGGGGTCTGGAGTCTAGGGGGGCTCAGTGGGGCACAGGACACACATTTCCCAAGGGGGTTTCACGGAAAAATGACTCCTTCCTGTGCTCTCTAGCTCTGCCTGGTTGCCTGCTTGTCACACGTGATGCTGGTGCCAGTCTGATGCCCCCGGGGGACACAGAGCCACGTGTGACTCAGTCGGGGTGCTCCTTCCTCGGTGTCGGGGCTGACTGGGATGTCGGTGCGGTCTTTTGGGGCAGGTAGGAAGCCGATGCCCCGACTTCTCACAGCCCTGAAAGCTCCCACGCCACTTCTGGAAGGCGTTCAGGGGCAGTGTCCAGCCAGGCTTCCCTGAATCTCCTCCGCTCTCTCCGCTGCACAGCGTCCCTCACTTTCTGTCCTAAACCCTCGTGTGCCAGCGCAGGGCACTGCTGTAACATCCCGCCCCAAAGGGACTGCCTGCCCCCCAGATGTGCAATGAAGAGCACTGGGGTTTCTGGGAGACAGGTGCTCAGCGGGGAGGGGCGTAGCGGGGTTGCTATATACGTACTGGGAGGACGGGGGCAGGATCTCAGGAGCAGGGGAGAAGGGGGATTACTTGCTTTCTTCCTTAATGCGGTTTCATGCGTGTGATTCGCTTTTGTAGCTTCTGCCGGATCAAAGGCATTTACTTCACACACGCTGTATCCAGCATGCTGGGAAATCCTCAGCTCCGCGTCTGCCCGGCACAACAGAGCCGGAGAGGAGCTTCCAAAATCCACTCCTGCCATTCAGTGCATTCTGCCGGCGTGCGCGTGCATATTGCACGTGTGCGTGCATGGGTGGATGTGATGCATTGAGGCATTCCTGTCTAAGCTCCCAGCCGTCAGCCCCTTTGCCTGTCCTTGGGACGGCCCAGCCCTGGGCCCGGGGGACACTGTAGTCTTTTAAATGCAGGAATATCAAAGGGAACTGCTCTGGGTGGTGCAGGGAGTCAATGCCAGGGAGGGAACCCAGGAGTCCAGCCTATGTTGCTCTAGAGCCACTTTTGCAAAGTCTTAGCCTGCTGGGGAGAGGCCAAAAGGGGCAGCGCTGGGGATCCTGGCAATCACTGAACATCTGGGGGAATGGGGCCCTGAGAAGTAGCTTGGGGCAGTTTGGGATGTATCTCCCGGCAGGGGCTAGCAGACCGGGCTGGGAGCCGGGAGATGCGGGCTCTCTTTGGGCTCTGCCACTGACTCGCTCAGTGACCCTGAGCAACTCCCTCCTCCGCTCCGCTGCTCGTCTGTCTTGCCTGCTGATGCTGCAGGCCTCGTGGAGCAGTGCTCACCTCGCTGTGTCCGCACAGCCCTCGCCGCCGTGGGATCTTAGCAGCCACGAGGAAGGGTCCCAAGTGCTATGCTGATGATCATTGCAAAACGTGGATCTTGCTCTGCAAATGTCCATGCGCCTAAACAGCTTCACGTGGGCGGGCAGGTTCATGGAGTCAAGCAGGGCTGCTCGTGGCGACAGCATGACTTAAGGAGGAAGCCTCAGCCCTTGGCACGGGAGAAGCTGGCAGGAGCTGCAGCATATTTGGGTTTCACAAAGGGTTTTAATGAAATCTTCGATGGAAATGCTGCTCTAATTACCTTGGCGAAGAGCTTTGTCATAGGCCCTGGAAACCGGCCGAACATCCGTAAACAAAGGGTGATGAGGAACGGCTGGCAGCTGGCGGGGAGGCGTTGTGCGCGAAACCGAGGGCTGGTTTTCTTTGGTCAGGGGATGACCGGTCCAGGAAGGAGAAAGGGTGTGGGACGCTCGTGTCGTCTCCCAGTCTGGGAGGAGATGCAGGTTCCTGCGCGCACGGGGAGGTGAGAGAGACGGACCGGGAGTGATGACCGAGAGCGTGAATCTGGACAGGTGGAACCGGCTTGGGTGAAAGCATCGCGGGAAGATCGCTGTGTCCTGGGGGAGGGAGTGGCCGGAGAAGCTGTGGGCCTTGGGTTGAGAGTGGACACCCAAGTAGACATGCCTTTTCCAAGGCCAGGGCATGGTTTGGGCTGCATGTCCAGAGATATCGCCTTACTGGACACGGTGGACGGTCCCTTTCCACTGGGCCCCAGCGCCTGGCCGGTCCCATTTCATTCTGACCGCTGGCTTATTGCCAACTGGGGTTGGATTCACCTTGGCCAACGAGAGGCCAGAGGCTTCCCTTCCCCCAAGGGTCTCGACCTTGCTGAGGCGGTGAGGGGGCCGGGGGGTGTCTCCAGCTCCCTTATCTCTGTGGAAGGGTCTTTCCATTGCACGCAGCTGAGCTAAGGTCTTACGTGGTCGCAGGCGTTTCTTGTGCAGCTCTTAACAGGACTGTGCTGAGCCCCAGCACATCAGGGATGGATTTGCAGCTGGCACAGCTGCTGGGCTTTGCCTGGGGATGCCGTGAGCTTAGGGACAGCAAGGTCCAGCCCACTTACGTCAGCGTTCGCAGCGGGGCCTGGGCTGGATCTGCACCCCTAGACATCAGGAGGTGGAGGAGAAGAGACCCACCAGGGATAGCTCAGGCTGGAGAGGGAGTCACTCCCCTTCCTGCGTGATCAGGAGCCTGCGGGGTGCAAAGGGAGCAGGTTAGGTTTCCAGGGTAGCTGGAACGAGTGAGTTCCCGGTAATTATTGCTGGCGATAAGGACGTGGGGAGCGATGAAGCTGGTGGACAGGCGATTACGCTCGCTGTTTCCATTTAAAACAGCAAATCTGGGTGCTAACATGGGGGGGTGGCTTTTTTTTTCTTGCTGACACTTCCCAACACCTCCTGCTTATTTACATGTTTTCAAATGAACCATAATTGTGCTCGGAGTAATTGCCGCTTCTGTGGCGCCCTGTCAGGTGGAGTACAAACAATAACACCTTAATTGCTTCCTAGGCACGGAAACTCGTTAGCGCTCTCTGTAATCAGAGGCTACAGCTTTTCGTGCGATCTTACACGGGAGCCAAATTCTCCATGAGCCCTTGAAACATGCACTGATGCTCCTTCAGTTTGGGGGGGTCCCTAGGAGAGGACGGCGGGGGCTGAGAAAGGGGGTCTGTGCTCCAGGATTAGACGATGGATCTGATAATGCACCCGGCGGGGGAAGTGGCACCCAAAGCATGGCACGGGAACTCCTGGGGTTGCTCTCTCCTCGGGGATGGTGAGTGAGGAGCGGTGGGGGATGCCAGCGCTCGCTGCGATACGCCAGCAAAGGCAGCGTGGCTAGTGGGAGACTTTTTGAAGAGAAACCCACGGGCGTGAGTCTGTGAGAGGGGATGTGTCTGTGTTGCAGTGAGAAGGATCATGGCGCTATATGCAAGCAGCCCCAGCCCAGATCTTGCTCAGCTGGTTGCAATACCGGACATGGTGTACTGGTAGCCTGAGCTGAACCCAGGACCTTGGGTACAAACTCAGGCAGTCCTCCCGCGCTGAAACTCGGACTGTTGCCATTTCCCTGCTTCTGGCACCCAAGCTGCGTTGTAACGCCAACGCAGGTCGCAGTGCTGGCCTCCTCGTGGAGTCGGCGCTTGCTCTGATGCCTAGGCGTGGTGCAAAGGGGCTGCCGTCTCGCAGGCAGGGCTGCGAGCGACTCCCTCTTGGGCATCCTCCCCTTGGAGCTTGTCCGGAGTTCAGTCCCTCGTGCCGAGCTTCAAGGAGCAGTCGGGGGGACCCGCCGCGAGGCGTCCTCCTCCCCGAGTCTGTCGTGCCTGTGTCATGCACGGGGTGGATGGGGGGACGGACACTGCGCTCTATCGGAGCAGGTTTCCAACCCAGCTGGGGCCCTCTCGGGCCAATCGATGTCCCAGGAGTGGAAGCTCTGAACGCCGACAATCCCCGTCGAAGCCTAACTGCGTGTTGACATCCTGCTTGTTTGCAGTCCCCCGCTCCCTGCAGCGCTGTTGCTGCTTTACCAGCCCAGATCTACCGTTGTGCGCTGTCGCTGCATGCAGCACAGCGTCTGCTGTGCTCCTCCCCAGGCACGGCCGCACGGCCCCGCACGCAAGGAGAGCTTTGGGGGTCCTTCATGATGCACAGGCTTGTGATGTGCTCCGTCTCTGGCTGGGCTGCGGGGGCTCGTGCCGCGATTGTGCACTGTTTCTTCATCAGTAGCAAGGGGATTGTCCTGATTTCCCTCAGAAGGGGGTTGGGAGCATACATGCCGTGATGGGGCTGGAAAGTTGAGGATTTGCAGTGACCGGGGCCACGCGGGTGCCTAGGACATGTACTCAGCTGAGACAGGGGTTCTCCAGCTTGGCATCTTCCCTGGGGCTTCAGAGGGCGGTGAAGCACTGGAAGGGGTTACCTGGAGAGGTGGCGGACTCTCCATCCTTGGAGGTTTTGAAGACCGGGGTAGGCAAAGCCTTGGCTGGGATGATGCAGTTGGGGCTGGGCCTGTTCTGAGCAGGGGTTGGACTAGATGTGACCTCCTGAGGTCCCCCCAACCCTCATTTTCTATGATTGCATGAATTTATAGAGCCCGTTGGGCCCGCAGGGCTGGAATACCCCGCCCCAGCACACAGTTCCCCCCCAGGAAGGTGTGTTGAAGCCTGGAGGCAGAAGCGCCTCCTTGCCATGGTGACCCTGGAGCTTCTCTTCGTGCACAGCAGCGGCCGGTCCCTTTTCTCTTTCAGTGCTGCCAGCTCTTGGTCTCTGCGACAGCTGGTGTTGCCGTGTGCCACAGGCGCGCTGCACGCTCGGTGGGCAAAGTCAGCCCTTTGATGTCTTAAACAGGCTTGCTTTTCGCTCAGAGCCCCCTTGCCCTTGGATCGTCTGGCAGGCTCCGAGGCAACGGGTGATCCAGCGCCCCGGGGAAAGCAGGGATCGATTCCTCTTCTGTTGTCAAGCCTCATCTCCTTCCTCTCGTCTCTAAGCCAACGGGGCCTGATTTGGGCCACAACCCCAAGTGAGGAAAAGCACCTCCCTTTCCACCGTGTCTTCATTCGTTATCCACCGGTAAGAACAGGAGGACGCACCGTGGGCCCAGCTGGAGCCCAGATTCATTATCTGCATGCAAAAGTCCGAGGTCTTGTTGCGTGCACACGGGCTGTCGAGTGCGGTGCTGCTGGCTTTTGCTCCTTTGGAGCATCCTGGGTTATGCAGGGATGCCCGTCTCGACACCTTTGCTCCCCGCTTGATTTGCTGCGAGGCTGTGGCCGCGCGGTCCGGAGCGGCGCAGTGTGGAAGCAGTTAAAGCGGGGACGCGGCCCCCCGGCTCAGCGGCGCCGCTCGGAGAGAAGGAGAAGCCGAACGTGGTGGGCGTTTAGAGGCAGCCGCAACAGTTGGCTGAGCAAATGGCACCGACTCCTCTGTGAAAACACCACTGCCTCTTCGTCTTCTCCCTCCCTCCTTTTTTTTTTGGATACCACCATAAATTAGAGCCTCTGTGAAGAAAACAACATCTGCTTGCCCTTCCCCAGAAGCGTGGCGTGCAAAGGTGGGGGGATCCTCATGCCCCCACCTCCAAATGGGCACCCGCTCCTTTATGGATCCCATTTCTTCCTTGCTTTGGGCATTTTTTGACTTCTGTTTTATTGACCCCCTCCCCGTCTTCCCTCTTTCCCCCCCACCCCCCCACTCCAGCTACTGGTCCCACTCTCTGCTTTGATACTGGTGTCCAGCCAGCAGATGCGGGAGAGATGTTGCAGGGCGGTGGGGAGCGGATGGGCGGCAGGGGAGAGGTCCGCGGTTACTGCTCCTCATTATCCAGCGTATTAAAAAAGAATCCGAAAAGCGATCACGGTTTTATTACTTGTAAAATATGAGATATAAAATCTAAATACCATTAGGGGGGGAAAAAAAGAAAAAAAATGGGAGAGAGACTTTACTGACAGGATAAAAATTTACGAGGAGTCGTCCTAATAAAACGCGCCGCGCGTCGGCGCCGCACCAGCTGCGCCATTTGTTTGCCGCCTTCGGATGTTAATTGTGATCGAGATTCTCACCCCTCGCCGCTGCCCCCGCCCCGAGCTGTCGCTTGAGCCAAATTTATGGCGGAAAAAGTTTTCCGAGGGATGGCAAAAGGGAGCAAAGCCCCTGCCTGTCGCAGGGCGAGCGAGGCGGGCAGGTGCAGGTCTCCCTTTCTGGTTCTCTCGCGCGTCCCCGGGCACGATGCCTCCTCCCTGCCCGTCTCCAATTCCCCGGGTGGGAGATAGGAAAGCACGGAGGGAGAGGGGAAGGCTTTTTGGTTGTTCTTTTTTTCCCATTGCTGCTAAAGCCAGACCCCCCCAGAGCAACCCACCAGTTTGTGCCGAACGGGACCGAACGCGGGGAAACGAAAGGCTCCCGAACGTGGGAGCCATCCGTTTTGTTCCAGCATCGTTGTCGATGCTGAATCTTTCGTGCCCAAAGGTTGGGTTCCTAACGATACCTATGTTTCATCCAAGTGGTGTTCATTAAAACACAGAATGAGACGTTGCCTTCCTTCCCAAACACAGTTCCCCCTATTTCCTATATTTCCGCTTGAGTCAGAAATAAAAAAAATAGCCCATTATTTGTGTCTCTACAGGAGAAGGATCACTCGTTCCTCCCGCTGCCCGAGGGGCAGGGACCTGCCCGGCTACGTCTTGCTCCAAGGTGTAGCGCGCTGGGGATTGGCGCTGGGGAAGGCCCTCTGGGTGCTGCTGTGATACAATGCGGAGGGAGGTAGGAGCCAGGTGGCTCAGGGCCAGTGCAGAGCCGCCACCGCCGCCGCCTCTTGCTCCCAAAGCAGGCCCCGTTTGGGCGTTCCTGGCTGGCACTCCAGACAGGGTCCGACTGGATGCCAGGTGCGGAGCAAGCCCGGCATGAGGCAGCTTTTTACCAAGATCCAGGGGAGCCATGGAGCTAGGGCTGGATTTCGGAGTGAAGAAGAGGCCAAAACCCATGGTTTTGAACTTTGGGGCTTGTTTGTCCTGGAGTCTGTGGGAGGCAGAGGGGAGCGCAGAGCTGGATCTGCACGGAGCGCTCTCGGAGCTGGGGAGGGAGGGCTGGGGTTTGGGGCAAGATCCCAGCGCTGACCGTGGCCTGGGGCTTTGTGAGCTGGGAGAAGGCAAGAGCACTGTGGTCTTGCAGGGGCCTTGCATGCGTCTTGGCGTGCATCTTGCAGGGTCCCGACATGTAGGGTTTTTGGGTTCTGATCACGGCTCACAGAAGGGAGCGTGGCGTAATAGCCAGAGGACTCCTGCATTCGGTTTGCAGCCATGAAGGGAAGGTGGGATTGGGATGCAGGTCTTTGCGGAAGGAGGTGTAATCTGGTGGTTTGAGAAGGCCTCGGGTGCCAGCTCAGCTGGGTTTGTGGAGCCTGCAGGAGAGGCCCTTGCCCTGCCTGCCTATATTGGGTCAGTGTAAGAAATGCAACAGGCAGCCAGGAGAAAAGCAAGGGCTGCCTGTCTGGCGGGGAAATACTTAGCAATTGCATTGCTTCCCTCAGGCTGCGCCTTGCACCCCCCCTTGCTGAAATGCATCTGCTTCTGGGGTGGAACCTGGCAGCTGTCTACCCTGCGTCCCTGGTATTCCCGAGGAACGCAGCTCTCCAGCACGCTGTAGGTAGCCAGGAGGGGGAGAAAGACACTGCTTGGGGTGGGGAGAGTGTTATAGGAGCCTGGGGTAATACCACCCCAGGGAGCCAGCACTTGCAGTGGCCCTAGTGCCTGGCTGGAGTCCTGGATAGGGGAATCGCCTCCCAGAGGAGCGCTCCCATGACTAGTGCCATCACAGGGGAGTAGGGCTGGGATGGCGATCACCCTGTCACTCAGCAGCCATGTCCCTTAGCCCTGCCCAGGGACCTTGGGGCCAATGCTGACTCCAGCCCCCACCCGAGCCCCTGCTCCTGCAGCCCTGTGCCTGCCAGCACTGCTCTAGGGCATGGGGCCGCTTGAGAAACTTTCTCGTGCCTCATTCATTAGGCTCACTGTTGCCTTTACCTGGGGAGGGGCCATCTCCTTCACTAGGGCCTGGCGCCCCGCGATCCCCCCAGGGAAACGAGGCATCCATTAGAGGCTGACCGTGCTGCCTCCCTCTGCTGCTAGCCTGCTCATTACCGGTGTATCTGGGGCACCGCAGAGGCAGGAGGGAGCGGGAGAGACTCGGGGCAGCGCTGCCTGAGAGGAGGCTAAAAGCCCAACAGATTCCCCCCGAGGGGAACAGCCCCCTCTCTCAGCCTAATGGAATCACTCCTTCCAAGGCTCAGATCATTCGAGGCGCGAGGAAAGGGAATTTAATTGCAGTGGAAAGGTTCAGGGGCTGGAGAAACATCTCCCCTTCGGCAGGAATTAATGCAAAAGCAATTGCCTTCCGTTTGCACTCCCCAGCTGGCCGCGCGCACGCCAGGGGCCGGGGAGGCCTCTGCTGCTGCGCGGCGCATAGAGGTGTAATGGGGAGTCCGTGCGGAGGGTGAAGGGCAGCTTTGCCCAGGGCTGTTGCCACGTAACGCGCGGCCAGGCTTTCTCGCTGGGCTGGGGTGGGCACCGAGCTCTGCTAAGGCAAGCCGGGGCCTGCAAAGAAGTGATGCTCGTGTCCGAGTTCGTGTAGCGGGAAGGGAGGCAGTCGTGGCTTTGTGGCACGTGGGCATCAGCCCCAGAGCCGCTGATGGAGGAGAAGGGCAGTGCCAGGAGGCGGCTGTGATGAACGGGTGACGGGTGGAGCATCGGATGGGTATCACTTGCACAGCACGAGCTGGACCATAGGGCTGGTGACCTTCCCCGTCGGCCCTCGGATGCTGCTTCTGGGTGGCAGTGGGCCTCGTGCCAGCCCCTGGGGGTATGTGGGGGGGTATTTCATCCACCTCCTGCATTTCGCTCAATCCTAGGACTGCTCTCTGCCTAGGATGGGACAGCAGCTCCCCAGAAAACAGCTTGGGAACAAGGAACGTGCAGGGTAATGTGTCTGGTACTGCTTTAACGGCTGCTGGGAACCGCCCCAGAGGTGGCTGCATTTTGGCAGCGGAGAAATACTCCCTGCGATTGAATGCCTATTGAATTGTAATTATGCATAATGGGTTTTTTTTTATATCTGTAGCACTCCTTATCTGAGGATTGAAAGCAGCACAGCAGCCTGCCAGTGAGGAGGCAGGAAGCTGGACAGTGAGAACACTTTGCCTTTTGTAGCAGTTTTACCTGAGGATCTCCAAGCACTTTGGGCTGCTGACATGCCCGATGAAAACCTCACAAAGCGTCCGAGTGGAGGTCAGTAACTTTATCCCTATTTTACAGATGGCAAAACTGAGGTACAGAGCTACTGGACTTGGCAGAGCCAGGAGGGGAACCCGGGGGTCCCGACTCCTGCCAGACACTTGCTCTGATGACCTGGAGCCTGCCATCCAGCCTGCAGAGATGCATCACACAGCTTAACAAGCTAGGCAAGAGCCTGGGAAGGCACCCCGAGGGTCAAAGGTCATGGGTCAGTGACCTATCCACCTTCAGCCTCTCTGCTGAGACGGCCAGGAAGGAAGCCAGTGAGGGTGTGGCCCTGCTCCCATTGGAACCAGTGCTCCCAGTAAGAGGCGGCTCCCTCCTGTGGCATGGATGGGAATGGTAGCTCTGCATGCGTTTAGTAGATCCCTGCTTGCTGGGAACGGGAGAGGAGCCCTCCCTGCCAGCGTGTGGGAACTGCCCCACCCTGCAGAGACCCACCCGGATCCTGGAGGTGGGTGTTGGGATCGGCCCCGGGGCCCGCTTTGACTGCACGGGGCTGAACATCTCCCCTCTGCCTCCAGATCCCCCTGGTTTTGGAAGAGGAGGAGTTTGAAGCCATATTTCTCAGCTCTGGCTTTGGACACCTGTCTGCATCCAAGGTAAGATTTAGCTTCCCAGCTGCCAGTTCCTGGCGTCCCCTTCAGTGCAGCCCCTCCCAGAGACCCCTGCCCAGGCTTCCCAGGTCCTCAGACCCTCCACCGGCTGCAAAGCAGAGCTCCTTCTGATGCCCAAGGATCACGTTAACTCCCTGCCTCCCAGAAGTGAACCGGTCACCCTTGTTCTGTCTAATCAGGGCTTGTCAGGGCGGGGGGAGTTCAGGTGTGACCTGCCTTCTGCTCTCCAGGGGTGGCTAATTGGATTGAGATGTGTGGGGCTTTGCCAAGCTGTCAGTCAGGGGAGCAGCTGGAACAGGCAGGTTGCTGCTGTCGGCCTAGTTTAGCAGCACCGGCTGGTCGCAGTGCAGAGAACTGGCTTTCAGCAGGTAGGGGACATGCCAGCGCGGCGAGATCAGGAGCCCGGCTCATCAGGGACTTCTGCGTAATTTATTTCCCTCTGCAGCCTCCCGCATCTAGGCTGGGTTTTCTCCAGCTTTGAGGGCTGGTGTTTCTGAGCCGTTCCAGTCCACCTTGGCTTGGCTCGGCTCCCTTCCAGGCTGGACTGCAAGCATTGCTGGTTGAGCTCCAGCTAGGTCAGCCTGATGGCTTGCACCCAAAAGGGGCCAAAAGGAGAAAGGAGATGCCAAATGCGTTCAGGACCGGTTCTTTTTCTGTCCTGCCCCTGTGCTTCATTCTCTGCCTTCAGGAGAATCCCGTCCCTCTCCCGTGCCTCCCTCTCCCATGCCTCCCTTGGAAAAATAGAGGCATTTCTTTTGTGAGTGAATTCCTTTCCCACCTGTCAAAAAGTGCTCTACAATTTTTGTCTCTGCTGTGCAAATATTTGGGTATCCCGCCTCCCCAGGTTGACTTGAGGGACAAGTCTGAAGGTTTTGTCTGAGTTAGGATTTAGGCAGCAGCCTTTCGTTGGAAGTGCGCGGATGGTTCATTGTGCTGTTAGATCTGCCGTTGAAAAGATTAATTGCGGTGCTGGTACCCAGATTAGTCTAACGGGCACGTGTTATAAACTTAGAGGACAGGTTCTCGCTGTCTGTAACTGCTGCGGGTCCCCTGCAAGGTGGATGCTGGGGTGAACGCAGGCACGCACACGCACGCTCCTGCCCCAGCACACCAAAAAATAGCCAAGTTCCCCAGCAGAGACAACTGCAAACTGCTGACGCGCGCAAAATAAATTACTGCTAATTGGATCAAAACATCTCAGTGTCTTTGTTTCCCTGCTACAGTTCACCATAAAGCCTGATTAGAGGGAAAATAACGGAGGCTCAATTTTGTTTTAACCCTTCAAGTGCCGATGCATATGCCAGTCCTGTATTACCAGCTGGTTGCAGAAGGGAACATCTGGCCAGCATCTAGCAACCCTGAAGGCGTTAATTGATCTTTGACTTCTTCATGGCCTGGCTTCAAGATCTCACCTGGAGAATCCAGCTGTGTGTGGGCTGGGGCAGAGAGTGTCTGATACCTAGAAAGTCATCAAACGCAGTTGCTTTGCTTGTATCATTAAGGACTTTCAAAAGAGATGCATGCTGTGCTAACATCACTGAAATTTTGCATTAGTCAGGCTAGAAGCCGTGAACATTAATAAGGTGCATGTTTAATTAAATATCTTTTCTCCCCCTTCCTCTCGGAAGGAATAGGTTGCAATTAAACACTGCTCTTTAAATGTGCGCCAAGAATTTTGGAGTAAAATATGAAAAGCCCAAGTTCCCTTCTAATATTAACTGTAATGAGATAAACTTAATTGAACATTTTACGATGTCATACTCATTTCCCTTTTTAATTAGGTCCTTCTTCCATAACAACATGAAACCATATGATTGTGAACCTCCATGAGCTGTTCATTATGGAAAGCACTGAAAACTAAAATTAGCAAGAAGTTATTAAGGCACCAATGTGGCGCTTCATCAGAGCTTTTAGGAGCCCATTAAAAGCCGGGCATTGAGAGGCAAAGCAAGAGTCCTTGCAAGAGGCAGGCAGAGCGTGGATGGATCTTCCCTCCTGAGTCGGAAGTAGCGTCCTGGGAATCCCGCCTGGCGGGGCTCTGGAAGGGAGCGTGGTTTGCCGCTGTGTTGTCTGGTTGAAACTGGGCGCTGCTGGGATCGCACTCTGAATTAGGCTCGTTTCCATCTCTCTCTAGGTGGACTCTGGTGCAGGGCTCGCTGCCTGTGCCCAAGGCAGGTCAGCTTTTCCCTCTGTAAGAGGTACAGCCACCCCGTTCCTGCTCAGGACTAGAAGGGTCCAGGCGATACCCTGAGCCCTTTTGCTTCAAGGATTTCTGCAGTACCGCTCACGGCTGTACCTGGCCCCTGGTTTTGGGGCTGTGCTCCAAGCCACTCCGTGACATCCAAGTGCATGGTCCTCAACTCCCGCCTGGGCGTATGAATCCTTCAGGGGCTTGCTACATGCAGCAATGCCTACCGTGAAGTGGGGCTGTGCCAATTTGCCCTGTATCCTAGGTGCAGCCAGCCCACTGCCAGTCTAACAGACACGGGCAGGGGCACGCTGTAGCTCGAGCATGCCGGCTCTAATGAGCCGTTGCAATGCCGAGCCTTGGAAACATGATGGATGGTTAGTGTCCGGCAGAGGTTGCTGCACATCTAATCATGTTCTTAGCATCCGCCGTAGGCGTCGTCTCGCTGCTCAAGAGGACGGCGTCCGGGGGGTCTTCCAGCTGTATACCAGCCCCTCCCCAAAGCAGCGCGCATCCCACGTCCCCTCTGTGGGACCTGGGGTCTTGCCTCCTCAGCTCGGCAGCATTGAGAGAGAGGGACCTTGGTGTATGTGGGGACCAGCCCAAAGCCAGCGCTAGCTCAGAGAAGACTTGAGTTAAAAGTCCCTTGCTGCCTGATTTTTCTCCCCCTTTCCCCTTCTCCGGGAAGCTGGAATTAATCTCGTTTAGCAACGTAAACAACCTAATAAAATAAAAAAAAGGAAGAAAGATGAGCTACCACTTTGATTTAACGACCTTGTCATTAGGGATTCATTAGATATTCATGGCAGTAGGCGGGATGATGGCGGTAGTGTTTAGTATGCAGGCAGGCAGGCCGGCCGGCCTTCCCCTCCGTCCCTGGGGGATCCCCACTGCTCCGGATGCGGCATGGAGATCGGGGTGTTAGCTTCCCTTCCCCCAGCTTGAGGCACAACCAGTCTCAGCTAAGCACCCAGGGGACTGGCAGGGTGAGCCACTTATTCCTTGCAGGGCAGGTGACTGGTGTCTGGGCTCCCCAGGTCTGTAATGCATGTGCCCTTGCCTTCCTCCCCCTCCCGCGCTATTTTTCCCCATTTCACAAATGGCAAGCTCAGGCACAGACGCGATGGCCCAGATCCCCAGAAGCAGGTGGGCATCCACCTCCCATGCATGCCAGTGGGAACTGGGCCTTTGCAGACCAGGACTTAAGTGACTTGCCCAAGGTCACAGAGGGAAGCAGGGAATTGAACCCTGGTCTCTTGAGTCCTGGGGTATTACCCCAGCTCCAGGGCTGCCTTCCTGCTTTGTCTGCTCTGCATTGGCACCCATGTCTGCGGCATCCAAGGGCCTTCCTTAGCAGCGGCTCCAGAGCCTGGGGCTCTATAGCAGAGGCGGCATGGCCAACTGGAAGGAGCGTCAACCTGGAGCTCACGCCATGGGGGATTCTTCCAGTGTCTTCTTGCATAGCCCCACGCAGTCATTGCCCCGCTCCATGCCATGGTTTCCCCTGGCTGCCTGAATCGTAGCGCCGGGGCAGCTGAGAGGGTTGTTAGCGAACGGCTCTGGAGTCCTTCAGACGTGTCCAGCCCTGCAAGGAGGCTGAGGGGCTGAATGCAGCTTTGCCTCTCTGCACAGGACAGCAGGAGCAGGAGCAGGGCAATGGAGGGGGAGCAACCTAGAGACAGAGCGGAGGGGAGCGATGCGACCACTGGGATCAGTGCTTGGGTCTTCTGAGCACCAGGCCTGGGCTCTACCCCCTACCCCACACTGTCTACTGAGTTCAGCCATAAGAATAATTTAAAAGCAATGGATATAATCCAGCTGGGTGCCCCTCTCTTTGCAGCCCAGCATGCCTGGGAATAGTGCCCCACACCCCTCCTTAGCTTCTTTCCTAGGTACTGGCTTGCTGAGCCTCACTAAGTGCGAGAGGTGGGCAGTGGGAGGAGGGGGGAGCCGCTGTTCTTGCTTTCCCTTCTCTGATTTTTTCCTTCCATCTCCTTCGTTGCAAAGTGTCGGAGCTTGATGCAGAGCTGACAGGCTGCAGGGAGCCCTGGGGTGCCCCTTTCTGCCAGACATACCTGGTGCCGGCTGCGGGGAGCTGCGGGGGTACGAGAAGTGCTTTTCACTGCAATGTTCTCCGAGTCCTTCTCTCGCTTATCCTGAGTGACATCCCGCGGCCCCAAATCGATTCCCAGGATAATTGAATCCGGAGTGTAAGTAGACACAGATGCGTGGAGTGAGGCTGATGCTTTCCCTGGCTCTCCTAACAGGGGACATAAACAGGTGCTGGCTGGCATGCAGAGAGGGTCCTGCACTTCAGGCAGGCATTGGGAGGACAGTGTCTGCGGGAAGGGGGCAGCCTGATGGGCTATGTACGCAGGGAGGCCGGTGTCAGGGTGGAAGAGGCAGACAAGGCTCTTTGGGTAAATCTGCTATCTTCTATTGGACCAGCTCAAAGGGTGGAAGAGCGTGTTCTTCTCCCAGAGTGGAGGAGAGGGTACAGGAGGCTGCAAGGAGATGTGTCACTCCTCCCTTCAACTCAACACTGCGGCAAAACGGGGTTGTCCCGCGTCTGGCACATACTCAGCTAGATAATCCAGCTCTGTCTGCCCAACATCGCTCAGTGAAGCATGTCCCCGGGGGCTTTTGTGTCACGAAGGACTTGCTTCCCCCGAAGGATAACACCCCCTGGTATTCAATATGCTAGTTTTGGTGTCAAGGCATCCTTTGGAAAATGCTGGCTCTTCGTTTTTATTCACTCATTTTTTGATTACAGAGAAATACCAGAGCGAGTCTTTTGTTGCGAAGAACTCAGGAAGATTATAGCATGTCAGGAGCATTTGATTCCTAGCTGAACTCCTCCATGTTTCAGGGATGTAGCTGGTAGTCGTGTTGGTCTGGGACAAAAAGAAATGCAGAAATGCAAAGGTCTAGATCTCTTGGTTTGGAGAGGATGCCTTTTATGAGACCAATTAAGAAATCGCCAAAAAAAAAAAAATTAGCTTGCAGAAAAAGATATTTTTTTGGCCATTTCTTAGTTGCTCTAATACAGGGGTGGGCAAAATGTGGCCCGTGGGCTGTATGTGGCTCAGCAGGTCATTTTATCTGGCCTGCGGGGCCCCTAAAAAATTTAGAAAATTAATATTTATCTGCTCCTGGCTGCCTGGCATGCAGCCCTTGATGGCTTGCCAAAGCTCAGTCAGCGGCCCTCCGCCCAAAATAGTTGCCCACCCCTGGTTTATTAAAAGACATCATCTGTGAACCATGGCTTCTAGACTTTTGCATTTCTGGTTGAAATCTCTGGGTTTATCTTGTGAATCGCATTTGCACACTGACCAGGGCTACCATGGTATGGCGACTTGGAAAGGCTCTCCTGGCACCCTGGTTGAGAATCGCTGCTCTAGGGAAACAGCCCCTCCTGGTTTAACAATCTCCGGGGTGGAGAATCCACCCCAACCCCTGACGGCTCGGCCTAGCGGGTGCCGTTGTTAAAAACGCGGCGTTTCGTTTCAAGCCCGTGTTCCTCTTCAGGTGCCGTCTCGAGCTGCCCAGACCCTGCGACTGCCCTGTATGCCAGACAGGAGAAATATGTTCCTGCTGACGGTGCGTAGTGCCTAGGGCCAAGTAACACCCTGCTCTCTTTCTGGCCTGGCTGACACGCCAGGGTTTTGCCACTGCAGCTGTGATGGTTGTTCGCACCCCCTAACTGGCTTTGGAGCTATACTTGCAACCCCTCCCGGTGTTGTCCATGCTACAAGCGTCTGTGGTGGGGCTGTAGTTGTGCCAGCAGAAAGGCCCCTTTCTTGCGGACGCGTGGCTTTGCACGGGGGCTGCGCTCGCAGAGCTCTGGACCAGCCGATTGAGGGACCCTTGCCGCTGTGGCAGGAGGTGGCTGGGAAGCAATGTTCCTGTTGGACTGGAGACTAGCCATGACAAGAGATGGGGTGGACGCAGCAGTGCTTGGGTCTCTTCTCAAGGCCGTGGTACCAAACACTTTCCCCCAGCTTGCCAAGGGGGAGGGCTGGCTCCCAGCTGCAGCGTGCGAGAGGAAGGAGGCACAGAGCCATCTCTGCTTCCCCGTCACGGATGCAGCCAGCTCCTTTTCAACGGGGGGAAACTAGCATGGAAAGAGTAACGCAGGAGCTGCTGACTGCCCCTGGAATGAGCAGCTTTGCACCGGGATGGTGTCTCTGTCTCATAAAACAAGATCAGCCAGCGTCCTGCCTCAGCATGGTGTTTCCGCTGCTAATGCAATCCCAGCGTGTCAGGGTTACCCCGTCAGGGCCTCCTCTTCTACATCCGTGCCCCTGAACTCCACTTCTGCCCCCGCTGGGCCTTGATTCATTGTGGGGGTTAGCCCCTTTAAAAGCCATTTAAAAGCAATGGTTATAATCCAGGTGGGTGCCCCCTCCCTTTGCCACAGAGCTTTCCTCTTCTATCTGGGAGGCTGCCGGTGCTTGTGAAATGCATTGGTTGGATTCGCCATGGACCCGATCCGTACCACGAATAGCCTCATCTCCCTGAACCACCTCTGCAGCGCTGCAAGCTTCCCTCGCCCCCTAATTCCCAGGTGGGTTCCCAGGTGGTAGGTGAGCTGTCATCGGCTGATACGCAGCAGTAAGCAGGGTCGGGACACGGGGGCTGTTTGGTGAAGGAGTTTCTGAGCTTTTGGCAAAGTGCGGGCTGGTGGACAGCATCACGGTGTCTCCTTGTTCAAGAGGGAGCAGCAACACCAGCCTCGCCATGGGAGCCACTGGATGCTCCGAGGTATTGCCAGTCCTTGTGTCATTGAAAAGAATGACGATTATTTAGGAGCTGCTGCTGTTCACGGTGCCAGAAACCCATGTCACGGGGCAGGACTGCCGTGCGCTCGGTCCTTGCTATTGCACTGACCCGTCTCGTGCATGCCTGTGCCCCACGTCAGGCCTTGAACTGGGGAAATCTGTAGCTCAGAGTCTGAGGGCTTGTCTATGCGGCGTCGGTGGTGAGTCCCGGGGGGGATGGGACTGAGCTCACCTGTCATTCCACTGCCAGGAGTGTGCCCATGAAGCTGATTCAGGCTTCCCCCGGTGTCCGCTCTGACCCGGGGGCAAGGGCTTCAGGGCAAGGGCTGGGGGCGAGCCTGGGCCAGCCAGCACTGGGGTGTGCCAGCAGACTCAGCTGCGTGGGCCCCGTCCTCCCCGGGACCTGCCGAAAGGACCTGCCCGGCGCACGCCAGCCCTGAGTCATTACGGCTTCCTCGGCGCCTCCAGCCGTCTTGCACCCTCCACGGATCAGGCCCAGAGGAACGCGCGCCCGCTCAGGATGGAGGGCATCTCATCTGATCTGTCATCTCTGACAGCAGCCAGCCTCGGTGGGAGTCACAGGAACACCACAGCAGGCGGATGAAGGATAACCTGTCCCCTGCTTTCTGTCTCCTCCCGGTCTGTAAATGCTTTGAGATTGGCTTAAAGCCCGAAGCACGATATTTAATATCCCTTCCCCAGCGTTTGTTTGCACGATCCATTATCGCTCCAGATAGTTCTATTTTCCATCTCCCCGTCCAATCTCTTCTTGCATTTTGTCTTGTGGCCGCTGGGACTTCTGGCGGCAATGAGATCCACCGCCAGTCTAATTAAAGGGTCGTCTGGAATTGGTTTTGAATACGCCACCTTCTTAATCGCGCCGCATGTCCCCCGGGTCTTGAATTAGAGAAGAGGGCACTTCACGCGCACACGTCCTGGCAGGCAGGTCACACGTGCACATGCATGCATAGGTCCTGGGCCCCGTCCTGCTACAAGTTAATGCCGGAGACTCCTCCGTGTTTTGAGCAGGCAGATCTGCGTTCCCATCCAGTTTCTGAGCGGGCAGCCCAGTGGTGCATCCCTCCCGCTGGGTAGCCCTGACTTCTGTTGCACTGTTACAATGAAGTGGAGCCCCTTCATCCCAGTCCACCGACACATCGCGTCCTGCTGTCTGCGTCCCCGGTCCTCCTCCCGCCCGTCTGCAGAGGAAAGAGTTTGCTCCTCCTGGCAAGGCGGAGTGAATGCAAGCACCCTGGGCCCCAGCAGCAAGGGTGCAGCTGGGCTCCTAGATGGAGAAGAGCAGTAGCTTCTCTCTTGGAGTCCAACGGCGGCACGTTCGTGCAGGAGATCAAAGCGCCGTGCCTGCTGCGCTGCGTGGGAGTCCAAAAAGCCCAGCAAACCCAGTGAATCATCTTCTAGCTGCCCAGCTTATGATTTTCAAAGGATGTGACTAAAAGGCCAGGGAGAGGACAGCTGTCATCACAGCAGGGAAGGCAAGCCTGGGGATTTCAGAGGGTGGCGACACCCCCCAGAAACCTTCCCTCTGTTTGTTCGGGGTCAGCTGGAACCCATCGTGTGCGTGTGCATGAGCTGCTGGAGCTCGAGTGACTCCCTGGGTGCCGGTGCTATCTTTAGACTCTCATGTGTGTTGTACAGCATGTTATAAATAGCAGGGAGCTGGTGGCAATAGTGCATGCAGTCTTGCCTGGGCCATGCATTGGCGTGGCATGACTCTGATGATGGCAACAGGGTCAGGGGCGGCCTGTCAAGGTTTGCTAACTGGCATTTATCTGCTAGTAGGGTCTCTCCAGGGCAGGATTAGACCTGCTATGGGCAGGTGCCTGGTGAATGCAAGGCTTCCGCTAGGCTTTGCCTGCCTCGATGTGCGTCTCATCAGCAGTTTTCATGCTCCGATGCAGCCGTGCTCTCCTTTGGCTTTTTGTCCATTACAAGTACCTACGTGCTGCGGTAGTGCCCCGGAGCAGGCCAAGCTCTCACTGTGATGGATGCTGTACAGCCATCGGACCGCTCTGATCCTGACCCCAGAGACCCAATCATGGGCTAAAGCTCCTCGGTGCTTCAGCCCGAACCAAACACCCTCCAAAACTGCAATCCTGGACCCATGCAGCCTACATGGTACTGCCTCCCCAGCTTGGAGGGTTTGCTCTTGGAGTCAAGAAATGGGTAAAAAATAGGGGACCACTAAGAGATTGTGGATTCATCTGGGGGAGAACATCAGCGAGAGGCGCCACTCACCTCCCTCACTCTTTGCCCCCCCACCCCCGGCACCGGCGCGCTTCAATTCGCAGACCCCGAGAAAATGAGTGCTTAGCTCCGTGCCGGACGTTGGCAGCCTTGGGATCGATAAATAAAATTTAAAACCGTTTAATTGCCCAGGATTGTGTCCCAGGCTTAATTACTTCACCTGGACCTTGGAATTGATTTTTAAACTTTCACCCCTGCTTTAAGAGCGCATATATATATATATGTAGCTGTGCCTGTGCCAGTGCCGATGTGACTGCTGCCGGGACCCGAGGGGAGTTTTTCCTGCTTAATTTCAATTAAAATTTCTCGATTACACGGAACCAGGGAAAAGCACTCTGGAAGGCTCTGTGATTGAAGGCACTTCCCCCGAGCAGACAGGCTATCAAGTGCTTTCTGAGAGACTTTTAATATAAATACTCTGAATTGCTATAATAACTTATGGTGGGCAACCTGAGCGAGGCCCTACCTGAAATCAGTCCCTGCTGTAAGTCCCCTGCCTCGGACCCTTTTCTGGTTTAAATAGATGAGTGGGAAATGGAAGGTGGCTGTTCCCATTTTACACGTGGGGAAGCTGAGGCTCAGTGGGTATGTCTGCATGAGATGCTTACTGCGCAGTAGGCTAATAACGCTGCACAGTAGTGTGCGGGGCCAAAACCGTGCTAATATGCTACTGGGCTGTAGTATCAGGCTACTGCGCAGTAAGCATCACTAAAAAAACGTGCGCTGGTGCTACCATGCAGTAATTGTAGTTACTGTGCATTTAGTTAGCACTTCATTAAGCAAGTACTAAACGAAACGTGCAGTAATTGCTGTGCATTAATGAATGTGTAGATGCGCCCAGTGAGAGGAAGTGACTTGCCCGAGGTTACTCTGGGAGTCCGTGGCAGAGCCATGTGACAGCACAGCCCTCCTGGGTCCCAGTCTAGTGCCCTGACCAGTGTCCCAAGGGCATTTCAAATTGAAGTGGGCACTTTGCCCCATTCTCATTCCCACACCCCGGTAAGTCAACGGGAGTCTTTCCATTGGCTTCTAGGGGTTTTGGCTCAGGCCCTCTGAGCCACATACTGATCTTCATCACCCCCATGTGAATGGGGAATAAACCTCAGTGGAGTTCATTCAAAAGCATAGTCCAGGCTGTGGACGCTAGACTTCCCTGCTGCCACTGTCCACCAACATGGTCAGCAGAGCCTGCTTCAAAATGACGGAGAAGACCTGCTCCAAAGCCCCCAGAAACCAGTGCCGCTGACTTAACAGACCTTGGATAAGGCCCTGTACTGGTAAAATGCCTCCTCCCTTTAGAGCTAGTTCAGCAGCTAAGAGGTGTTCAGCACAGGGAGGGCGTTGTCGGTGTATTTATGCCTGCCTCGTCCTTGGGCCCAGACACGAAGTACTGGGAATAAATGGAAAGATCAGTTTAATTTCAAGCTCCATTAGGAACATGGGGACAAGGAGACAGAGGAAGACAGAGGCTTTCGCGAGCCCGATGGCGTGGCGCTGTGATGCCAGCCCTGCTCCCCGGGAGGGGGTAGCTGAGCACGGTGAGAAACGATCAGGGGTTCCCTCTGGAGGGATGGGTGGCTTCGGTGCAGCCTCCATCTGCCCCTCCTTGGGGACAGGGATGGGGTGAGTGGGGAGAAGTTCTCGGGTGGTGAAGAGAGTTTCCTCTCTGCATTTCCCACCATTTATTGCCTGGATGCAGGACAGCGTCTGCACAGCAGTGGGGCCAGACCCGCTACAACCCCTGCAGTCTCCTGGCCCAAGGGGTGCAAAGAGCCCTGTAGGGCCCAGGCAGCCATGGCCCATCTAACACGGCTTGGAGATCATACCCTACGTTCTCTTTTATGGCCGTGTCATCTCAGCGAACTGCAGGCTTGGGCTTTGCGTGGGGGCGGCGTGCCGAGTCTAATGGGAGCGTCGGTAAAGCTCAAGCACCAGGAGCTGGACACGGGTCCTGCATCATGGTGAGGACTCGCTTTCAAAGTAGGAACCGGTGCCTTCAGCACCCAGGTGCCATCCACCAAGTAGAACCAGCTCCGGCAGGGCTGAGCCCAAGGGACAGCAGGTATTTTGCAGGGAGAGAGCTTGGTCCATTAGCTCTGGCTTCTCTACTCAGCACCGAGCGGCTGTAATTAATCATTCAACCAGCCCCGGGTTTCCTTGGCATTGTTTCGAGGGAGTAATTATCCCTCTATCGGGCTCTTCCGTTTCACTGCCGCCTGGCCAGCCAGCGTCCTCCGCTCCTTCGCTCCGCGCCCCCGCCCCTAGATGCTCAAAGAAGTGACTCCTGCGCAAGTTGAAAGCAAACTTTTGACAAGTTGATCAATGAGGCCTGCAGCAGAGTTAGCCAGGGAGCGTGGAGAAGGAGGGAATTAGAGCAGAAAAACGGGGCCGAGAGAAGTGCCCTCTCTAATGGAGCGCCAGCGCGGACCGGCATCCGATACTAGGCAAGCCTGAGTGCAAACCTTAGTGAATGCCCCAGAGAGACATCCCTCCGAGCTCCCTGGCCTGCTCCCCTGCTTTCAGTGCAAAGCTGCCCCCATGCATAATGCAGAAGCCGGTTTAAAAGGGGCCCACTCTCCTCACATGGCCCTGGGGGGGTGGGACTGAGCTTTTTTGGGGGGGCAGTGTGGTGCTTTTGCTGCCGAGCTGGCTTGGCTTGCATCCGTCTGACAGCGTGGTGGGGATGAATGGGTTCTCCCATTGCTGAAGCGCTCTAGGGGCACCAGCCATATCCAGCCATCCCCGCAGGAGGGGTAGAGCAGTGGCTCTCAACCTTGTTAGACTCAAGGCACCCTCAGGAAAAAGTCAGCTCTTAGTTTTCACTCTTTTTTTGACCATGCAAAAATAACCTGGCAATTTTTCTGTTGCAAGGAACTCAGAAAGACCACGGCTGGCCTAAATGTCTTTAACACGACGGAGTCTTAGCTGGATCGTTGGGTTTATCTTGTGATATCAGCATGGCATTATGTGGCACCCCTGAAAGGATCTCAGGGCACACCAGGGTGCAGCAGCACCCAGGTGGAGAATCGCTGGCCTAAACCTTCTCTCCAGGGAGCAAGGCTGTGCACCCTGAGCTTTCCTGACCCCAGTGGGGGTGGCCTGGTTGATGTCTCAGCTGCCCGGGGCTGTTGGCACTGGGTGTAGCTTAAAGCACGCCTTGGGCTGCTCTAATTAATGCTGGAGGAGCCCAGGTGCTGGGTTTTGGAAGCAAACATGGGACCATCCACCAGTCAAGGTGGGCATGCTGGCCTCCCTTGAGCCTTAGCCATGTCTGGCCCCCTCCTTGCCTTTCTTTTTGACAGCTTGGCCCCCGCTCCTTGCAAATTGTGAGGCCAATCCTGGTAGACAGTGCCACCTGGCACCAAGAAGAGCAAGGTGGCAGACAGCTCCTTGTAGGCACTTGCTAGATCAAGGCGGTGCCATCCCGCACTGACCTTCTGGCTCTGTATCAGAGGCAGGCCCGGGGCCCTGAGCTATCACTGGAAGAGCATCCTCCTCCCAGGGGGATGTGGGTGATTCAGAGCTGGGGTCGTAGGGGCTGGGCTGTGGAGGCCACCCCACCCTGTTGAAGCACGCACCTTGTTTCTCTGCAACCTGGACAGGCGTATGATTTATTACAGAGGCACTGCTGTCAGGAAGGCTGGCCTCTGGCAAGCTGTCTGCTTCAGCTGATTAAAGCAGCTACCTGCTGTTCTCTGGGGACCCGGGGCTGGTTGCTCCGAGGAAGGAGGATGGAGTTCTGCATGGCTAATTCCACCTCCGCAGCCATCTCCCTCCCGCCTGCCTCCAAAAGCGCATTGGATCCCAGCTCTCTTGAGTGACCTGGCACCAGAGGAATCCCCTCCTGGGAGTGTCGCAGCAGCCACGCAGAGGGAGGTACCAGGGACGCAGGTCTGTCCCAGGCAGCCTTTTGGATCCTGAATGGCATCCTGAATGGATCCAGTCCAGCTGTTCGCAGCGCTGGCCACGAGTCCCTCCTTCCATCGCGCCCTGCGAAGCTATTTGCAGCTGGGCCAAGCGCCAGTGGAATTCACTCCCGTGCCTGAGAGCCAGGCACCACTGACACCCTCGCTGGCTTTCAACGAGCGAGGAAAACCAGCGTGCAGAGGCTGCCGCATGCTGGGCTCTGCCTTGGAGGGCGTCCGAGCTCAACAGGCGGCTGCACGGTGGCTCAGGACTCCAGCCACGATCGCACTGTCCGGAGACAGGGTGAGCAGTGAGAGGCAGGCCGTGCATCACTGGGCTCGTTGGGAAGCCACCGCTATTCAAGCAAAGCTTAGCAGCCAGTAGAGGAATAAGCAGAGCTGAAAAAGGGCCCTTGGGTGTCGTGTAGCATTGTGCCCATGGTGCCTGTTGGAGGAGCAGGGTGCGGGCTGTCGGCCTCAGAGGTGGCAGCTGGCCAGACTCTGAGCATCGCTGCTTCCCAGCCTCAGTGGCATCACAGCATGCTCACTGACTGCACCCAGCCTGGCCCACGGCTCTTCGGGTATGTCCCGGCAGGGATGCTCCCAAATGCACCCCATCCGCCTGTTTCTGCTCCTGTCCCAGCGGCCACTCTCAAGCGTGCTGGAGATGGAGGTCCCAGGTGGGCACCCAGGGGCAGCCTCATAGCAATGTTCCCGCGTTTGCAGTGCAGGGCGTCTTGGGAAGATACCCGACAGAGGTGTGTCTGTGCGATATAGGTGTGTCAGGACAGCTCGGAGCTGGGAGAGCTTGTCTTTCCCTTCAAGGGAACAGCAGGAAGGTTTCTGGAAGACTACCTTCAAGTGATATTGCTTGTATCCTCAATGCAACGTGCTCCAGTGCCAGGAAAGGCCAGCAAAGCGAGCGAGCCCAGGCTTGCGGCACAAATAAATGTGCCCTGGAGGGTTTGTCTGTGAAAGGGGGGAAAGCGCAGAGGGGGCTTGGACTGAGGTAGCTATAAGTCATCGGCTGATGCCAGGCTTCCGGTGTGTAGGGAAGTCATCAGTGAGTCCGGAGAGGATAGAAGAAGCCCATCCCAGATCTGCACGTTTGATGTGCACGCGTGCTCGGAGCTAACTTGTCTCAACCTTGGGCTGAAGCATCATTTAAAAGGGGAAAAAAAAAATCCTGCAAAAGTCAGTCCTTAAAAATGCAAATAACATGTGATGCTGAATGTCCTCGTTTGTCTGTAATTGCAAAATTCTTAGACTCAATCAGCCGAAGATAAACTGTGTTATTTAGGAGCAATTTGAAAGCAGACAAATTGAAAACAACAGGCCAGATTCTGCTGGCAGGGAGCGAGCGGGAATCCACAAAGCTGCCGCTGGCTGCTGTGCAGAGTTTGCGGCAGTCGGGCAGAGATCAGCATCCGGCCTGCTCCGTTTTCAAACTGGAAAGCATTCAGGAAGCGTGCTCTACATGCTCAGATGCCTGCCAGCCCTTCTGTCTGCTCACGGAGAGCTTGAGCCCGACTGATTTTCATCAGCAGCCCTCCCTGGAGTCCAGTGCAGTTACTCCAGATTCACGCTGGGGGAACTGAGGCAGGATCTGCCCCAGCGAGCCCTTTTGCTGAATGCAGCAGCATTGGTTCCCCTCCCCCAACTCATTTTCACTTTTCTTGTCTGGTTAGAAAATGCTAAAGGTCTTAATTGCATTAAGAAACCTCTCCCCTCCCCTGCCCGAGTCTATATTTGTTCTTCTGCTGTGGCTGGCAGGGCATACAGAAATAAACCACTGATGCGAAGCTGGAGGCCTCTACCGTGTTGTGCAGAAAGCGGGGGATCAAATCCATCTTCGTGCTACCATTTTCCCTTTTGGAACAATTCCTTTGGGATCTGGACTGCTCTGGGCCGATGCAGCCCCTGGCATAATTTAGAGCAGCCCCTAGCTGCTCCAGCTGAGGTTAGCGCCTCCGAGTTTATGGGCTGCTGTAGAGCCATGAGCTACAGGCCAGTGCCTGGCATACCCACTACGGTGGGGCTGGCATTTCGAGTCGCTCTGCTCCCTCTGTGTCAGGGGAATCCTGCCCTGGCGTACTGCGGTGCATGAACATTTCCTATTCACTGCAGCAAAGGCATCTAATCTGGAGCCAAACCGTCCCGTTCTCTTATTGCTTGAGGAATGTGCTGGGGTTCATGCCTTGCCGTGTGATCTGCACAGTTGCACCCTGTGCAGCTCCTGGGCTTTCCCCTGGTTAAGCCAGGGGTGGTCAACCATGGATGCGGGCAGATCAGGGAAGGGACGGGCAACACAGGGCAGGAAGCAGAAAGCAGAGCTGCAGATGGGGCAGGGAGCACAGAGCAGAAAGCAGAGCAGTAGATTGGGCAGGGGAACATCCGTCCTTGGAGGTTGTGAAGACCCAGCTAGACAAAGCCTTGGCTGGGATGATCTAGGTGGGGCTGGTGCTGCTTGGAGCAGGGGGTTGGACTAGGTGGGACCTCTGGAGGTCCCTTCCAACCCTCATTTTCTAGGATCCTAAGGGGGGGTGGCACTCAGGGAAGGTGTGGGGCTAATTTGTGGCACATCTTAAAAGTTTGGCTCCCACTGGGCTAAGCGACGAGGCCTCCGTTCAGCAGGACAAAGGGGCATCCAAGTGATTTTCAGTGGTGCATCTAGGCCTGGAGTCGCTTCAGTCATGGGGGCACCCGCAGCTGCCTGTAGACGCTGAGAAGAATCGAGCCCCTGGGACTTAATAAGAGACTGGCTGTTGCAAGGACATGTCCACGGGGGGCAGCCCACGAAGGGGAGGGAGAACAACGTGTTATGCAGCCATGCGAACGTGAGCTTGGAAAGCCATCCACCTTCACGTTGCGAAGGAATGACAAGGACTGAAGCGCCCATCAAGTCTATCCCCCGTGCGAATATTCACCAGGCCACGTTTCATGTGGATCTGGTGTTTGTGAGCGCCGGCGAGTGGCAGCACGGGCTTAGCTGGAAGCTAATGAGCCTTGATTCTCTTGGTTGGAGTGGACTGGCCCATCATGCCTGGTTATCCGGGATAATTTGGGCATGGTAGGGCAATGTGGTTACTTAGAGTCCGGGACTGCAGAACGAGCGAGGGCGGGACTTTTGCAGCAAATCCATCCTGGGTTTTTTAGGAGGCCTGGGAGGAGATGGACAGGCTGGGATCAAACTGTTGGCTCTTTCCTGCTGAGCTGGAGTGAGTTCATTAAGAGGATCTGGTGACTTGGGGCAGGCACTTGTGAGAGCGGAATAGCCTTGCATCGCATTTCCCTTCTGATGGTAACAGGGAGGAAGCTGGAGGGGTTTGTTCCTGATGGCGCTGAGGCTTGGGTTTTACATCATAATCATGTCATAAAAAGGAGAAGCGTTTTCCCTTCGACTCAGCTTTCCATTTCAGGTCTCCTGCTGATTGCCCTATTGGCTCCATCTCAGAAGCGGGGCGGCAGAGAACCTAGTTAATTAAACCCCAGAAGGCACCTATGCTTCATGTGCTAGGCACTGCGGCCACTGGAACTCAGCTGGTGCATAAACCCATTACCGGGCCGGAGACTCATTTGCAAGCAGAGAGTGTTGGTGTTCACAGCTGCCTGGTAAAGCCTCCGTGCCTCGAGTGTGCTCAGCATGCCCGCCGCATCCTGCAGAGATGTGAGGGAGACAAAGAGAGGCCGAGGAGGACGGGGGGAGGGAGAGGACAGAAGGTGGATCCCGAGGCCTTTATGGAGGCGGGGAAAAAGAAGAGCTCCAATAAAGGCAAAATAAACCCGAATGAGACCTCGGCATCGGCAGCGTACTGTATTTTTTGAAAACAACGCGCACCTTTTTGCCCAAGTCTGCTGTTGGAAATCACAATGCGCAGGATGTGCAAGAAATACGGTAAGAGCGGTTTCTGCTGCTTAACAGGCAACAGGGAAAGTAAAGCCTGCAGCAGCCCGCAGGGGAGAGCAGGGGCCAGGCTCGGCTCCCCAGTCACTTATTGAGGAACGATCTTTTTCTCCTTCGCTCTGCCTTTCAGAAACAAGACGTGGATTTGATTCGGTGGCGTGTCGTATACAAGAAAATATGGTGCGTGCCCTGTCTGGTAGACAGCCTACTACAGCTGTCAGAGCTGTGTCGTTAGGCCAAATAGGTAGAGTCAGCCCTGGGGTCTTGACGTCTCGGGGTCACCGTCACCCGGCCACTTTTGTAACCGATGCAAAGCAAGCAAAGCCGTGGAGAAAATCAGCGTCCTTGCAGAGGATTCTCAACCCACTTCCCGGCTTGGGATAACTGAGGTGTAGAGTGGGCACGGGCAGTGCCCCATGGTTGCACAGGGCATCAGGGCAAGCAGGCGAAGGCCTGGCCCCTACCCCTGTGTTCATGCTGCTCTGAAGCAAGAAGCGGATCCTGTCCTCTCTCTTTCATGCGACGTCTCAGGCAGGCTCCAGGGCAAAAATGACTCTGTCACCCTCATTTCCTTGAAAGCAGTCCCTGAAGGGCCCAGATCTTGCCCTCCTCTTCCCCTGGGCCAATTTCCAAGACCTTTGTGCCTCTGCATGTTCCTGAGTGCTCCTGACAGCTGTCCCTCCTTCTCAGCCGCTGTTGCCAGCATGCCCCGCAGCCCTGCTGACATTTCACTTTTATTACCGGACTGTCAGTTATTTTGCATTTGCCAGGGCTTGATCCCGGCCGGCGCGGAGGCACGTAAATCTTGCCTGGTGTTTGCACCCTCTCCATGCACAGAGCTCCTCTTGGGACTGTCATTTTCCAGAGGTGAAGGAGTCCTGGGCTCCCGCCATCCCAGGGCAGGAGTGGGGAGCTCCTTGCGTGAGCGCTCTGCGGGCTGGGAGCGAGGGGCTCAGCACCCACCTTGCATGGGTCATCACAGGAAAGCGGCTGCTTTGGTTGCTCTGGAGCCCCGGCCTAGGACGCAGCACGGCTGTCCCATGAGCGCGGTTCCCTTCCAAGAATACTGAGCGGAGAGGGATGGAGGCAGCAGACAAATGGAGCCGAGCCGGGGGGTGGAAATGAAAACCATCTCCCCCCGCCTGCCTCCAGCGGAGGCAGGGAACCGAGAATGCATAAAGAGAATTTTCTTGCCTTGCTCCTGCCAAATAAATCGCTTCGGGTAGCGCCGACGAGCTGCTCGGCTGAGGCTTCGCACCACCTGTCACATCGGGGCTCCCAGAGGGGAAGCGTCTGCCCCTGACCCCAGCAAAAGGACTCTGCCAGAGCGAGAGGCCTGACTTCCTCGGTGCACCGATCGGGGCACGGTGTTTTGATGCTGTCAGCTGTGTGACAGCTCAGATTTTATAGCTTTCTCCTCTGCCCATAAATATATGTATTCTCTGCTCCGCTACCTGGAAACTGAAAGTTTTGACTGGTTTGTCTCTACTTGAATTACAATACATCAGAAGAGAGGAAAAACCCTTCCTGCATACTGAAATCCAGGCAGCGTGGCTGGAGACCAGCCTCCTTTTCTTCTCCGCCTACCCTCCACGCTGCTGGAAGAACCCAGGGGTGGATCTGGCATGGAGTCCAGGGATGCTTGGGTCCTGGAAACCTGAAGGAGAAGTTCAGCTGGTAGCATGCCTTAAAAATATCAGAGGTCCAAACCGGGCTCCGTTAGACACCGCAGTTGTATGTCCTGCTGTGCGTGGCAGCAGGGCGCTCCGGTCAGTGCAGCATTGCAGGCAGGCTAACTAGCCGTGCTCAGGGCAGTGCTGCTAGTGGGAGCCCAAGCTAATTAGCCTGCCTGCAGCTGCCAACAGATGTGGCTACACTGTCTCCCGGTGATAAGATGGCTCCCTGTGCTTGAGGGTACTGCTGCTGTGTATGGTGAGTATGATGGTAGCTCATGGCAGCCAGAGATCAGATGCATCTGAGAGACTTCCACTGGCGTGGATACTGAGGTGGCTCCTAGGAGCATCCGTCACAGCCCCAGCACCCAGCTGTATTGATAGAGCAAAGAGAGCTGATAGGCTGTAGGAAACTGGTGCCCTCCTGGTTCTGGGTTCAGTCCAGTACCAAAACTACAGGAGCAGCCTGGGATCCAGAGATGCCAACCTGACCCCTTGCCTCAGGAATGGGGGAGCGTGGGAAGGGGAGGGGATTGGGGCAGTAAGGCAACATCCCGCAAGGCTGCTTTATGCGTGTGGGCGCTGTCCTCAGCAGGAAGCCCTGCACAGCACCGCGAGCCCCATCTGGGGCTGAATGGACCCAGCGACTCCCAGAGCAAAGGGCAGGTTAAAGAGCCAAGAGTCCACGTCCGCGGGGCACAACGTGCTCAGATCCCCTGTCCCATGCTCCCTGCCCCGGCGTGGTGCTTGTGGGGCCCCCAGCCTCCCCTCAGGGGCAAGGGCACCAGGGCTCGTGCGATCCCAGCTCAGCCGCAGGGCGGTTTTCCGCATTACCTGCGGCACCCTCCCCCTCCCCTACAGAAATGAAAATAGGCAGAAAATTATTTCTCCTGCGTGTCAACAGATTGAAGAACACGGTCCCAAGCCCTGACGGGAGCCGTGTCATCCCGCTGCTTGCTGTCTGTCGCCTGGCGTCACCTCCCTGGCCGTTAATGTGACAAGCACAGGACCGGGAGCAGCCGGGTTGCGTTCTGGCTTGCCGGCGGCAGCCGGAGACGTGGCACCATTAGAAGAGAGCGGCTTGCCAGCCCCACAGAGACATCCCAGCCCTACATCTGAGCATCTGGCTGGATGGTTCGCTGGGTTTTTTTTTTTGACATGACAGGGAGCGAGGCAGAGGCAGGGAATTAGCATTTCTGCAGACAAGGCTCCGGGCGGGGAGGGAGGGCATGGCAGGGAGCGCGCGTCACCGGCCTTCCAACAGGAGAGCGTCCTAGCCCAGCCGTGACTAGTGAACCACTGTCCACCAGGCCTAAATGGGAGCTGGCTGACACCTGTAAATGCTCAGGGAGGGTGGCGTTGGGGATGCAGACTGGAGAAGGGAGTGGAAGGAGGGTGAAGGTTTCTTCTTGCAAGAGCTCTCGCATGAGTAAGGCTGAGGGTCCTGGGGGAAAGTGCTGCCCAGGTATGGGGGGAACGCTTGCATTGCTTGGGAGGGCTGGTCACACAGCTGTGCGGAGCTTGGCGAAAGCCTTCTCCGTTTGCTTTGAGACCGTGGGGCAAAGCTGTGCACGGGCTGGAGAGCGCCGTGTGCCGGATTGCTCTGTTAGTGGGTGCGGGGAGTAAAATGGCAGAGCCTGGAGAGGAAGCCTGGCCTGCGTCTTTGGTAAGAAGGCCAGCACTTTGCACCGTGGCTCTCAACCTGTCTAGATAAGAGGCACCTCCCGTTAGACTTGAGCCCCCCTTGGAAAACACCGGTTCTTAGTTTTCACTCATTTTGTGACTAGGGAAAAATAAGAAAGCAATCCTTTTGCAAAGACCTCAGGAAGACGGCGGCGGGTGTTGGTAAGGTTGTAACACTATAGATGCCGATTTGTTTTGGAAGGTAAACCCAGAGATTTCATTTTTGTACACCTAACAGCGCAAATGGTGTGTAGCACTGATGCACCCTTGAAAGGATCTCAGGGCACCCTGGTTGAGCACCGCTGCCCCAGGGGGTGGTGATCCTGTGACAAAGGGATCAGAGGAGGGTATGTGTACCATAAGGCAAAGGGGAAGGGTAAAGGAGATGACAATATGGGATGGGTTTTTTTTGGTTTTTTTTTTTAAGGACTTTTTTTCATGTCTCAGGTCGAATTAGCCAGATCAGGTCCAAATCCATTTGAATCGCCCAAGCACAGCACCGGGACCCCCATCTTGGGCTGAATGAAGGCAGTGACTCCCAGAGCAAAGGGCAGGTTAACGAGCCAAGGGTCCACGTCTGTGGGGCGCTGCTACTGGCAACATCCTCCACCCGCACCTGGGGTTTCAGATGTTTCCAAATCCTTTGGTGGGCGTCCTATGTACAAGCCCAAGCTCGAAGACTTGGGGTTGGGATGCCCTCGAGTGTCGCTCGCTCTCAGCCGTATGGCTGCAGGAGCAAGCTAGGGAGGTGTCTCTGATTTCCATAAAGTCGGCGTGTAGCCGAGATCCTCCTACTGGAAGTTGGCCGGTGGGAAGCGACCCGGGAGACTCTCGAAGGGGGTCTTGTCCACAAGCAGATGAGGGTGCGACCCTCCACTACGCAGGGCCATTTTACTTGCGTTACCGTGGTCAGGATATTTCCCCTGCCGCCATGGTGGTCACAGTATCTCCCCTGCCAGGCAATATGCAGCGTTGAACTAATGGAAGACAAGGTTATGTGAGTTGTGTGGGTGTTACTGGCATATGTACCTTGGACCTGCCATCAGCTCTTCCTCATCCTGGGCAGGTCATGGTGTGGTCTAGGAAAATACAAAGACGCTGCTGGGAAAAGGGGCAGAAGCTAGCTGCGAAACTCTCCTCTCCGCTGCACATCACCTCGCACCTGAGCCCCACCAATGTGCTGATGTGCTGCTCTCTCCTAGGGGCTCTAGCCCCCGAGCACATCCACGCTTGTGAAACTGCCTTTGCAGAGAATGACGGGTAATGTTATGCAAATTGCCATATGGCCAAAGGAGCAGATTTCTTAAGTGGCACCTCCTGGTATTGCTAAGTCAGCCTTATGCTTATGCACACGCTTAGCTTTACCCATGGTGCACCGCCCTGGAGCTTTGCATACAGAGCCACGTTTCTTTTGCATGTGTAGAGGTCACCCTTCGCTAATTAGGGTGCAGAATCTATTGGCTTCTAAATTTGCTGTAATTTGAACTGAAGGTCTGCCTTTGCCATTGCTATTAGGGAACGGGCTGAATAGGTTGTTCCTCTTGGTAACTTCCCAAGTGGTGCAGGGGCAGCATTGCGATGAGGAAGCGGAGGAGCGCGGGAGAATAAAAAGGTAATTGAGAACGAAGAGGTAATTATTTTTAAACAATTGCATTTCCCTTTCTATACAGCCTTACAAGAATGTAAACAAGATACCCTTTGAGCACATGCTTCGCTGCCATCTATCACCAGATCCAGACTTTATTATGCTCCACTCTATATGTTATAAATTACATTTTAATGATAAATTACGCACTCCTAATGCAAAGCTGCAGTCGCCTATTGTCGTTAAAAACAATAATAGATTTGTAGGAAGGGAAGGGGGGAAATGCATATTTATGAGCCTGGACAGTTTTGCAAAAGGCAATTGTTCACCAGCATATTTGGACTTATGAATTACTTCCTTTTCTTAAAAAAGCTTTAGTGTCTTGTCATGCTCAAAATGTCAAGGCGTTAGAAAAAAAGGAGGAATAAAGAGAAAATCTAAGAAGGAATAAAGACCAAAATAGACCAGACCCCTGTCAGTGGACATATTAACTGTGGCCTTTGCATAATGTGCCGGAGTGCTATCCCTTGG
Organism: Caiman crocodilus; assembly: GCA_030014935.1. NCBI lineage: Eukaryota > Metazoa > Chordata > Crocodylia > Alligatoridae > Caiman > Caiman crocodilus. The sequence continues at coordinate 810,764 of JAGPOW010003022.1, forward strand.
AGTCATGCCAGAATAATGCCTCCAGGACGCTGTCGCTCCAGCCCCGGTCCCTGGCACGGCGATCACCCTGAGCACAGGTTGGTGCCCCCCTGCCAAGCAGGCAGGCATCTCCTCCGTCTCCCTCATTGCTGTGCTGCATCACGAAGGGGCGGGGG
>JAGPOW010003022.1:813749-831970 GCA_030014935.1 Caiman crocodilus
AGTGGGGTTTCCTCCTTTGGTGGGCAGTGGACTCCCTGTAGCCTGAAGAACGCGGGGCAACTCCATAGGCAGCTTCAGTTTTGCCATGCCTTTCTTCCAAGGCTTGGAGAGATTTGCATTATGACAGCAAGCTAGATGATGGGGTCTGCAGTACCAAGCCTCTCCTTGTCCTTGGTAAGGACAGAGGCGCATGGATGTCCTGAGCACAGCACACAAAATGTGACTCGCCTGGTCGTGTCAAGCCGTGAGGGTTCACTTAATCCCAGAGGAGAGCTGGAAGGGGCCTCAGGAGAGCATCTATTCCAGTCGGGCCCATCCCAGTCAAGCGTCTGTCTAACCTGCTCCCAGGAACATCCAAGGGTGGAGATGCCACAGCCTCTCTGGGTCGCCTGCTCCAACGCTTCACCACCGTCATGGTGAGAAAGTTCTTCCTAATCTCCAACCTACATTTCCCTTGCTGCAAATTGAGACTATTGCTCTTTGTCCTGCCTGCGGCAGCCACAGAGAAGAATCTATCTCCATCCTCCAAATAACCACCCGTCAGGTATTTGAAGGTTGTTATCAGATCTCCCCTCAGTCTTCTCTTCTCCAAACTAAATAATCCCAGTTCTTTCAACCGAGCCTCATAAATTATGTTTCCCAGGCCTCTAATCACTCTCGTGGCTCTCTGCTGGGCTCGTTCCGATCTGCTGGCATTTTTCTTGAAGCGCGTGGCCCAGAACCGGACACTGCTCCTGGGCAGGCCAAGGCGTGGGGAAATCGCTTCCCTTGATTTGCAAGTGACACTTCTATTAACGCACTCCAGTGCGCTACTCACCGTTTCCTTTTTTTAAAACGAGAGCGTGCTGTTGGCTCCTGCTCGGGTCAGGGTGACTAGCTTTGTAGACAGGGAACCCGAGGCGCAGGGAGAAGAGATTTGCCGAGGTCACCCGATGGTAGAATTAGGAGCAGACCCGAGCCCCGAGTCCAAGTTCAGGGTTCGTTCTGCTGCACAACGCTGCCTGTCGTATCGGTTCTCCACTGCCCGCAGCTTTTGAAGGCAGTCTCACTCCTGCCAACCTACCGAGCACCTGCATCTCTGAGCTACGGCTGGAGAGCTAGAGGGCTGCAGGACGTCGCAGGCGAAGCCTCTCGGGGAGTGTCTGTATGGGTGTGTGTGCTGGCAGGGGGGAGAATCGGTCCTTGGCTCCGAATGCTGGGACACCATCATATAAGGACTTTGCATTCTGGTTTCCTCCAGGGCCCTCGTGCAAAGGCTTTGCCCAGCAGGGCCTGCTGTTGTAGCCGGTGAGGGTGGTTAGTGAAAGAGGGGTGAGGCTCATAGGAAAACTCCTGGGGTCTATTCCCCGCCTTGCCTCCACCTCTCTGCATGAGCGTGGAGCCGTATAACTTCACCACCCTTTGGTTTCGGGACTCACAGAACGGGCAGAAGAAAGCTGGTGGTGCACTTGAAACCTAGAGGTTTTAGGGACCACCCCTAAGGTTCAAGGATCTCATACCCTTGAAAGAGGGTATTGCAAAGCCTTAAGAAGGCAGGTGTGCTAGTAAGTACAAAGAGCTGCAAGGAGCTACGGTGGTTTTTTTCTCTCCTCCCCTATCCCAATGATGGAAGGAAACCCAGTAAAGGCTTTCTTTACCTGTGCAAGAGATCTAGATGTTAAAAGGGGGATGCTACGAATGAGATGCCTTTGCTGGAGTGCAAAGTCTCCAATGTGTAGATGGCTAACGAAGTGGACATGGTGGCCACCCCGGCGCCTCGGCTAAATGCAGGGACACTGCCTCGTGAAATAACCAGTTATCTCCAGGATGGAAAAACATCCCCTCTGCATAAACCAGGGAGGGAGGGGGGCTCCCCGAGAGGTTAATTTAACCCTGTCATGGTGTAACACAGCTGTAATTAGGCTTGCCGTCACCGTGCCAGCCATGGCTCTGTCAGGCAGCGTTAACGCAGGCCGTTAATTATCGGTTGGTGTGAGCATCCGCGCGCTGCGTGCTGCCAAGCGGGGCGCTTGGTGCAGGTGCGAGAGAGCCCAAGGCTGTAATTTGGGGATCTCGTGCTGAAGGGGAGCATTGGAAAAGCACCTCCCCAGCACAGCTCTGGCAGGGAGGGCGGGAGCCGGCTGTCTTCGTGGGGGCCTGGGCTGGCGCGCCAGACAGTTCAATGCCTTGCTTCAAAATCAGGATCGTGGCCGTCTTCCCTTCCAGCATCCCCTTTCTCCCTGCGCCTGTTGATGTTGGAACCAGTGTCCGCGCTGGACAGTGTGCGCCCTCCAAATCTCAGGGCACAGATCGGGTAACCTAGGGAGAAGAAACATCATCTGTGGATGGTTGGGAGAATACCCCCGATGTGCCTAAGGATGCCTGCAGGCTGGCTAGGGATGGTTGGGGGGCAGATTGCAAATGGTCTGTGGCCCCCACGCTGAGGTGTGTCAGAGCCATGCCCCAGGCAGCTGGATCCTGTAGACCTGCAATCTGTTTGGGTGCCTGTGTGGCAGGTATAGCAAAGGTGGAGGGCGGACGAGACGGCCTCTGTTATTCTCTGCTTGTGTCTGGGATCATCTGGGTGGAAGCTGAATAAAGGGACGTTGGAGCAGGAGGAGAAAAATCCACGTGAGATGGGGTCTGGCCACAGGCCGCAGAAGATCAGCTGCAATGAGTGTTGTAGCCCCTTTTTGAACTAACAGGTCTGGTGCCAAGTGACTCTTCCTTGTGTGAAAGCCCTTGTTACTTGCTGTACGTTTGGGTAGTTGCAATAGTGGGGCGCAGGGATGCGTACCCCCCTATCTCTGCACTCCTAGCTAAGCCCTACGTGGATGGCTTTGAGCACAGGGCGTGTGGGTGATACCTCAGGCCTTTGCTACCACGTTTTCCCCTTGCATGGGTGTCTGGAACGTCTCAGCGACTGCATCTTTAGGACACCCACGTCCAAACCTGCATGGCTTGAGCGCGTGCACTTCCACCTCTGCCCTCCTCTGAAAGCTCTTGAATAAGAAACGACGGTGGCTCCATTGAAAGGCAAACATAGTGCTTTTATTCCCAAACCCACTCTCGAGCCGGCTCTGGTTTTCAGCGCAATTGTGTCTGGTGTTTGGTAAATGGATTTTTCTTCTCACGGTCCACTCCTGCAGAAGCTGAGGTTTTCAGGGGCTTTTGGGAGCTCATCAAGCGTGCTGCAGCCCTGACCTCGGAGACAGCCTCCCCTGCAATGTGCTAGGCCGTGTTTGCATGCACCCCTGCCCCTGAGAACTTACATTTTGACTTCTCCAAGACCAGAAGAGGGGAAAAAACAGTGGCCCAGGCAGCTTCCTGAGGTCACACAGTAGGTTCAGTGGCAGGATCGGGGCCTAGCTGTTCTGATGACCACCCCAGGTCCCCATCCCTCACCTTGCTGGCTTTGGGACAGCTGGAAGGGAGTACAACTAGGCAGGCATCTTCCAGGCAGGGGGACTGCACAGAGATGATGACTGGAGTGGGTGGAGGAAAGGCTGGGCTGGGTCTCCAAAGCAGCTACTCTTCGAAGGACCTGGACAATGCCAGCGATCTGATACCCCACGGAAAGGGTCTTGCTAGCAGCTGGGGGACCATTTAAAAATCACGACAACTATTTGCTTCTGGTTTTCACTCCTTGCTGCTGGAAGCCTTGTTGCAGCACCCTCTCAAGGTTTGGGTGGATGAGGAGGGAGGACTCGATATTGATTAAGTGGATGAAGACAAAGAAGGGGAAAACTCAATATCAGCAGATCTTGGACAGTTTCTGCTCCAAGCGTCCACGATTTGGGGGAGGGAGCGGTAACGGAGCAGGGGCAGAGGGCAGCTTACTGAGTTTTGGCAAGCCATCGAGCACCGCATGGCAGGCAGCCACGGGCAGATAAATATTAGTTTTCTAAACTTTTTTAGGGGCCCCGCGCGCCTGATAGAACGGCTTGGCGGTGTCCGGCCCGCAGGCCGCATCTTGCCCACCCCAGTAATAGAGCCATTGGGCTTGGATCTGCAGAGACCCCCACCCACCTGCAGTGAGATGCTTCTTCCCACGATGTGCACCTTCCTGGAAAGAGCGGTTCTCGACTTCCCGGTAGCAAACCGTGCCGTAGAGCTGGGCCAAGCCGTTTGCGTGAGCAGAGAAAAACTCGGCCGGAGCGCCTGGGTTCTGGAGGCAAAATGAGGAGAGTATCTTCCAAGCCAGGATGTGAATTACTTTGAAGCTACCCCAACCACCCAAGGAAGTAGAGATGAATATGTCAAATGCTGACAGCCCCCCTGCTAGAGCGATGCTGGCAGGCACCCTGGTAATGGAGAGCCCGGGCCTTCAGCAAGCTCGCTGCAGGAATAAATTACCTCCGGCTTCTGTGCATCAGGCCCCGTGCCACGGAGGGAGGCCGGCGTCTCGAAGGCAGGAATAAGACCAGAGCGAACCCCGTGCCAAGCAGTAAGTAAGTAATGGCAGGCACTTCGTAACAGCCAAGGGCTTCCCGGAAAGCTGAGGATTTTTTTTTTTTATTGCTTCTGCTGGGATTGTTCATGTTCTTGCCTCTTCTTCTTTGTCTCCTTCCTACTCTGTCTTCTCCAAATGCCACTGACAAGTGGCACCCGGGGAAGAGCAAAGAAAGCGAGCGTTTTCCCCCCCTCCACCACCATCCTCGCTCCCTCCTCCAGCTTGTTCAAACAGAGCAATAATTTAACATAAAAAAAAAAAATCCTCTAGTAATCTAGAAAGCAGAAAGTGAAACTGCTTTACTTGCCTTCACCCCCCTTGGCCCCATCTTGTCTTCCCCTCCCTCCCATGCTTGCTGTGACCGCAGCTGTCAGCAATGCAGAAAACCCTCTTCCTTCATTCCCATTTTTGCTGAGTTTCTTAAATTTTCCTCCCATCCCAATTTAATCTGTTGCTCAGCCAGACGTACCATGACTCCTGGGTGTGGGGAGGGGTAGGAACCCCAGGGTAGCAACATGGGCGTACTAGAGCCTACTTGTGAGCTCCTTTTATGATCCAGAGTTATCTCTGGCTGGTGAAAAAACAGCACCTGGGATGCTATATTTAGGAGGAATATAGGGCATGTTTGAGCATTAAAGGCAATTGAATTTTCATAGCTTTCTTCTCTCTGTGCTGCACAGAGATGAGCCTGTCCCTATAGAGATGCATCCTCCCCTTTTTCGGTGCACGTGTTTCTTTTTTTATGCGTGCTTTCCCTAGCAGAATGCAGGGGCGAAGGTTGAAAGAGCGCGGCAGTGTTCTTGCCATGCCAAACGGGATGGTGGAGGTGTGCAGGGTGTGCGTGCACGTGCACCAGCTCATGCCAGCTGTTTAAACGCGCTGGGACTCCATCCTATGCATCACCTTCAAAGGTCTCTGCATCAGGCCTGGGCAGCTGAGTCTGTCGCTGTGTTTGCTGAGCAAATGTTCCCTGGTTGCGGCATGCCCTGAAGTCATTCTCATGCAAATGCAAGGGTTTCTGGGCATGCGAATGGTGCCTGTTGCTTTTCCCCCTGATGCTCCGCTCTTCTGGTCCAGAAGTTGGAAGCCCTTTATCTGGCTCCTGTGTTCTTGGCAGCCTGGCCTGTCAGCAGCGGTCACAGTCATCTCCTCTCAATGGGGCCCTTTGTTCTTCTGCGCAAGGGAAGTTAAAGTCTTATTATTGCCATTAGCATAAAAGTACAAAGAGAGGTGACGAGAGAGAAATCGCTGCCCTCCACTAACTCCCTGTTCGCTAAGTCCCTCATCGCCGAAGCAAGGGGACGGGCCCAGCTGGATGGTACAGCAGGCAGGGGATGAGCTGCCAGCCCTACGTAGATCCTGGAAGGGACTGGGCAGCTTCCGTGCTTGTTGTGTGAGAAACGAGCCTGCATAGGAGTGTGTGTGTGCGCACACGTAGGAGGGCACACCTGCCTTGAGCGCACGGTTGGACTGCATGCCCAGGGAACAAGCAAGGAAGCAAGACCCAAACCCAGGATCGTTAGCCCTGCTGGCCAGAGCCAAAAGACGGGGAGCCCTCGAGGTCGGAGCGCAGGGTGTGCAGGACATGGCTCGGCGATGCCTCTTCAGCAAACCTTAATTTGCCAAAAAGCGCCGTTTTGGTGCAGACAAAACTACATCGCCGGCTTCCCCCAAGTGAGGTAAGTAATCTTAGCTGCAGAGAGAAAACTGAGGGGGAAAGCTTGGAGACGCCGGATCCTCTTCTTTAGTCGTTTGCTTTTTACCGTCATTTTTCATCTTTGAAATTGTCTCGGGGGCGAAACAAAAGCGAATGAAACTTCTTGTTTTCAAGTCGGCCCCAAATCTTTAAAGCCGAGTTAAACCGGGCTTTTCCTGCGCTCCCCCTCTGCTTCCGCTTCAGGGCCGCGTGTGAAAGCCCATTGCTCAGCTCCCGCTACCCAGCAGGTAACAACTCTACAGGGGGCAGCTTGGGCCGGTGCTCTGCTCCCCAGGTCCCAGAAGGACCTGCCTTTCCTTGACACCCTCGAGGGTTTGGTCGGTCCCTGCTTGGGCTCCTCCTTACGCGGCCCGCTGTCTGACAGCTGCAGGCGCTATCTCTGCCTGAAGAAGGGTGTTTGAAAGCTTGCAAAGAAGAATTCTTCCAACTACTTGAATCGGTCTAATAAAAGATGTCATATTTGCCCAAACCACCTGGTCTGCCCGTGCCCAGAGAGCACACGGCTGCAACCAATACTATCCATCCCCAGCAATCTGATCTACCCCTCTCCTGTTGCTTCAGGACCTTTTTGTCCCAAGCGGCCTGTCCCGGCCCAGCCTCTTTGGGACCGATTAACAATAATCAGTGCTAGGCATGCCACAATTTGCCTCGGGTGGAGAAGCCAGGACCAAGCAGCAGTGTAAATGAACAGCAAAGGCACAGATGTTCCAGCCCTTGGTGAACTGCAGCAAGTGCCGGTGCCTGCTGCCAGCATCCAGGCCTGGAGCATCGTGTAGTAGCCATAGGAGTATCAGCCCCTTGTACGACGCGTGGCTGAGACCAGTGTCTGGCTACCCCATCCTTCTCTCGAGGCTGCTGTCTGGAGATGAAACGCATCCATCCAAGTGAGGATAATTGGGCAGTTTGCAAACTGGGGGGCTACTGCTGGGCTCCGCCAGCAGTGCGAGGCGCGTGGCAGACAGCCCTGCTGCTGCTGCTGTCTGTCTCTTCGCTCCCGGACGCCGTGCCGCTTCCCTCAAGTGGCGCTCCATCAGCTCGGCTTACTTTTCCGCGCCTCCGAACGGGACATGACGGGAGTGGCGTACTGGGAAGCGTCTCGGGGAGAGGGCAGGCAGCGAGTGAAGGTGGTGAATGGGGCCCCCAGCACCGGAGGCCAGGCTGGAGCTCGGTGGTGTCGGTGGGTCCTCAGTGTCACTGCCGGCTCCTCCAGCTAATTGATTAATTGATCTGTCTGGACGGCTTATCTCCGGAGCTGTTTGGGGCATGTGGAAGCTGTCAAAGCACATAGGCTGCTTGCAAAGCAGAGCCCAGCAGCTGCAGTGATACCCGTGACCTGGGGGAGCTGCACGGAGGACTTGCCTGGGTCACCGGGCGGGAGATGGATCCTGCAAGGGAGCACGGTGGTGGAGAGGCCTCGGGTCTAACTTTAATTGCCGTATCTGGAGGCTGACATCTTGCAAGATTGATGCCCGCACCCTGGGAGAGCAGGATGCGTGCCCCCGGGGCTTGCCGAGGGGACCGTTCTAGCTGGAAGGGGTCGGGCGCCCTTTTCTCCCTCAGTGATAGGGGATCCCAAGCACCGAGGGATGGGGGGTGTGCAAGAGCAACACAATGCATCCCCAAAACTGCCCTGTGAATGCTAATGATGGGGAATACAATCGGGATCTCTTCCAAGCTAGTCTCTTTCTTTGGAAGCTGTTTAGGCAAAGCCCTCTGAACCTGGACCGCGGCGTGTCCGCACCGGGAGCTCCGGGACTGCAAGCGGGGAGCTTTCCCTGAGTGGTTAGGGGCGTCCTTGCCGGTGTGGGGAGCTGCGCATCCATCTCATTAACCTGTTCTTGGCAGGGGTATGGCAAGGCATCTTTGCCCCAGCAGGGAACTGCTGTCAGAGGCTGGGTGCCCGGGCCTGCAACCAGGCGTTGCAAAGAGCAATTCAGCGGATTGTGATTGCTCTCAGCAATGGCCCTTGTTTCTCAGGAGCAAGTCACAAGGCCGCTCCGCTCTGTTGTCCAGCTGCAGAGCGTTGCATGCTAGTGCTTCAGCCTGATTTTTGAGGCAAGGGCTGGGGGGGCAATGAGTGGCAACAAGGCAGCAGCCTGATCCTGCCAGGGACTCAGGACCCAGGGACTCGGATGCACCTCCGTGCCCAGACTGCAGCAGAGCAGAGGTGGCAGTGACTTCTCTGCCTTAGCAAACCAGGCCACATGGCCGAGATTGGGCATGAGCAAGGGAAGACACAACCCGGGCGCAAGCCTGTGTTGGGGAGCCAGGACTTGATGTCGTAGATTCAGTCGAAACCAGTGCTACGATCTCGAGGTCGTGCTTTCCCCCTCCGCACTGCTGGTTCTGCCGTGCGCCGCAAATGCAGCAGTTGGCTCCAATTGCAAGAGCAAAATATCCCGGCATCCGCCGTTTCCTCCGGGTTCCCAGGCTGATGGGAAACCTTCAGTGCCGCAGGATGCCTGCTACGTGCTCTAGGCTGCTCGCCGCCGCCGCAAAGGCGCTTTTGAAGTTTGGTGATCAGTGGATCGGGCTCTTCCTCGAGGGAGCGCGCCAGCTTTCCGACTTGGGTCCCGGGTCCGCCTTTCCAGATGCAAGAGGCAGCTTTGCTACGGTTGCCCTGGCCTTTAACCTTCCAGCAAGGCTGCTTGGTTCCCATCTCGGCGTCTGCCTCCACGGGATGCGGACGCTTCTATCGAGTGCTCTCTCAACGGCGAATGCAGGTGCCGTGGTTTGGGGTATTAAATATAAAGAGCTGATTAAGTGCAATGAAAACTGTGTCAGCTTCTTGTCACTGAAGAGAATGCATCAGGGCTGAGGATTAGAGTCTGCTTGACAGCTGGGGATTGCCGGGAGACAGCCGATCAATCATTATTGGAGATGGGAGAGAGGAAAGCTTCTCTTATCAGAGCCTGCCATTTCGCACACAGCAGCGGTACCAGAGGGGGAAAAACCGCACAAAGCAAATACAAATCAAAGCGGATGAGCCTTGTGGAGCTGAGAGGGAAAGTGAAACAAGAATCTCGCCCAGACCGGCGAAACAAAGCGTGCCTCAGTTTCCCCATTGGCAAAGGGAGGGGAAGAGGCTGGTGCAAGATGGTATGGCGAGCCAGCAACAGGTCTAGCGATGTGGCTCTTTGAGGAGGGCCTCCTTTGGGTTCCCCCCCATTTCTTCCCTAAGGGCTGGCTCTCAGCTGTTCCTAAAAATCAGGCCTCTTTCATGGCCCAGATACTAAATCATTCAAAATAATTCGTGTCAATGAATCCTTAGGCTGGGGTTGTGGCCATGCACTTCTTGCCTATAATCATCTTCATGCCTTGGATGTAAATACCGTATTTCCTCCCATATAACCACTCCAGAGTAAAATGCTCACCTTGCTTTTGAAAAGCAGAATGAAGGGGGGGAATGATCTTTCCCTGCAATAAGTAGTGGAGTAGCAGCCGCTTGGGAGCCAAGGCTACTCATCATTATTTTGCTCCTGGTGGATCACGTGCAGACTTTACATTTGCTTCCACCTGGTAAGCAGCAGAAACTGCCCTTACTGTATTTTCTGGCATATAATGCTCACTCTGGTTTCCAGCAGGTGGTTTTGGGGGGTAAAAGATCTGTGTTGTATGCAGGAAAATATAGGACTAGGGATGGGCACTGGGGGAAGCTCCTGCTTTCTTACAACCTGCAGTGAAGCTCTAAGCCTGTGTCTGGCCCAACATGGTCTGCTTCTTGGAGCTGGGAGAAGGAGCCCGCTTTTGTTTTAAGCACAGATTAGATGCAGCAGTGGCACAAAGAGGAAAGCTACCTGCCATCGCACAGAAATGCCAGGCTTGAGGATCATGTGTTTGGGTAGGGCTCCTCTTCTTGCTGCCACAGGAGTAAAGCGGCAAGATCTGAGAGGCGGGGAGGGTTTCTGTCGTGGTGTTTGCTACCCTCCAGGGTGGAGAGACCTGCAGCAGACCCTGAGATTGCCTTTAAAAAGTCCTTGTGGGTTGTCTCTGCCTCTTGATCTTGAAAGACCAGGCTTTACACGTGTCTCTTCCAACTTCAATTGGCAGCTCTTTGGCCGGGCCCCTCTTCGACGTCTGGGTCTGTGCAGCACCTAACACCGTGGGTCTGCACAGCACCTAACACATCTCAGCCCAGGACGCCAGCTTTTAGCTGTGTCTGCAATAACAACAGTGTTCAAGCTTCTCTGTCTGTAACTGCAGGGGCTTTTTAATAAAAGCCAAGTGCATAATCGCCTGGCTTCAGGAGCTGGAGACGGGAGGAGAGCATGAAATACGGCGGAGCGTGTGTGTTCGTACATAGTCCTCTGTGTCTGAACAGTGCCAAGTACACCTGGGCTTGTGACCCTGGGTGGGGTGGGTGAGCGCTCGTGTAATAAATAATCGACGGGGGGAAGCCTGCTCCGAGGGGAAGGGAAAACCGGTCAGTGCGTCCAAGCGGAGTGAAGTGTGCAAAGGGAAAAGGGGGAGTGTGGGAGAAGCAAACAGCTCCAAGAGCGAAGGTCTGCACTTGCATATTAACGTGATGAGATGAGGCTGCATAAAACATAACCTCTGTGTCTGGCTGAAACTCCGGCCCTCGGAGCCAAGAGGATCTGGAGTGGAGCTTTCCTGCCGCTTCGGGGGTTGCTCTTAAAATTCAGCTTGCCACCGGGGTTAGGTTCAAGGTGAGCGCTCTGATCCGTTTCCCCCAACCCCAGGTGCTGGGGAGATATTAATGACATTAGTGTGCATAAAAGACTTGTGAGCTTGCAGGCGCCATGAAAAGTGGGTCTCGAATGGGGGTGGTAAGTACAGCAAAGCAAGACTGGCAACCCCGGGAAGGATTACCCTGGTGCCAGGGCACTAAACAGCTCCTGGGGAGGGCTGGATTCCACGCTGCGCCACCGCCTTGCTGTGTGACCTTGGGCACATCACTTTGTCTCTGAAGAATGTGAGCCGGAGAAATTGGACACAGATGATTCAAGTCTCAAAAAAGAGCTAAGTAAGGGAGTTTAGGTGGGGAACAAGATTCCTGCATTGCCCATTGAAATCGAGGAAGAGTCCCCTGGACTTTGCAGAAATCCCACTTGCTGCCTGGGTGAGGGACCCCGTTCCTTGAACTCCGACTCGGAGATTCCCCCGAGAGCAGCCTGGGTAGGTACCTGGGTTAATGGCCCGGTGCAGACAAAGTGGCCTGTGGAATATAAATGAACAGGAGGAATTGCTGGGGACGGCAGATTTTTACTTCTGGTATAAATAAATGTAAAATGGTCGTACACTCGACGGGGACTAGCTGCTTCTCCTCTCTCCCTTGGTCAATTAATTTAATGGTTTTATGATTGCACGGAGATTATCTAGGAGATGTATAATCTATAGTGAGTGGTATAGATGGGGCTATAGATAGAAACAGGAGGCTAAAAAAAGCCTCCTCGGAGTACACGCTTCTTGGGCCTTTGAAACAAAGGAGGAAAAACTCATTGGAGGCCTTTCAAGAAAGGCTAACGGGGGTTTGGATTCCAGTCGACTCATTGCGAGGCGTGAGAGAGCCTCCATCCTTTCCACTGTGCTGGAGAAATGGAAGGGGAATCAATTGAGGTTTTAACAGGAGGCAACTTGAGAGATGAATGAGGAGAGGGGCTCTCCAAGAGGAGGGATGTGGTTGGAGATGGAGGAAATAAAGACCTGGCCTGCTACTGCCATTGGGCAGCGGTGCCTCGTGGGTCTGACGGACTTGTCCTCTTAGCCTGCCACCCAGCCCTGATAATTCGGTACCTCCACAGGGCAGGGAAGAGCCCCATGCAAAGAGATTAATGGGACGTTAGAGGGACACGTCGCCAGGTACGGGTAGGAGGATGCTCGGGGAAGGCAGGAAGCGTGCGCCTGCGTGGGAGGCGTGCAGAAGGCGATGCTAAAATGGAAACCCAGGCCTCACCCGCGAGGGGTCGTGAGCGTGTGGGTGCCGCAGCTCTCGGCGCTGCGATTCGGTGCTGACAAAGTGGTGATAGGAGAGAGCTCCAGCTCCGGGAGGAGAGGATGGCAACTCTAAAACTCGGGAGACGCTGGGTTTGAACCAGCAGCCCATGGCAAGAGGGGTTTTGTGGTCCATGGAGCCACATAGGAACAAAATAAAACAGCTGGTTGTTGAGGCCAGTGAGTGGCGGTCATGGCTGAGGGCACAGAGAGCTGGCTGTGTCGAGGGGCTTGGACAGGAGCAACAGGAAAGCCTTTCAGGCTCCGATGAAGGTGATGGGCAGAGCGGCGTGGTTGGGAAGCCCAGGTCTGGAATAAGGGTGAGAGGTTGGGCATGGGCAGAGCTGCATGCACGTGGGTAGGGAAGCCCGCCGCAGGCGTAGCTGGGGCACCGCATGTCTCACAGCCTCTTAACCCTCGTGGTCTCCGATCTCCTCTCCAGAGGGTCCTCATGTGCCCCCCTGAGACTCCCCCACGCGTCTCGGTGGAGAGTCACGATCGATTTCTTGGGCAGTTAGGACGCCGCGCTATAAAGCGCCAGCAAATAAGCTGTGTGGTCCAGTGCTTTTGTAGAATAGAAATGAATTACTCCAGAAAGTGAGGCGCCTGCTGAGCAAAACATCCTGCATTGCACAACTCCCCGGGAACCGTTAGTTCCAGTTCTTTCACCCCCGTACCTTCAGAGCCCGGCACACGCAGCGCCGCGCCCAACCCGGGCCCCCTGCTCGCAGGCGAGGGGTGCAGGGGCCGCGCGCAGCATCGACCCATTTCTGCTGCATCCCAAGCACCTCTAAACGTGGCTTAGCACAGGCCTGCATCCTGCAGGAGGGCTGCACGTTGGACCGGGTGCCTGCTCGGACCTCTCGAAGATGGACCTTCATCAGGGCAACGACAGCAGGCTCTGAGCTCCCCTTCTTAACAGTCAGGAGCAGCGGTGTGCCATATAGCGGTGGTGATTTTGAAGCTGCATAACGGCCCATCTGTGGAACGAGGATATGGGTCGAGTCCTATCTCTGGCTTGGATGTCCCCCACTCGGCCTGCCCTGGCAGAGCTGGTTTTTGCTCCCAGCCCAGTTCCATCTGCACTGTGTCTATCGGCGCAGCTGGCTCCCTGACAAGCTCCGTCCTCCTTTTGCATTGCAAAAAGCTCCCCTCTCTTCTCTGTGTTGCCGTTGCCGCTGCTTCTCTTTTGTGCGCAGAACAATGCTGCTCCATGAGCTAAGGGCATCCCAGTGTGGGCAGGCATCAGCAGCTGTCACAGGTGGAAACAGTGGCAGACGGATCTGGCTTTGAACTTCACTGTCTCCCTTCTTCCTGAGCAGGATGGGGCGAGGTGTCCTGGCCAGGGGGAGAAATGAAGTGGTCTGTCGCTGCCTTGGAGCCGGGTGGGAGGACAAGGCGTTCCAGGCTTCGAGGACTGGAAGTAGAGTCTGGATCCTGAACCCAGGTGGAACCAGCCAGGCCTGGCTCCCTGGCCCATTTTGCATCCCGAGTCATGCAAGCTTATCTCCAAAAGCAGCCAGTTCTTTGACAGACCCCAAGGAGCTTGGCTTGGTCTGCTGGGGATGCTCCCGGGATCTCACGAGGCCCCATGCCAGCTGCCTTATGCTCTTGAGCCCTTGTTCAAAGTACCCATGTTCAAAGTACTCATGTTCAAAATCCCACCGATGAGATTAAAGAAGAGACGGAGCTGCTAAGCCCCATCCACTCTGCTCCTCCCCAGCCCTTCTCCTGAGATCCGTGTAGCTGAGTCCCTTCCAGCTGAGCACCGTGATGTTTGACTGTCACAAGCGAGTTACCGAAGCAGCAGGGAGATGGGTCGAATAAACAGATTCCTCTCCCCTTCCCTAAGCCTTCATCCTGAATCAGCGCCTGCGTTGGCTGCTCCTTTCAGTGAAGCACTGGAGGGAATGTGGGTTTCTCTGGGTTTCTCCTTGCTGGCTCTGCTGTAGAGTTACAGCCTGGCCTGAGGCTCTTCGGTGAATGCTGCTTTGTCTTGGCATAATGGGCATTGCGCCGATCCTCCCTCTGGTTCAGATAGGAAATTCTTTGGGACCCGGGCTGTTTCCTGCCCTGTGGGCCTGCATGCAGTGCCCATCAAAACGGGCATTTGGGCCCATGTTGGGATTGCCACTAATGTTAAATCCCACATCGTATGACCCTTGTAGAGCAGTGATGGAGATGAGCTCCCTACCCACCTGCGATTGCCTTCCTGGCGAGGCTGGCAGCAGAGTTTTTGGGGCTGTGTGGAAGTTGAGGCAGGGCGGAGGGCTGCTTTTGGGAAGATGCCTCTCTCTTTCTCTGGGTCTCTGCAAAGCAGGCCCGTGGAAACCAGGCCGGTTTGGGAGAGGTGCAGTTCATAGAGGACTACAACCCATCCAGGAACATTTATCAAGTCTGGCTTTAAAGAAGCCCTTCCCCACCTGTGTGTGCGTGGGGCCTGGCTACGTGGGGTTGTGCAGGTTATGTGTGCGCTGTGCCACCTCCTCTTTGCTGGCACCCCCATGTGCGGGCTTCTCTTTTGGTCCTAGGGCTGAACTACAGAGAGATGCTAAGGGAGCTTTCCCGATGGCTTCCTCAAGGCTTCTGTTGCCTAGGAAACCATAGTCCTTTGGTACCCCAGTGCCCAGTCGCTTTGGCTCTCTTGAACTAGTTGGATTTAAGAGAACTGCAATTCATTTGTCATCCCGATTCTGTGTCTTATCCCTTTGCAAAGCGATGCTGGCATGGATGACACAGGTCAGAGCATTAGTTTCTGTGGGAACTTGAGTCAGGTGCTCTGGAGAGGTCCCGGCACAAAGAGAAACGGAGAAGAGCGGCCAATGCTTTGAAATGCCGCAGGTGACATGTCCCCGAAGCCTTGTCTGGGCCCGGTTTCCCTGCTGCGGCACGGTAGCATTTGTTCATGCCCGAGCCACGGGCCTAAGAGGACACGCAAGGCACTGCCAGGTGGGCATGACTTATTTGGTATAGAGGAGAAAGGTTGAAGCTATTGCACAGGGCTCTGGGGAATCCAGTTCAGTTCTGGCTCTGCCAGGGATTTGCTGTATAACCCCCTGCCAGTCCCTCGGTTTTGGTGCATCAGTTATCCACGTAAAATCAGGATACACATCTTTGCTTGGTCCTCGAGTCCTGCGACTGTTGTGCTGGCTCGACACAGGGCTTTTTAAATGGGAAGGGCTTTGAGTCTGCATCCATGCAGAGGGGCTCTGTCCTCAGCTGGCCTGGGCACAATATCTGGCATAATAGGACTTTACACTGGCTCTATGTGCTATCCAGCCCTGCGCTGGTAAAATTGACTCAACTGGTGTAAAACTACTCCGGTGTAAGCTACCTCCGGCAGATGTGTCATCTGTCCACAGATCACCTGGAGGTAGCTGTTTGATCAAGGCCAGCTAGCTACGACTTTATCCCTTACCACGTACTACTGGGGCTCTGTCGTAGTGGGCAGCTCCATGCAGCAGGCCGGGGCAAACCCTGCGTTGCAACTCTGGTGTGTGCACACATGTGCATGGGCATGTGTGCACTCGTGCACGTGTTGGGTGCGTGGGGACGCGTGCCCATGCAAATGCATGTTCTGCCAGGATGGGTGTGGATACCTAGGAGTGCATGTGTGTCCGGTCTGTCTGCTATGAATCCCAGCGCAGTTTGAAACCAGAGTAAGTTGTATTGGTATAAAGGCGTTGTGCGTCTAGGCCCAAAGAGTAGGGAAGAGACATCCCTAAACCATTCCTCTCCCCATTTTTCCCCCTCCTTATTCATTCTCCTATTGCCTCTGCTTGCACTCCTCTCTCGCTCTTTGTCTCTCCATGTACTGTACCTGTCTTTATTACCCTTTTCTGCCATTTGAGCCCCACTGACGGCTGCTGACGTCTACATTTTGCTAAACATTCTCTCATTGCTTTACCCCTTTTGGGATAACCTGTCAAAGCCGACATTGTGTCCACACCCCCGGTGGCTGGGTAGATGGATGGAAATGTTCAGTCTTTCAGGATGCTGACATGGTGCCTTTGAGAGCAAGTATGGCATTAATTAGAGCAGAGGTGTTCTCTCCTCCCCAGCTGCGTGACTGTATCTGTGGTCTTGCCTTGCAAAATTGTCCCCATGAAAGGGAATGCCAAATGCAGGGGATCGTGAAACCAAGGTCCCCCCCCAACCTCCCTCAAATAAGTTGTGCAAAACCCCTTGCCGTTACAGAACAAACCAACAACCCAGCTTCCACGCAGCTTTCTAGTGGCTAAATAGTTATGTTGCCATTGCAGCAATCTTGAAGAGAGGAGCAGGGTGGGAAAGAAATTCAGAGGCACACCAGGAGAGAGGTCGGAAGCAGAGGGAAAGGGTGTCGGGGGAAGCACACTGTTGCAGAAATAGCAGTGGTCCCAAAGGGAAGACTTGGAGCCCATTGGGTGGTGGTGGCTGGGTCTTAACAGCAAATTATGCTCGCACCCAAAATCCCATGGGCATCTGCAGGAAGAGCTGAGCCCCTGTGCCACTGGCCATGTTCCAGCTGGGACCTGAGCATCCACGATGCCCTTTTGATGTTCCTGGAGTTGGAGTCCTGACGTGGCTCGCGGAAATATATCTAGGTGTGCAACCGGGCTTCCCCCAGAATGAGGGTGAGTGCCAGGGCCAGGAATAGCGAGGGCAGGGCCCACCCCAAGCTGACCCCCAGAGGTCTCCTAGAGAGGTCCCATTGCACTACATCCCCACCCCAGCTCGGTCTTACCAGACACCCCCCGTAATCAATGCTGGCGCCATGTAGCACCCGCTGCTGCCCCTGCCCTACCTGCTCTGAGCAATCCCATCGAATGATGCTATGTAGAGAGGTTTTTTGGTTTTTTTCCCTTGGGCTGGTTTCTATTTGCCCTTGATCCTACCAGGTGTTGAGTGCCTGCCACCCGCCCGCCTCCAGAAGGTGCTGCAGTTCTCAAAACCGGTCCTTGCTTTCATCTGCCATTGGCATCGGGCTGTGGTTGAACCCAGGTGTCCGGGTGAAGGAAGCCAGTCCATTAGTGCATCGCTCCACCGGTCCGAACGCTGCATGTTTTGGGCGCGCCAAGCCCTTGGAAGCGCCTGCACATGACCTCCCGCGGGCAAGATCCAGAGGTGACCCCGTCTTGTGTTCTGGGTTCCCACCGCGCCGGCATCCTCATTGCCACAGCAGCCCTGACGCTCCCAGCCCCTAGGCCCTGGCGGCTGCTTTTCCTTTCACGTTCGGGCTCTCTGAAGACCGTGCCTTTGGAGCCAGGGAGTGTGGGGCGAGGTGGCCATCAAGGCAGGAGCGCCCAATGCATTGTGAAGGCTGCAATGGCTGCGCCTGCCATTAAGGCTCATATCGCTATCATGTTAGAGTCTCCGGAGGCAGCGAGCCACAGATTGACTTTGACAAACACTGCACAGAAATTGCGTCTCGGCGAATGTAAATTATTCAACAGTTTCCAGGGGAAAATGCTCCTTGACAATGCGCTGGGAGCGATGTATTCTAACACCCTGTCACATCCCGCCGCTCGCTACAGCTGCGTTGGAAGAAGCCCCCCGCCCCCCGCTCCAACTGCTGCCGCCCTCCCCCCGCCTTGCAACTCTGGCATGTGCACACGTGCGCATTGGCACACTCGTGCACGTGTTGGGTGCATGGGGACGCATGCCCATGCAAATGCGTGTTCAGCCAGGATGGGTGTGGATGCCTAGGAGTGCATGTGTTCAGTGCATGTGTGTTAATAGCCCTGCCTTCGTGTGTGTCTGGGTGTGTGTCCTGTGTGCGGAAGAAGCGCTCCGCTCATCAGCCTCCGTGGGGCTGCATTGGGAGCCTGGAGAGGGGAAAGCGGGGCAACTCTCTTGGTGCAGCCAGTGTGGATCGAATGTGTGTGTGCACGGAGGAGTCGCTCTCTGCTTTGCTGCTTTTAGCTTTGCCCTTCCTGACTGCTTTTTGCCATCCGGGATATACTATCCATTCTGCAGAGCTTGGCCTGGGGCAGGTCAGAGGCAGGAAGAGTCAGGCTGCAATACAGAAGACCTCCGGAGAAAGCTGAGGAATGAGACGTGACCTGGGTGCCGGACCTGGGCAGGGGTTTGTGCTGGTGCGGGTGTCGCACAAACCTCCATCAGACTCCTTACGTGCAA
>JAGPOW010003022.1:834262-856742 GCA_030014935.1 Caiman crocodilus
GTGTTAGGCAATGGCTCTAGTGGCGTGAGTTGAAATGCTGCTTTGCCTTCGTGCCAGAGGTTGCCCCCCGTTGATCCACCTGATCGTGGGTTCTGGGGAGTCAGTGGTGGCTGGATGTGATGCTGTTTCCTTTGCTCCCTTGTGTGCCACTGGCTACAGGAGCTTAACCACATCAGCCCAAGGGGCTACTAGGCATGGCTGCCCATTTCGTCCAGCGTGGTGGCTGGCAGAGTCCCTCCACGGCACCAGAGCAGGTCCAGAAGGATGCCCAGTGCTCAAAGCACTGCCTTAAAGTTTGGGCGACCTGCCTGCAGCTCTCTCCTGTGCTGCAGCTTTTCCACGCAGCTTCAGGCAAGTCAAGCGGCCCCTCCGTGCTCTTAACTCACGGGCACGTTGTGAGGAGGAAGATGCTGGGGGCCAGGTAAGAAGCTGTCACGGACAGGCTGTTGGCATCTGTTCTTCCAGCACAGGCTAGAGATAGATAAGTTGAGTCTGGGTCTATATCTGTGTCCAGGTCTAAATGGTTCAAGGGAGAAGAAGGTAGGATCTGGTCCTCCAGACAGGCCTGGGCTGGGGTGTTGTGGATCCAGGCTGTGGAAGTCCAGGTGTTACCCACGGCACTGTTACACCCAGCACATTTGCAGAGCCAGCGAGAGCTGGAGTGATTCCTGCTAGTTCAGCTGCATTGATCCAGCCCCGAGGGAGACAGAATTGCGAGACCTGGCGCGATGGCAAGCCCTTTGGTGGTGTGTGACCAAGAATGAGCCCACTTTGCCCCATGGCAGGGAAGGCAACCCAGTGTTTTACTTGTGAGCTTTAGCTGTTTGTCCTGAGGTCCCTGGGAGGTGGTGAATGGGGCAGGAGGATGCCATTTTTGCCATTTCTCTTCGAGTGGGAGCCACATTTTCAACCTGGATCTCTGGGATCCTGGAGTTTACAGTCGAGGCGAAGACCTCGGGGTTGAGGCAACCAAAGGTGGTCTGGGATCATCTGCGGGTCAAGCCTAGACAGCATAGCAGTGAGAAGGTATCTCTAAGGGCCATGCCAGACATTGAAATTGAAGCTGGATAGAAACCAGCTATAAAGTTGTTATGCATTTTCAAGCCCTAACTTTGTAGCCGGTTGGCTCTTTTTATAGCTGGGTGGACATTTTTGCAGTGTGATAATTACTTGGCACGTATGCCCGACCAAATTTCCTGTGTGATATACCATTTAATTGCATAATATATATAATGTGGGGCCAGGGCCTAAGTTACATCAGAGGGAGGGCAGCACCATCAGGTGCTTCCAGGACTGATTTTCTTTCCTTGGGTCTCCTCCTTTGGATGGCACCAGGGGATCTTATATGAGCTACTACCCTGGTGCTCTGCCCCAGTAGACTTTGCCCCCCTCCTCCAGAACGACAGGGCCCCTCTCATGGTGGGCGATGCCAGCCTTAGTACCACGAATGGTATCTCCTGTGGCCAGTCCGACTGTGCCAATCCCCGCTGCTGCTCAGTGCCTTGAGATGGGGTGAAGCCAGGATCTTCCATGGTGCCCGTGTCTGCAAGGGCAGGGACAGGGCTGGGATGTGATACCCCCTCTCTTCTTCTTCAGCCACGTGAGCAGGAGTCGCAGGGGCTCACTCGCAGAGCAGTGGGTTGGGTTGCACGGTGTAAGAGGCTCTTTGGGCGATGCGTTGAAGGATGCCAACCCCATCCCGCGGCAGACAAGCCCTCGTGTGTGTTGCCTTAGCTCAGCCAGGCACAGATAACCCTCCCCTGCTGATGCCTTCAAGCAGCACCTTGTGGTTTTCATCTTGGGGTTGCGGCATTAAGGTTTATCTATTAGCAGCTTATAATTAGGCCCTTCAATGATGCTCCTGCGCGCAGCTGAAGTAGATAAATGCAGACGGTCCGGGAGCTGGGAAGCTGCGGCTTTTGCGGCAGCCTCGCCTGGGTATGTGCTTTGCTTTTCGATCAATAACAGCCTGATAAAATTTTCCACCGTGCTTTTCCCGTGCAGCGCAGGCTTTGTTTGATTATCCTCCCCCCCCCCCACTGCCTTTCCTTCGCTTGCTCAGTAAAATAGCACGGAGAAGTTCTTGGAGATGCTCACTGCTGCAGGGCTTGAGCTCTGCCCAGGGCTGAGGGGTCTGGAAGGACTTCCCCTTCCCTGGCCCCCATAAGGTCTGGTTATCCCATAACCGCCCACTTTGGGGATCTGTGCACGTGGCTCTGATGCCAGCTGCTGCTGCGGATGGTGGAGGGAGGTGATGCAATGGTTAGGGCACTGGGCTGGTGGGGAGGAAATCCAGGCTCAGTTCACTGGCCTGCAAAAGATGCGCTGCGTGCAACCTTCAGCAGTTCCCTTAGACTTGCAGGGCTTCTGCTTCCCCCCACTAGTATGATGGGGGCAATAGCTCTGTCCTGCCCACCCCAAGGTGTCATGAGAGTAAAGCCAGATAAACAGAAGGAGGCATGGGATTGTCACAGAGACCGACCAGACTAGCTAGTTCTGCTGGGAGGGCTTTCTAGCTGCATGTTGCATGGCTTTTGCGAGTGTGCAAGTGTGCACGTAAAGGTGTGTGTGCTCTCCTGCTGCTGAT
Organism: Caiman crocodilus; assembly: GCA_030014935.1. Classification (NCBI taxonomy): domain Eukaryota; kingdom Metazoa; phylum Chordata; order Crocodylia; family Alligatoridae; genus Caiman; species Caiman crocodilus. Next base: position 836,850 of record JAGPOW010003022.1, read on the forward strand.
TAGAAGCAGGATGGCTTTGTAGCATGCTCTCTCTCTCTGTCTCCTATAGGCACCTTTACTGAGACCAGCCCCCAGCAGTCAGGTAGGGTAAGTCTGCAGGTCACAATGCAGCGCCCTGAGAAGATCCCAAGGTAGCTGCGAAAGGGTGGGCTCCCGTGCCACAAGCTAGTGGCGCTCAAGGTGAGGCAGAGATATGTAGGCTCACTCTGGAAATGGAAGTAGTAAAGCTGCGATGCCGAGTCCGGGCGAATGGGGCCGGTTATCCATGAACCGGGCTCTTGGTTCCAGAGCAAGAGCATGTAGAGCTGGTCGATCTGCATGGCGCTGACCCTGCACCACATAATGGGCCCTGAATGCCCATGGGGACCGTGTCCTTTGAGGGGAGGCAGGTGGTGACAACCATTGATTGCTGCCAAATTCAGTGAGGCTGGACCCGTACCCAACACGTGATGGGCTCTGGTTCCTCATCCGCACTTGGATCTCAGTGATCATTGCACCCTATTTGAGACTGCCTTGTGTAGAGGCCTGTTTCTGTCTCTCCTTCCCTGGATGTGTCTGTCATGTTTCTGCAGATTTGTCGATGTAGGACTGTGGCAGAGAGACGGGTAGGTCTGCAGGGGCATGACGGGCAGGCTGAGATCCGGCCACCCAGGGATGCTCTGACGATCTCGTAAAGATGTGCCAATGAAGCACCGTTTCTGAGAAAAGAGCAAAGCAAGAGTGCTCCGACTGCCGATGCTCCCGTGCTCACACGGTCAGATTCTGCATGTGAACGGGTCTAGACAGTGCACCACGCAGAAAGCCCAAGGACTGCGGGGCTAGCTAGCCCCAAGCCATACTTCTTCAGGGCTAGCTTGTAGAGTCACATACGCTGAGGGCTGGACGGGACCTCAGGAGGTCGCATCCAGTCCAAGCCCCTGCTCAAAGCAGGACCAGCCCCAAATGCATCAGCCCAGCCGAGGCTGTGTCTAGCTGGGTCTTAACGAGCTTCTGTTTTTATGTGGTCACGGTGGTATCTAAGCGTGGTACCTTCAGTCTCCCACAGCCACCAGAGCATCTTGTCCCCACCACTATCAGCTTGTGCCCAGTGAGGAAGTAGCACCGGTGATAACTACTACAGGCAGATCAAATACCCGCGGGTCCCCTCAGATCTGTGAGGTTTGGGGTTTGGTTTTTGTTTCCTGGGCAGTTATGAAGCCAAATGCAGCTGCTTAGAGCCGTCTTAGAAGGATTAATTTGGATTCCTTTTGGTCCTGTGGATACCTATCTGTGCTGCTTTCCATCTGCTGTATTATTTCAGCATTTAATTATTTACCGCGGTCTGTGTGGGCGGCTGTACAGAGGCAGTTATTGCTTAATTGAGCTACTTGACTCCAGAGCTGCCAAAATAATAAAAAACGAAACCTTCGCTGACTTCTGTCTTGTGATCGGCGAGACCCAGCCGGCCTGCTGCCTGCACGGAGAAGAACGGGGATTGCATTGATTGCACGCGTTGCGGGTGCCTTGGGGCTGGGCTAGCTGAAGGGCTACTGTGGCATCAGCTGCTGGAGAGCCTGAAGGGCTCCTTAGTAGCCACGGAGCAGGCCGCTGGCTTCTGAGAGGGGTGTATTAGAAGCTGCGATGGAGCGGCTGCCCACAGCCATAAGCTAGTGCTGTGCAAGGCTCTGTTAATACCCCTCGGTCCTAGCCTGCAGCCCCCACTCCGCTCCTCCAGTCCTGGACCCTCTTCCCAAAGTCTTGCCATCACCCCGTAGCCTTCTTGGACCCGATGCTTTGCCAGTCCCCGCTTGGGTCTCCCCATCCGGCTGTGCTGCTGCCGCTGTCTAATCCCAACCCGCAGCAGTGCTTGCGAGTCTGGTCTCCTAAGCACTGTCTAGGATGCCAGTTAGGGCTCTTGCCATAACTGCGGGAGCAGGGGGAGATTAACTCAGGTTGCAAAATCCTGGGCAGCCGCTACGCGAAGTCCTTCCTTCCTGGGGGGTGCAGTCTAGACCCAGCAGGCTACATGCTGACCGGTTTGCTTTTCGTGCTGTGCTATTTTCAGACAAGCCCTTTGTTTGACCAATATGAGCCAGCCAAAAGCATTATTCTGGGACGCTTCCCCATGTCCTGGGGTGTGTTTAAGTTCAGCTAATAGTCACTCATTTTGTAGGGGATGGAGGTACTACTGAAAGTGTTAAACAAGAATGACCATTTAAGGCCCCACCTCTGTTTTCTAGGTCAGCGGGGGAAAAAGCAGGGGCTGGGCAGTGAGCCCAGGACTGCCTACCAGGGTTAAAGACATAGCCTCCTACCAGTAGGGTACTGGTTGCAACTGGGCCTAGGTGAGGGAGGAAGGAGTGTGGTTACCCACTAACACAGGGGCGGGCAATTATTTTGGGCGGAGGGCCGCTTACTGAGCTTTGGCAAGCCAGCGAGGACCACATGACAGGCAGCCAGGGATAGATCAATATTAATTTTCTAAATTTTTTAGGGGCCCTGCATGCCTGATAGAATGGCCTGGCAGGCCACATCTGGCCCGTGGGCTGCATTTTGCCCACCCCTGCACTAACAGCTGTTTAGTGGCAGTGTAAGCAAAGCCGATTGAGTCTCCGCTTGCTTTGCAGTATGACAGGCACCCAGCTCAGGGCAATCATGGATTCAACTGAGAATAAGAGAGCAATAATTGATATTTATCTTGCTCTTGCTCCCCTCCCTCCTTCCCTCTCTGTCTGTCTGTCTGTATCGTTCGTGCATCTGTCAGTCTGCACCATTTATATGGCATCTGTCATTGCGTACCTTGGCACCTGTCACTGTGGATCTAACTGATTAATTATTATATAATTGGTCTACATGAGAGTGAATAATAAAAACATCAATACCTCTGGCGCTAATTGGACGCTTGCTGGACCGGTACAGCAGAGAGACCAAACAGGTTATGGAGACAGTGCTGTGCCCTCCAAGTGGGGAGGCAGCGGGCACTGCGCTGGGCATTCATTACTGCTCGCACTGTTCTTCTGAGGCCTTGGGATGAAAGCCATAGCAGGAAGGTTATTGTCAGCCCCCGTCCCTGGGCTGCCAGCAATTTCCCTTCATTATGCCCTAAACTTTGTGTTATGCCTGGCATGGCTGAGCAAAGGCTGATGTGAGATGAGCTCGGCTGAGCTGGAGGAGTCGAAGGAGTACAGCAGAGGGGTGGCAAAGGCACTCGCAAAGGAGCAGCAGGAATAGCATTAAGTGTGGCCACCTTTGACTCCCAGGCCCAAATAGCCGGAAACCCACTGACAGCGGGGGGCAACTCTGAGTCCAAAGTGGGGCTTGACTTCATGCCTTGGAGGGGTACTGAAACCCCACCTTCCCCCACACTCAACTTGAGTGGGTTGGCTGCAAAAGTCCTGCTACCAGGAGAGAAAAATGCTCAGAGAACAGAGCGTGGGGTATCTGCAAAGTGTTGCCAGAAGCATCCCACCCTTCTCCACGGGTGTTGGATGGTTGTAGTGCGCGGGCACGTGGGAGCCCCAGCACCTGCCGCAGGTGCTGATTAGACACACGAAGACAGGCCCCGCTCCACAGAGCTCCGGGCCTGGGAACAGGTCCCATGCTGAAGAGCTCTGGTTACTGAACCATGGAAGAGGCTCCACCGGGAAGCAAGTTTCATAGCTGTTAGGGCCTGGAAGGGACCTTACAGATCATCAGGTCCAGCCCCCCTGCTTTCCTATAACTTTGTCAGGAAGCCCAGATCTCCTGGGTTCCCTTTTCTAGCAAGGGAGAGGTGTGTGGGTTATGGACTCAGTAGTGGCACTCAAAGGCCAAACTCCTTGGTTCTCTTTCGGGCACCAGGAAAGAGCAGGATCTTCGGATTAAAATGAGGGACTGGCATTTGGGATCCCTGGGCCCTTCACTTTGGGGAAGGGGCATTTTGGGGCGGGGGAGTAAGGAGTCCTGAGCATGTTCGCCCCACTCAGTAAGGCTTATGAATGAAAACTGGGAATTGGGAGGCCTGGGTTCTGCCTCCTGTGTCTGGCACGTCTTTGCTGTAACTTTCCCTTTCCGTGCCTCAGTTTCCCCACCTGCACGGCAAGGATTGTGGCACCGCCTGATCGTTGGCCAAGGCTCCACCACATGTCTTCACACAGCGCTTTGAGCATGTGGGATGAAAGGCACGGGGTAATTGATGTTATTATCGACTCCAGCAGGACACAGATTTTCATGGAGAAAACATCTGCTTGCTCCTGTGTTACAGAGAGCCCAGAGGAAGAGACGCAGCGGAAGGAGCCGTGGGGGCCACTTGGATGTTTCTCCATAAATGAGCTGGGGATGAGCCAACAGCTTTAACTCTCCACAGTGGTCAGGCTGTCCTCAGCCCCCTCCCTGTGTTGCGGGGAGTGGGAGTGGGGTAGACGGCTGGCAAGGTCGGGGAATAAAGTCGCAGCAGGCTTTTAGCAGCATCTGAGGGAGGAGAGCGTGTTGGCAAGGCTTTGCGCATGTGGGTCTATATATTGGTGTCTGTAACAATAAAGATGCAGAGGAGGTGGGCATGCATGTGCAGGAGAATGTGTATGTGTGCGTACATGTACGTGTGTGACTGGGCGTGTGCATGTGCGTGGCAGACAGCATACATGTTTGTGCCAATTGTGTGAGAAGGTGCCCACTATGCAGGTGTTAGGGAGAATGCACGTGTGTGGCATGTACGCGTGCACGCACCTGCTGCGTGCATGCGATGTGTAATGTGCGTGCCATGTGTGCTCGCTGTTGGCCAGGCCAGGAAGACCCAAAATAGGCCAGGCCCGGTTGTGCGCCCTATCTCTTTTGTACTGTCTCCAGCCCATCACTTTTGGAAGCTCTGATTTATCGGGCCGTTAAACCTGCCAGGACGGCTTGTGCCCGGAGGTAGCAGTTTCTGGTGTGTAAAGAACGGCAGCCATAAATAAGCTCTGCGAAGCGCGTCTCCACTGGCAGGAGATGACACCAGGACCTTTGCCTTCATTCTCCCCATCAATCACTTGACCCCGGCTATCCAGCTTTCGCTTTTCTTCCTCCTTCTGGCTGTCGGTGAGAGTCGGGCCCAGCCAAAGCCTGATGCTCGTTAAGCTTTCTGGCTGCGCTGGATGGTGCAGGTGCCAAGGAAAGTCCTCCTGAGCCGTCACCCAGAGAGAGGGGGACTCCAGACCAGGGAAGGTGGTGCTGTGTGTACGTGCCTTCCTAGAACGACTAATCGGAGAGCCCTGCGGCGTGCGTTTGGGTCTCTCATGCAAGGTCCTTCCTGCTCTGGGCAGACATTACAAGTCTCATTGCTGTTCCCATAGGAATAGCTCTTTGCTTGGCTGGCCATGCCTCAGTTTTCCCTGTTGCAGCTCTGGCATGCTGCGCGCTGCCCATCTCCTGCTGCCCTCCACCCCGCTGCCCCCGAGAGAGCTGCATTTCAGCAGCACAGACTTTTTTTCCCCCATCTTTTTTTTACAGGTGTGGCATTCAGTTTGCAAACTGCTCTGGGCTGGGCCTGCCTGAGAAGCACCGTAGGGATGCAACGCACCAGAGGAGCAGGAGCCCGGAGCTCTGGTTCTGTACGTGGAGTGATACGCATGCTGGGGGTAACCTGCATGTGTGCGTAAAGGTGCCGGGGGTAACTCTGAAGCGTGTGTTCGCGTCTCCAGCTAGGGCCAGTCAGGCTGCGACTGCCCCACGGCAGCTTGCATAAGCGCACGCAAACCAGGCGTATGAGGTTGCACGTGCTTTGGAGACAGGAAAGGCTCTGAGATGCCTGCTCCGTGCTTCTGGTGCGGAGACACGTGCAGCTAGCTGTGTTGCAGTAGCAGGGCACGCTTTCCAGGGGTCTAAGCTGGGGGCTGGAGAGCTCCTCCTCCTGCGGGAGAGCTCCCGGATGGGTTACCATGGAGTTAACTGGAATCGATGCTCGGCTCGTATCCCGGCCTCACCTCTCACTCGCGTCGAACCACAGCGTGCGATCCAGAAGGCGAATGCTTATAGGGCTGATGCTTCTGAGCGCCTTTCGCCAGCCCAGTCCCAGCCAGCAGGAGCCAACTTACCTTCACCTGTTCGGTAAAGGCGCTGGCTCAGTTGCTTTGTACCCTGTAAAGGTCCGGGGCAGCATGTGACCTCCTATTGCATCTCTTCCCCCATGCCAGGTGCATGAAGGTGGGAAGAGCAAGGCCAGGCTGCCTTGTGCCATCTCTTAGCTCCTGAGCACCCTACTGGCAATGGGCGATTAAGGTGGAGAGCAACTGGGGCCTTGCAGTCCTGTCTTCTCCAGGCAGCTGTGGGATCATGACTTCTGGCTGGGAGAGGGAAGAGTGGATCCGATGGCCTCCAAGCTAATGCCTCAGCGGGCAGCTCTCCCTCCCCTCACCGCGGCAGGTTTTGCAAGGATCATTTTGCACCTGGCACTGACCGCATCCGAGTTCCTGGGACCCCAGTGCAGGGGCAGCAGGTGCTTCGCAATTAGTGCTGACGTCTGCAAAGGCCCCTTGGTCGTGGACCCCTTCTGTCTGCAGCCAACGCGGGGAGGACTCTGCTTTCAGAGCTGCTGGGTACCCACCACAGCGCAAGTCAGCAAGAGTGGACGGTGCCCCCGAGGTCAGGCTCGAAGGGGCACAGATAGGCACAGAAAGGCAGGCACCCAAAACCCAAGTGTCGGCTCTCACTAATGGTGTTTGTGTCCATTTGGAGTCGAGAGGACAGGCATGGTGACCCGTGGGGGCCAAATTCAACCTGCAACACTGGAGGCCTGCTAAGGTGGGCATAGGAGATAGGGCTCCCAGAGGCGCCTCTGGTTGTCTCCTAATGTATACCTGGACTGTAAGTGCTCTGCGGCTGGGACCGTCTCTTTGTTTAGTGCTCGTACAGCACCGAGCATCACGAGAGTCTGGTCTGCGACCGGGGGCAGCTAAGCGCTTCTGCAGTAAGGACCCTTACCATCATAAGAACCGAGGCTGTAAGGAGAAAGGAGAGGTCTGGGGCTCAGGGTGGGAGCAGAGGTAGGCTAGCCCCCGAGGATGGTACGACGTGCAGGGCCAGGAAGGAAGAACCGAAGTTTAACAACTTTGTGGCTGGGGGCGGCGGCGTCTGACGAGAAAGACGAGCTGGGCGAGAAGGGCTGGAGCTAGGGTCTCGCTCAAGGCTGCCCCTGAATTCACTCCCGGCGCGCGGGGCTTTCCATCACCAGCAGGCACTCGGCGCTGAAGTTTGTCATTCAGGTTGGCATTTCAGAAGCTCCTGCTGTCAGCGGCAGCCGTCTTACTCGTGTTACCGGGGCGGCTGGAGAAATCGTATAATTTATTGATGGCTTTTATTTCCCTGCTGGTGTGGCATAAATATAAATCTCCATGCCTCTCTCTGCTGCGCTCCTTCCCCGTTTCCTGCTTTCCTCCCCCCCCATGCACACTTTGCTCCTCAGTTATGTATAAAGAATCCCATATGTTTTATATACTCGTGGCTTCCACGTCGGAGGTACCGAGCGCAATCTGTAATGGAGCCTGATCTTTATTGTGACACTGAGTGGGGAGGAGAGCGGGGGGAGGATGGGAAAAATGCTAGCACGTCCCAGAAGACAGGAGCCCAGCAGGTGGGGATCGGCGCTGAGAAAGCGCCGCGCTGCTCAGGATCTCGTGATGTGCCTATTGCTTTGCGGGGTGTATAAGAGAGGGGTATGGGAGGCCCTGGGAGTGGTGAGGACTGGATGGGCACTGCCCAGTGGTTCACTTATGAGAGGAAGGCCAGGGGGGCTTGGGGGAACTTGTGTGCGCACTCATGTCCATCAGGAAAATAGGGCAATGTAGTGCTGAGCCCAGCTTGCAGCTTCAAGGCAGTGGTGTTTCTTGGTATGTGTCTGCTAGACCCCCGGGAGGGAAGGCAGGCAGGGGCTGGAGGGCAAGGGAGCAGCATGGCGTATGCACCCATATGGCATAAGGGTGGCATATAGGATCACCTGTTAGGAGGAGCCAGACCAGACCTGGAGCTGGGGTCGAGCCCCTTTTAGGTGCCGTAGGGGCAGAGCAGCTGGTGATGTGGCTGGAGGGAGCATTTCCCAGTGGCTAGAGCAGGGTGGTGGAGACTCCTGGGAGCCAACCCTTGGTCTCTGAGGCTGGAGTTAGTAAAGTTATCAAGTTTTAAAAGCATTGGTTTGGAAGCTAGGAGCCTGGGCTCCCTACTTCTGGCCTGAGTCTCCTGGAGGCCGTATGCTTTCCCAGGGGCCAGGGGGTTATTTCTTTGGCACCGGCACACTCCAGATCTGGGCCGGAGCATTTCTCCCTCCGTCTTGCTCATAGCTGCGGCGTCTCCGGCCTGCAGCAATTCACCATCTGCTGAGCTTTCTCCTTCTTATTTGATGCAGCTGCTGCCTGGTGAGTGCGCGTCCAGCTCCGCTTTGCCTCCGTCAAGGACAAGATCAAAGGGAGGACGCTTCCCTCTCCCAAGTGCGGATGTCTCAGCCGCACGGCTCTGTATCAAAGCCCTGCTGACTTTCCCCCGGGGGGCTCCCTTGTCTTGCTTGATGCATATTTATAGTCTCCAACCCAATGTTAAACAAAAGGCAAGTGGGGAGTCGCGGGGAGGAGAAACTCTGCTGCTAGTTCACTTGGGCACCTCCCCAGCCCCCAGGGGATTAAAGTGAAGCCAGAGCAGCTCCTTTGAACCAGCAAAGAATTAAAGCCACCTCCATCCTCGCTAGCTCTTGGGATCAACAGCTCCTGGAGGCAATAGCATCTGGTCTCTGGGCAGAGCGGAGCTGAGCAGACACTCATGAAAGCACGATGTGATGGTGGTCGGTACTTTAAGGGTAGCCAGATGGACAGACAGACGGATGGGGCTGGAGACTGATGGGCATGGATGAGGCAGATCCACTGCGGGTCAGGACAGTTCATCTCTGGACTTTTACCTTTAATCCAGGCTTCAGCCCTGGGGGGAGTCAGTGGAGGGCTGCGTGTGTGACTCTGGCTAATAGCACGAACCCCTGATACTGGAGTTAAAGATCTGAGGCCGGCATTTGCAAAGCTTCCTGGGGGGCATTCGGGTGCCAGTTCCTGTTATGTGTAACGGGGGTGAGGAATCACATCTCGTCTCCTAGCCCTAGCTGGGCAGCTGTAGCCCTCTTGCTCACTTTTTGGGCAGAGTCTCCCTTCCACCAGGGCAGGGCTCACTACTGAACATCCTGTCCATTAGACCCAGCGCTTCCCTGTAGGAGGGATGCACCCCAGCAAGGGCAAGAGGGGCCTGGGCACTTGACTCTGTCTCAAAACATTTCCAGAATAGCTCTAGTCTTGGCCCAAACCTTGCAAGCTTGAGAGGAAATGGTGCTGCAATGACAGGGGTTTTACCTAATTATGTGGGCCTGTGCATTCCCCCCACCCACCTTTTTGGTGCATTGTAAGGGGACTGTGGAAGTGTTTTACCCAAGACACAACCCTTGTCCTGCCCGTAGCTTAGCCCCCTTGATGCCCGTCTGGCAGGATCAGGTGCATGCCCGCCTTCTCCATTTGGCCTGTGCAGCCCCAACCGTTTCCCTCCCGCTTCAAGCTAATGCCAGAGCAGCGGGCAGAGGGAGGATGCTCTTCCCATGTTGCTTCAGCTGCCTTCATCCCTGTGCATGGAGCTGACCCTCTGAGTGACACTGAGTGGGGAGGACCTCTGCCAGACTGGAGTTCAGACTTAACCAGCTCCTCCACCCAGATGGCACTTGCATCTCCTCCTCGGTGTGTCTTTAGCTCCTCTCGCGCCAGCCCTCTCGCCTTGGGCTCTGGAAAGGATGACCATCGACTGTCACCTCCTGCCCTCTTCCCATCCCCCACGTGCCGCTTGCCTGAGTTTACTACAGCGATAAATTCTTTTCCCGGAGAGCTTGGTGACCTTAGCTTTATCTTGGACAATAAGCTTAGACACTATCAATCCTCTCCTATGAACCTCACAGCAGTTCCCTTTATTTCCCTCAAGATAAAAGCAGATTGCTGGATCCAAACTACTGGATATTAAACTTTGCTGCCACTGGCGGGGAGTTCATTTTGATTTCATCCCGCCTGGCGTGTTTCTAAATCAAGCCCCCTGCTCGCGGGGAGCAGGGGCACAAGGTGTGCCAACAAGATGTTGCTCGGCTGGTACAAGGTGTACCAACTTCAAGGAAGAGTGGGGGAAGTGTTACAAAGACCCCCAGCTCTGGCCTGGGTTTGGAGAGGCTCAACACTTGGGGGTCTTCAAGAGGAGGTAGGATAGATATCTGGCTGGGGTATTATGATCCCAGCGTTCGTTCCTGCCCAGGGTGGGGGTCAGACTTGATGATCTGTTCAGGTCCTTTCTGACCCTAAAAACACGTTCACATAGACCCAGTGGGGAAGTGCCCAAGGGACTGAGCATGGGTAATCTCAGCCCTCCAGATGCCGGAGGGGACCCTCACCCAGCAAATACCAGCATCCAAGGGCAATGCTATTCCTCCGAGCCCTTCCATTGATGCAAACAGGTCTCACGTGAGAAAAAGTCATTGTGGGCATGATTCTTTGCTGGCTTAGGCCTTAAGTCTTGGAGAGAAACAAGGCTTTTGGAGCAGACCTTTCCTGCCCAAGGGCTGCAAGGTCCCTAACTGCTATGAATGATCATAGGGACAGCTCACTAGAAGTTAGAGCCACGCTAACAGGCCCTTTAAAGGGAAGCTGGGCTCAGCCACACCTGTGAGATATTCATTCACCCCGTGCCATCCTCAGCTGACCCTGATCTTGGAGCAGTAGCAGGCTTGGCTGGGATTGCCCTAATTGAGAGGGGTTGGAGGAGGGAAGAAGGTTGTTTTTTGCATCTACTAGGGGACGCAAGGGTAGGGGCAGGCACTGGGGAAAGCTGGGCAGCTTGGACCAGGAGCAAGGGTCCAGCCTGCCATGCGATCTGGGGGAAGATGCTCCTGCTCTTTGTTATCTTGGGACTTTGGTTTCATTTCCTCATTGAAGCCTTGCTTGAGAGCACCTCCCTGAGAGGGGGTGGGCTGGAAGCAGCGAGCCCCATGTGCAGCCAAGGGGCCGGCTGGAAAACCCTTCCAGAGAGCCAGCACCGAGCAGGAGCTTGGAGGGCGCCTGCAGCGGGGAGGAGATGCCGAACCCAGCAAACCACAAGCCCTGCTCCAACCCCTCTGAATGAGCTCTGCAAAGGTCACCAGGAGCAGAGGGCTTTGGGCCTTGTCTGGGACTGCAGGTAGCCCGGAGAGCGCTGAGTCCTGGCGACCCAGCAAGTACCCAAGGCAAGGCGAGTAGTATCCTGCTGGGCTACAGGAGTGTGTTGGGAAGGGGAATCCTTACACATGGCTGTGGCTTTTGAAAGGGGAAGCACTGGTGGGGTCTAATGGGGAGCCCATGATTATCTTCCTTTCATGGCTGGGGAAACTGAGGCTCAGAGCTGACTTGCCTGAGGTTACACTGGAGGGGGATGATGCAGTAGGGAATAGGACTGGGCGATCCTTGCTCCCAGCTTTTCTATCTGCTGGACTCCTCGCTCTCTCCCAAGCCATCTGGCTATAGGGGCATCCCATCTCTTCTGCAGAGGAGCCTGCCCAGCACGCGGAGGGGTTGTAGGTGAAAGGCAGCAGGGACTGTGTTATCTGTGCTAGGCAATAGGGTTGTCCCATCCCCGAGTGGCGCCTGTTCTAGCTCCACGAGCTAGCCCCACAGTGCATGAACCCCAGGACTTGGTGGGACCTGATGGTGATGCTGCTGGGGGGAGATAAGTGGAGAACAGAGGGGTTTCCCCATTCCCACCTTGCTGCGTCTAGCAGGACTCGGGTCCCCTTGGGCGATGCTGAGCCCTAAGAGACCTCCTCATCCATCTCTGAAGTCAGGCACGAGCTGAGATGCTGTCTGCCCCGTGGCTTAGGGTCTGGCGTGCGTCTGTGGCTGGATACAGTTTGCTTCCTATCTCCCCGGTCTGGCTCCAGATCTGCAGCGGGTGGTAATCAGGCAGGCTGGGTGAGCTGGCATGCAACGTGGAGGTAGGACTGCTCTCTGCCTTGGACCAGGAGGTGATGGGGCAAGTGCTGGGTGTCAGGGCTGGGAGGAACTGTACCCAGTCTGGGAAAGCTTGGGCTGTGAAGGGGCCAGCTGGGGAGGGGATGTAGAGCTGGGAAGGAGACCCTGAAGCCCAGGATGCAGTGTAGGTGGGAGCCGGCAGGGATGGGGTGCTGCATGGCATGTGCCAGTCACCGGGAATCGGCTGTGCACAGGGAAATAAATTAATTAAGCCCATCAAATAAAACAGCACAACAGCCCCTGTGGGATCCCAGCTAATGTATCTGCTGGTTGCATCCCGGGATTATTAGCTTGACGGGAGTGCTGTAATGATGTGCCTCCCGACTTCCGCATCCTCCCTGCCCGATCTCTATTGACGGAGCCGGCCTGCCTCCCCGAGGAGGCGCTTGTCGCTTCCAGTCGCTCTCAGAAGCCTCCTCTCCCCTGCAATCTCTCTTCCTCCTCTGATCGCTGGCAGGAGGGTCCTCGGGGGGGCTGTCGAATTGGGGATCAGAGTGAATCGGCGTAAAGCGCTTGTATGCCGACCCGGGAGGGCGAGCGGGTCTGTGCCATTCACACGCCACCCGAGAGCTGCGGGCGACCGCCTGGGACCGGCGTGGCGTCATTGGACGCGAGGCTCCTAATGGGCCGGGAAGGGGGCTGGGATATTGTTTTGATAAATTGTTGATCATCCCAGCTCCCAGAGGAGTGCGCTGAATACGAAAGCGTGAACTTAACAAGCCCCGATCACTCCCGCGCGAAGCCCACAGAGGATTCTGCCAAACTTGTAAAGCTAATGACTGCGACACGCTCCCGGCAGCAGGCAGCTCCGAGGAAGGCACCGGTGACAGCTGGGTTAATGCAGGCGTCAAGATAAGTTGGAGATCTGCTGGCGCTCTGTCTTTCCCAGCCCCTTGGTCCTCGTGGAAACGCGCGTCTGCTGCTGACTCTCAGTTGCTCTTTTGCTTCTGAGCATTGCCAGGCTGGGCTTCGGGTTTAACCACATGCAGGGCGGAGGAGTGCAATGGGATGGAGCGCGGGATGGCACCATGCCGTGGTACAGAGCATGGTAGGGGTCAGCGCCATGACGTGGGATGCTGCCAAATGTGGTGGTGTAGATGCCACCCTCAGGCAGCCCTTTGGGAGGGCTGGACTAAACAGCTCCGTGTGCCAATGGTGCCACCCTCCGAGTGCTCTTGGCCTGGGGCCTGGGCTATGCCTGCCTCTGCTCCAGCGTGTGAAGCTGCCCGTGTCTGACAGCTCCCTGGAGGGGCAGACCACCTGCCCCGGCTTCCCTGAGAACCCCACCCAAGCCCCTGCAGAACGAGACCTGCACTGGGGTCCTCCACTTGCAGCATTTGACCCTCAGTGATCCCTTCCATACTTGCACCCTTGAGCCACCCCCCGCTCTTGTTGTAGGGTCCTTGGCGGCAGGAATCCTTCCCAGCATTGTAGCGGGACCAGTGGCCTGGCATTTGAGGGGCAGGGGAGGGAGGAAAGGGGGCACCTGCTTGTTGAACGGTGCCTTCAGGTGGGGGGCAGGAGATGCAGCAGGGTCTTACTGGGAAGGCTGGGTCTGTTGGTGCCTGTTCACGGGCTGGGCAGGGAGAGGGCTTGTTTTGCAAGTCTGTGATGTGTCCAGATGCATTTCTGATGGGGGCAGACATAAACAATAGCAGGTAGCGCGCACTGCCAGCAGCCCTGGTGCAAAGTCTTTATATGGCAAGTAAATCAAAGTGCTCCGTCATGAGGCCAATACCTGGCGGGGGGGGAAGATGCGGGGAGAGAGAGAGATTGGTGACTGGAGACTTTAAACACAGCCAGAGAGCAGGGAGGTGGCTTCTCTGACCTAAACTGACCTGCTTTATACAGCCAGGAGCTTGACTCCCTGCATGCAACAGAGACCAGGGTGGATCTGGCTGCGGAACTGAGCCTCCTGGTGTGCGTGCACACTCGTGTGCATGCACGTGCTTCGTGATGTCTGCTTCACCCTCCCCAAGGAACTTGTGTAGTGCATCTCTTGGACGTGCTCCCCGCACAGGACCTGCATGCAACATGAGGCCAACCCCTGCTGAGCCCCACGTCTCTGGCTTGGTAGCATGGATATGGGGCAGGGGGTCCCTGTGGGAAGCATGTGGGCCGTGCCCCCTTGTCACGGACTTGTCCCAGGTGTGGTTTCCTGGCAGATCCCTGCATGGTTACACACCCAAACAAGCTTCTGGGCCCCTTGGCTGACACGGCACAAAGGTTTCCTTGCACGTTGGCACGTCCGAGGGAGGTGAACGCTGCCGTCTTGCAGCTGAGGGAGCTGTGCTGCTTTATGCCGGCTGATGCACTCCCTGCCCTTGGGCTGCAGCCGGTTTCCACTGGCTTTCGTGGGAGCTCTGGGGTCATAACGGGAGCCAGCAGGCATTGGGTGCAAGGATTTACGTCGGCATGAGTGGCACGCGCGTGGATGATGTGTCAGGCGTCACAGATCCTCCTTGCCAGCAATGCTGCCTGACGCCAGCTGAGGACCTGGCCTTGGAGATCATAACTCTCCAGGCCGGTTCTGTATTTACAGAGCTGGGTCCTTGAAGGACGGTGACGACCTGCCCTCTTTAAACTGAACATTGGGCGCTGGCGTCAGTGAGATGCAATCCCTCTATGCTCAGAGCAAGAGCTAGAAAGAATCGCCCTCCTACCTCCCCCGCCAAAAGTGCTTCGTCCTGTAGCTACACGTAGTGTTGTTCAAAAGCATAACGTGCCTGAAGAGTTTGCAGATTTACAACCCCGAGATGCACTCCCATCACCTCTGCGAAGACATAAAGCATATGCCGATGCCCTATTAGTGCCTACCCCAGGGTGAGCGAGACGTGAAGCTGGGCCCTGCCTCCCTCCTAGTCACCTTGAGCAGTCGACCTGGCTAGGAGGATGGAGGGCATTCGTGCTCCTGTCCCGGGGAAAGCCTCTTCCCTGGTGTGTTTGCTCGCAGCACTGCTGAGACCCTAATGCCCCCCTGGGGGGATCACCGCCTCGGGAAACTATGCCTTTGCTATAGAGAGATGCTAAGAGCTCCCTATGCTCAGCTCAGTTTGTGTAACCGGAGGGTGGAAGCCCCATGAGACCACCTGGCAGGGTTTTCCCGACGCCCTGAGACCTTCCTGCACTTGTCCCAATGAGTCCAGCAAAGGGAGGGCCTGATTTAAAGCTGCTGATGGGCAGCGTTCGAGGCTTCTCCCTGGCAGCCTTCAGAGGGGTTTTCAGCCTGGCAGGCTCTAGAGGGGAGACCTGGTGCCCTCCTGGCTGCCTCCTTCCCTGCCCGGCTCCGAGGAGGTGCAGGTCCGGTCTCCGTGGGGTTGGCCAAATGCGCCAAGAGGCTGCTGAGCCGACACCGAACCTGGGCCAAACTTGCATGGAGTGAAGACCTTGGGAGCTGGCCCATTGCTACCCGAGTCTTCTCCTCGATCATTCTCCTGGGTAGGCTTCTTCCATGCTGTAATTCTTCCATTCCCCTGAAATCCCAGGGACCCAGCCAGGGCTCCTCTCTCCTTTAACCTGATGTGACCCTGGCATCTGTTTGCAACCAGTACTTGAAAACCTGTGAGTGAAAGATCACCCCCCATGCCTGAGGCTGCTGGGCATTTCATCTCATCCCGGCTGCAGTCTCCCCGCAGAGCGGCTGTCGCCGTGGAGGAACACACCTGCCTTTGCCTCTGGCACATGCCTGTGTAAACACGATCAGGATCCCGGCCCCCTCTCTGCACTGCTAAACGACTCCCGGTCACACTTGCTGCATGGGGAGCTCTGGCTGTTTCTCCGAGTGTGGTCCATAATTGCAGCCCTTGCAGCTATTTTATACGCATGTGTCTTTGTCTTGTAATAGGGCTCAAGCCCCAGCTTTCCCCCCCCCCCACCTTCTTATTGCCTTCCTCTGGCAGGAGGTTTTGTCTTGTGCTACGTTTTCTTTTGGGATGGGATCCAATAAAAGGACACGCACAATTAAACTGGATATTACAGGCTTAATAACACAGTCATTAGGAGTTTAGAAATTAGAAGGGAAAAATAAGCTAGATCTGTACTTAACATGAGTGATGGGTACAAAGCAGAGGGGGGAAAAGTCTCAGAGAAGAGTGGGTTTTAGTTAAATTTCATTTAAGGAAAAAATTGCTTGGGGAGAGAGAGAGAGAGAATAAGAGCGGGGTGTTTCTAGGTTTGCAAGAAAGGGAGTTAGGGATGCACGCCTGAGAGAAGCTGGTCCCCATTCTGCCCTGCGCTGCTGGTAGGAGGTGCTGCGCTGCTGGCAGCCTGTCTTTCAGGCCAGCTCTGAAACCCATCGTTATTAAAGACCCTCACTACTTTCTGTTAAGCACAGCCTGCTGGCAATGTGGGTAATGAAGGTCTGCCTCCTCTTTAGATGCAGCGGGGAAGAATGCCCCTCCTGCCCAGCACGCAATGCGGCTGCCTGCCTTCCACTAAGCAGCTGTCCGCAGAAGTGGTCGCATTTTACCGAAGCAGTGCTGGAGGTGGTGTGGTGTAATGGGTAGAGAGCTGGGCTGGGACTTGGGTTTTGTTCCAGCTGTGCCACTGACCTACTAGGGGATCTTGAGTCCATCACACTGCCCCTCTGTGCCTCAGTTTCCCCATTTTTAAAAATGTTGCTGATGGAGCTGAGCTCCCTGCACAACATGTTGTGATCTGCTGATGAAGTGCTGGGTCTTATGGGTCTGTTTTGTTAGGTTGGGGGATAAGGCAGACGATAAAGAGCTGAGCCCACCGTGCTGTGGAAGAACAGTGCTAGAGATGGTTCCTTCTGTAAAGAGATGGCCATCCAAGTGATGAGCTGGGCCAAAGCTGGGGAGGAAAACCTGAGGCCCAGAGAGAAGACGTGATTTGCCTGTGGTTACACAGCAAACCAGGTGGAGAACCTGCAGCAAAACCCAGGGGATCTGGTGGCCAGTCTTGTTTCTAACCAGTGGATACCTGCCCTTGCTTGGCTCAACCCCTTGCTGGTTTAGTCCATGCCTCGCTGTACGATGCAAAGCCAGAAATGCCGAGAGGGGCGCATTCCCCGTCGGCTTCACGCAGTGCCAGATCCAAAAGCTGCTCGTGCCAAAGAGAGGCTTTCCAGCGATTCAGTGGGCTTTAGATGGGATCTGTTTATCCACGCACAAGGACTTTGCCTCCTCCGAGACACTCTTGAGAGACCTTCTCTCCAAAGAGACAATGCACACCTTAATCGCTTGGGTGGGTGGAGGCTGCGAGTAGACCTTGTCTGCTGTGGAAGTGGTTGCCTCTCTCCCTAGAGCAGCTCTGAGGCTGGTTAGGTTTTGCTCCAAGGTCTCGACTCCCAGCGGAGGCTGCTAGACGTGCCCCGGATTAGTGTGCCCTCTTGGGGGAGAAGTATGTGTGGACCTTGACTGCTCAGGATGCTGTTGGCTTGCATGCACGGAGATGCCCGAGGTCCTTCAGCACCAAGGGCAGTGCAACACGGCCAACCCGAGAGTTAAAAAGAACAACAACAGCAAAGAGAAACCAAGGGACAATTGATTTTTCACGCTCAGGAATCCTTCTGTTGTATTGAACTGATAAACACAACAGCTTCACGCAGGCAAAAGCCAGAGGAAAGGATCGGGAGTGCACACCCACGCTAGCTCGCTCTGTAGGAAAGAGAGTCTTGTGATGTGACCTTAGGCCTAACGCCACGTGCTTCAGCCTCCCTACCTGCACAAATGGGTCGGCTGTCTCGGTGAAGCGAGGCCAGCTCTATGGAGGAGGAGCGGTCGGTGCGTGTGAGCTGGGTAGTTCATTGTGTGGGTGGAGCGGAGGCGTAGGAATCGGGCCTCTCGTTCTGTCCCCGGCTGGCGGAGGTGCAAGGCTCACTCCTCTGTGCAACCGCTTGCTCGTGTGTAGGATAGGGGCGATGCTATGCCGCAGCATTCATCAAGTCATCGCTCAGCTGGGCTCAGCTATGTCTTTAAAGATCCTCAAGTGGCAGGTTCAAAGAAACTTGTGAAATATTTCTATTATAATCCAAGTTCTTCAGAAGTGGCTCACCGTAGTCGGTGACTCAATGTTTGGGTGAGAAACCCGAGGCATTTCAGAACAGCTGATTTTCTAATAGTGCTGAGTGCGGGGATTTTTAAAAAAAATTTCTATGAACATGGGGGTGGGGGATTGTGGAAACATGTCCCTTTTCTGAAAATTGAAATGTGTATTTTTGCCATGGGGAAAATGTCTTGGTTTGGAGAGGGGGATTTCTATGCTATTTTATGAAGCGGCTGTGTTTTTCGTACTGCTCGCCTCGTTGTCATACAGAAACCAGTTTTCAGTCCACGAAAAAGATGATGTCAGCGGAAATTTCCCTGTAAATTTTCCATAAAAATAGCTGTTAAAAATACAGAAAGTCACAGAATCGTTAAGCCACAAAAGCCTGATGGAAGATGGGCCTGTGCCAGCTCCAGAAAATGTGGGGGTGAGGGGGAAAGCTTTGACATATTACAGGTTTTCATTAAACCTTTAACCCATTTATGAGTCACTTCCACCAAGCAACTGCGCTCAGAAATTCATGCCTTTTCAGGCACCTCGTGGGCTGTTAAATATGGCATGAAACAATATAGGGTGTTTGTCAACTCTAATGGGAGCTGATAACCAGAGGGGGGAAAGAAAAACATTTCTCTTTCTCGGCGGCGGAGCATATTTATTGCTCCTAAATTAAGTGCCGATTTGCACATGTAATTGTCTTTTAATTGTAGTGGCACAGCGTTCAATTGTAATTTAATTAGCCACACACCTTATCTCTCAGGCTGCTCTTGAAAACCGAGGTTTTAGCATTGTGTATGCAAGGTGCTACTCCGGGCCTTTTCCTTTGATCAAATCCGTCTATCCAATAACGAAATAATCGCATTCAAATGATCAAGATATTGCACAGCACAATGGAAACCGAGCAGAGTGGCTTTACGGGGGGAAAAATGCTGATGCGGTGCACGGCCAATTGGAATGGATTAGACCTGGCAAAGCATAACTCGCGTCGCGGGGAAAAGATGTAGCCGGTGGAGGCCAGGCTTTGTGGCAGGCGTGCCACAAGGCAACTCCCTGCGTGCTACTTCTAATTCCCTTCCCCTGCCTGATCTGCTGCTCTGCCTTCTGCTCCCTGGCCTATCTGCTGCAGCACTGCTTGCCCTCTCTCTGCTTTGGCATGTGCCACACACGCTGTTTCGGGGTTGTGCACCCCAATAGAGGCCCCCGAGATGATTTCTCAGCAGGACGTCCTCTGCATCCGAGTCACAACTGCAGCAAGAGCCCAGCAAGGTGTTGGAAGCGCTGTGCCTTAGACTGGCATGCCTTTGGGGACAGACCGGGCACAGTTACAGCCGTGGCAGACCTGCAATTTCTGCTGGGACGTGCGAGGACCGTCATGATGATGACGAACCATTTGGAGACTTGACATACACGCGTAAAAGCATTAACACCATCGTATAAAGGGGAAATGATTAAAAAAATTAATAAAACTACAGGCTCCCAAGCAGTTGGGGGCTGCTATTTGCTTTGTGTCAGCATGAGACCCTAGGGCCCTGGAGTGCTTAATCAATTCATGGAGGTGCAGGAGCTCTGAGCCAGGGAGGATTGAGAGGGAGGTAGTTAGCTGTGTTAGTATGGAGTTGGTCAGAAGGCTGAGTAGATCTACACCTTTATAGGCTAACTAAATAATATATTTTATATTGGGGGGGGGGAGGGGGACAAGCTTTCCTGAGTCCAAGTTCACATCAGCGGATGCTAGCACCACTCAGGCTTTGGTAGCTGTAAGTGAGGGGATGTCTCTGCAGGAACTGCCGGCATCCAAGAAGGTGAGCTGGACCGGAAAGTCTCCAGGGGTCAGAAGTGAATTAGGACCCAGGGCAGGGGTCTGCCAAATGTCCAAACAGAGGGAGCTGGGCCAGGTCTG
>JAGPOW010003022.1:877002-921587 GCA_030014935.1 Caiman crocodilus
GGGGGGGGGGGAGGCATGATGCATGGTTTGCTGAATGCAGGCCTGTGCGTGGGGGGTGTGCGTGCGTGTGTGTCACTGTGGATCTGTGTCACAAAGTCCTCCGTGTATGTCTTTGCCCTGGGAAAACAAGTACGGATTGACAGGCAAAATTGCTGTGCTTCCAAAGTGAGCAGAAACCTCGTTCCTGCTGTCTTGTCGCTAACAACAACAGTACAAGCTCCCTGACTCCTTCAGGCCAGGAGCCTCATGTTAGAGGGGAGGAAAAAACCCAACACCCCTCCTATCCCTGTCTAGAGAATATGCTAGTGCGAACTGAGAAGAGAAGCAGCCACAGAGAGAAAATGACCCTGAATTAGATTTAAACAGCCACTTGCTCCCGGGACATGACAGAGTGGTGTGAGCTGCAATAACAGTTACCCTGATGGAGGAGGCTTCTTCCAGCTCAGGGTTCACATGCAAATGCCAGATGAAAGTGTGGTTTAGCTGGGAATGGAAATCCACCCCTTTCCCCCCAGCTCCATGTCCTTTGGAAGACGTTCACATCTGTAGAATGGACCCCAAATGCCTAGAGATGCAAGTCCTCAAGTCTTCAGTGCCCAAAGGGCAGAGGACTCCAGTCTGGGTTCTTGATCCAATGGTGTTTAATGCCCCTTTGAGGGGAGACCACGATGCTGGTCCCACTCCAGCCTCTGCCACTCAGCAGCCGGGCACCGTTCAATCCTCCTGCTTTGCCTTTTTGGTCGGTATACTGCAGTAATTCTCAGTATGTGTCCTTTGAAAGGTGCAGCTGAGATAAGCCAGCTCAGCCTTAGACTTGTTCCTTCCTGGCTGCTCCCCCACCCTCATTTCCCAGCCCCTTTGCAAGTAGGTAATTGCTGTAATAAATAAATGTGTTTTTTGAAATGGGGTGCTGCTCAATTCACGGAAGTTACGGAGGGTGCTTTGAGGCTGGGGAGGGTGCCTGGAGTCTAAAAATGTTGGGAACCGCTGGTATAACGGCCTCCGCTGCCCAGGCCCTGATTGTAAATGCTTTAGCCCTGCGCCCTCCTTGTACAGTGCCTGGAGGACAAAGCTCCCACGAAGACGGGTCTTGGATGCTTTCATGGAGATGGCACATGCAGTGGGGGTGGCAGTATATTTGCCCCAGACAACCCACAGGTGTGCTCACTATAGATCCTATCAATCCCTGCCCACCTTTGTGCCCCCAATCCAGCATCATCCCAGGACAGTGCCTGAGAGTCTGTGCCCAAACAGCCCCTGCCATTGCTATCGCAGTGCCCGCAGGTCTCTGGGACATGACAGGATGCCAGCTCACCAGGCATGATGAGATAAACCAGAGAGGATCCTGCCAGCACTGCTCTTCCCATGGCAATGGAAAGGTTAACCCAATGAGACGAGAAGCAGGTCATTTTTCTTGTCCTTGTTCCCATCATCACCGCGGCGCCGTTGGAGGAGAGAGCTCCGTGCAGGTGCACGTACCTCCAGGGAGCAGCTCCGGCTTTGAATGTGTCCTCAGTAGTGTGGGCTCTTTGTAGCACAGCCCAGATCTGGGTGAAGAAAACCCTTTAATATTCTCCGGGAGCTCTGTGTTATCCTATAGGTGTTCAGTTGTCATTTAACATCAGTTAATGAGCGCTTACAGTGTTATGTAAATTTGCTCTTCACTCTCACCCGATGAATCAAATAAGATTAGGGGTTTTTTTTTTCCCCTTTTAATCTCGGCACTGACAATTCTTCCCCCCCCCACTTCTCTTTTCCTTTTCATTTAGCACTAAAGCAGCAGAGAGATCACACCGGAAGGCTGGAATTAAAAATGATCTCTTTTTTTTTTTTTTTTTAAATCAGTCCATGCTATGAGGCTCTGGTTCTGGAAAATATCTCTATTCATGACAGCGTTTCAGCACCTGCAAGTACTTAAATCTCACTGTAGTCAATGGAACATAACGGTGTTTCTATAGTATCTTGAATATGGCAGGACTGCATTGTCTTGAATGAGGGTCTAGATAGTAGTAGCAGAGCACCTGGGTTATAGCAACACCAGCAGCCTTACCCAAGCCCCATGTCCCCTGTAATGATGGACCGGGTCCTCTCCAAAGAGCCCCCGCCTGCCTGATAGTCACATTTTCTTGCAATTTGCTGTCTGTAGCTGTAAGAAAAATGCCAGTGCAATGAAATGGCCGCACGAATGTGTCTCCTTACCTGGTTGTACCTGCTGCAGATTGGCCTGTATTGCGGAGGTCGGTGGATTATAACCATTTATAATATAATCTCTGCTGGCTAATGGTTATACTAGAACCATTTATAATATAATATAATCTCTGCTAGCTCCTGCAGAGCGGTGCTGAGCTGCTGCAGAGATGGACACTGGTAGGCAACCTCTCCTAGGACCAGATGCCAAAGTGCTGTCCTGCACCTGTGCCTGGGAAAGCTATGGGCAGGTGTAAAATTGGGTCAGGAGGTGTTCAGTTCATTTCTCTGCCAGTTCGGGGTTGTTCCCAGTTGACACAGAAGCTAGTACTTTGTCCAGGCAGGCTTTAAGTGTCCCAGGTAATGGGGCTTCTACTGCTTCCCTGGATAGACCGTCCAAGACGGCTCGAGATATTGCTCCTGATACGCAGCCTGTCTTTTCCCCTTCCTTAACCCCCTTCCATGCCTCCCAGTTATATTCCTTCTAGCTTGTTTGTACCTAACTAGCAGTGTTTAGTCAGGAGACAGAGGAGACTGAAGGGGGTTTTGATAACAGCCTTCAAATACCTGAAGGGCAGCAATGTGGAGGATGGAGATTGACTATTCTCTGTAGCTGTAGGGGGTCGGACTATGATCAATGGTCTCAAACTGTAGCAGGGGAAATTTAAGTTGGATCTGAGAGAGCAATTTCTCACTAGGAGGGTGATCAAGCTTTGGAACAAGCTACCAAGAGAGCTCGTCAGCCCTGGATATTTTCAAGGGCCGGTTAGGCAGCGCTTAGTGGCTTAGTCAGGGAAGCTGCTGCTTTGAGCAGGGGATCGGACTAGATGTGAGGTCCCTTCTGAGGTCCCTTTTAGCCCTGTTTTTTTATGGTGTTATTTCCTGGGTGTTGTGGCACCTGGAAACGAACTGCCTGTGCCAGGTCCATTCAACCCAACGTGGTTTCAGGGCCTGATCCAAAGGAAAGGTTCCTAGTAACCGCTGTCTCGGATTAGGCCCACGCCAAGAGGCGGATGCCTCCCCATCATTGCACATCTAGCCCCAAATTGGCTCAGAAGGAGTTTCAAACTCTTGCCTCGTTTCCCCTTCATGGTCAGCCTTGCCGCCCGAGCAGGCTGTGCCCAGGTTTCTCCCACCCATCTTCCCTGGTAGGATTGTTCCTTTGGGGAAAGTCGATGAAAGCAGGGTGGGTGGTGGGGAAACCCTTCCAAAAAAGAGGGAAATCAATTTTTTTTCCCGATGATATAATTAAAGGTATTGTGTAAAACTGAGTGTAGGCGCAGCCCTGGTTTTCCATCGAAAAGGAGTTCCAGCCGGACGTTTTCAGCTGGTCTTCCCCTATACTCCAGCATGCGGTTACTGTCTCTGGTTACCTTTGCTGGTGCTGTCAGCTGGTTTTGAGCCCGTGTGATTGTGCTCTTGCCTTACCAAAGCTTATGACTTTAGATGAGCCGAGCCAGGCGCTGAGAAGACGCAGCCCTGCGGGAGGTGTCGCAGAGGCCCTGGCTTGACTCGGTTGTTCGGAGGAAATGTATGGACGGGCATTCTTGGTCTTGGTTCTGCGCAGAATCCATTCGGATGAAATCCTGCCTTGTGAACCCCTCCGCCTCCCTATTTACGATGCTTATTTTAATATGCGTGTGTGCTCGGCTTTTCAAAGCATGACTCGGAGAGGTCTCGGGGGCAAGACGAACGATCGCAGTGGATCCTCGGAGGCTACAGAGAGTCTTATTAATTATAATAAATATTTAGCAACATAGAGCTGGGAATCTCAGTGCGCTTGGTGAAGGCGAGGAAGCGTCGTCACCTTGATACCGCAGGACAGCTGAGACTCAGATAGGGACCGGGGTCATGCAGCGAGTCAGGGGGAGCTGCGAAGAGATGTGGTGAATAAACCTCTCCATCTGTCTGCGTCTTCATGCATTTTTCTTCCGGCTCTGGTGTTTCTAAAGTGCCTCAAAGATCACTTCTCTGCTTGTGTGAAACAGGCAGGCCGTCAGTGAGGCTGCCAAGGGGCAGTGGCTTATACCAATGTAGACCTTCCAGCCCAGTCTCAAAGTGGCTTTCTCACTGGTTTCAGTGGGAGTTTTGTGCGTAAAAAGCTTTGGAGTTAGATCTTAAGTGGCCAGGCAAGGCACAGACCATTGGGAATAGGCAAGAAACGGGCCAAGAGAGAACTCAGTCACCAAGGGAGCCGGGACACATGGTTACATCACTGAGAAGAGTTTGGCATGCCATTCATGTCTTTATCTCAGTGTCCATTGATAGCACATCCAGTTTGCGGAGCAGGGAATAGGTAAATGAGATCTTTTTAGCAAACAGCTAAAAGAAAATGAACTCTGGTCTTGGGTACATCCATCTCCTAGAGCTATTTTCTAGTTCCTTTTCAAGGTAATTATTCTGGGTGTGTAACTCGGCAGTTTGAAGACGTATACGGAAACGTGTCAGTCGTAGAATGGTTTTCTTGATAATTTTTTTCCCCCCCTTCAAATTAAAGTTGGCTAATGGTTCACTTGGAGGAAAAAAAAATAATTGCCACTGATTTCTCCAAATTGCAGAAAATGTATTAATGACACTTTTCAAGACAGAAATAACACAATTTGCATTTAAATGTGCCTAATCTTTGCAAACTCCACTTGGTATTTTCTTGTAGAGACACAAAATACCGAGCGTTTCAGCAGATCATTAAGTACCGGAGTGTGAAAGCGCGGTGATGAATGGCAGGGGAGAGCAGGTGCCCGAGAGACTGAATTCTAGGCTGGGGTTGTGTCAAAATACCTCTTGCTCTGCCTAAAGACACCAGGCCAGATCTTTGGTTGGTGTAACCAGGTGCAACTCCATGGGTGTCTGTGAGTTCACACCTGCAGAGGGTTGCCATGAGGGTAGCAGAAGAACTGGAGCCCTGCAGATCCAAGCAGGATTTGGATATATTCCTCTCGGTGTCTTCCACGGAGTGTAAATCCAAGTGATTCCAGTGAAATCAAATGGTTTTACATCCCTTTTTCCCCGGGCCACAATCTGCCCTTCTGTCTTGCTCCCTAACCAACCAGACCTCTCTGAGAGCAATATTTTCATGCTGGGCCCAACCCAATGCTCGCTGGTGTCTTTCCACTGACTGCAATGGGCGTTATGTCTTCCGACAATGCCCTGGGGCAGTGGTTCTCAATCAGGGTCTGCAGCACCGTGGGATGCTGGGAGATCCTTGAAAGAGTGCTTTGCACTATTAGCACCGCCGGGTGTACAAGACAAACCCGGAGATTTCCAGCAGAAATCCAGTGTCAAACCCGTCCTACCCTATTGTGGGCTGAATTCTTTGCAACGGATTCATTGCTCCTTTATTTTTCCTGCAGGCAAGAAGTGGGTAACAGTGACCCCCTGGCAGTTTCTGGGGGTGCCTTGAGCTGAATGAGGGGGCAGCTTGTGTCTAAGGAGGTTGAAAACCTTCGGGGGGCTCGGGGAATGCGTGTGCTGCACAACGCCGTGCCCTGCGGAGGCTAGGCCAACAATGCAGCAATGGGCTAAATGAGCCAGAGTGGAACGACTTGCTAATGGATTATGCTAGCTCGAGTCTCTTTACAGGGCTGTGGGGACATCCCTGATCATCAGTTGGTTATAGGTTGGGTGTGTGGTCATGGGTTTAATGGCATCCCGGGCCTAGCGTTCAAGCTGGGGGAGGCAAGTTGGAAGTGAGACTTGAGAGCAGGCGCTCGATGCCCAGAGGCTTGTCAGGAGGAGCTGGGTGCTCCGATCTGGGTCTCAACGCTCAGTGGAAATAGGCTGTGATGCTCAGCGCCGATTGATCTCCAACCAGACTTCGCAGATGGGCCAATATCGTTGACCCAGTATTGCACATAGGGAAACGGCGGCCTGGCGACAGTCCCAAGATCGCACAATGGGGCCCCTCGTTGCCTGGCTCTGTTTTTTGCCCCATCATCCAGGGAAACATGCTCTGGATAATTAAACAGTGTCTGGTTTGCTCAGCTCTATTGATTTAAGCTCCTGCTTTACAGTTGTACGCGGGAAAGGTGAAAGTAGCAGGCCTCTCCAGAATGCCTGGCTTAGAACAACTTTGCTTTATTAATAATGTGTCCCTTGGTTTTTTTATTTTTATTTTTTATTTTATTATTGCTGTCTCATTAGTAAGAGCCCAGGGGGAATCAGTAAAACACCGACTGATTTACAAACAGGCCTCGATTCAACTACTCAATCAGCACAGAGCCCTAGCTAATCACCTTTGCCAGCTTGCCTTCCCTAGGGTCCTCAGCCCGTCAGACTTGAAACGGATGCATGGCATCAACGGACCAACCCCTATTGGCTGAGCTTAACGAGGGGCAGTCATGGTTACCTAGCAGCCTCTGTCCAGGATCTCACAATTATGCACTGAACAGTTGAGTCCACCGGCCCAGACCCCGCTCAGCCCCGGTGTATAGCACCCGGCGTGCAACCAGCACCGTGCCTCCCGGGGTTTGACTCCTCCAGGACGTCTCCTGAAGGCTGCTGTTTCAGGCTGCCGCCAGACTCAATCAGAAGTCGCTTCCAGTTTCCACGAGGGAAGCTTTTTCTCCAAACCAGAAAGCTTGGAAACCTTTGCAAGTAATAAATCAATAGGAAAGAAAGCTTAGGTTGTGCTGCAATGAGCCAGCCCACCCGAAGAACGCTGTTCCCGCTGCAGACCAGTTAGTTGCTCCTGCTGTGCATCTGACCTTCAATCCGTGTTATCAAGTCACTTCTCTTTTATGACAGAAGAGCTTGTATTACTTAGGCTGACCTCTCCTTAAAAGTTTTGCTGGCATTGGCTGACTGGCGAGGAGCATGGGGGACAAAAACACTCCCCAGCGAGGCTTGCTGAAGCAGTTCGGTCATCGGCGATGTCTTTTTGCCAAGGTAACTTATTGGGGTGCAGGCCTGGTATAAGCTAGACTAGCCCTGGTACTTATGTGCTGACATATGGTGGAGCCCCATTCAGAGGGTTTTAATAAACTGATATATTTGGGTAGCTGCATTAGCTCAGCAATATTAGGGTAGCTGTATTAGCAAACCCTTTCTAGACTGTAGAGGGACAGGGACCATCTTTTTTGTGCCGCGTTTGTCCAGCACCTAGCACAGTGGTTATTCTAATTATAACAATAACTAGAGTAATAAATGCAAGTGGAGTTCAAAGAGCCAGTATGGGAAGCAATCCGTCGGAGCCATCTTCTGCTCTTAGCGGTGCCAGGATGTTTGCTCAGGGTTTGAAATCTTTCCCTCGCCCAGAGAGACTGATTTGCACCACGGCGGTTCAGTTTGGCTCCCACCGGCTTTCCTTAGTGCTTCGGATGGGTCCAGCGTTCTCCACCTTGAAGCGCAACGCCGCTCAGGACGGCACAAAACTCGTCTCTGGCCTTTGAACACATCAAAGGGATTTCTAGCTGCCAAGAGCTTTGCTAATTGGCATCCACGAGGGACAGGGGCACTGGGGAGGAAAGGAAGGGGTTACAGGCTGACCTCTAGGGCCCAGTAGCAGCTGAGGGGGGCAAGGGAATTAAATGCCCCATCTCCTCTGTCCCTTGCTGAGCTGTAACCTCCATCCGCCTCCGCTTGTCACCCGGCTTGCTTTTTCTTGGTTACTCTTCAAAGATGCCTGTGAAATCCAAACCCATCCTCCTCGCCTCTGCCGAACCGTGACACCTGAATGATGCATGTGGTGGAGACGCGGGAGATGACAATGGCTTTCAAAATAGCACGCCCCGTGAGGGGGGCTGGGAGCCACTATTTATTTTCGTTCATTAGGGAGGGTGACGCAGGACTCGTTAGCAGGGCCGCGGCATGCTCCGCTGATCGTGACTTAGGCTGTCATCTCCGACTCGCACAAATAGATTATGCATTCCACTCCCTTAGCTCTCGCGCTCTCTTCCTCTCTCTCCGGAGAGATACGACTGTACAGATGGATACTTATCTAGTGCTTTTCATCCCTTGATCCCAAAGTGGCGGTAAGCAGCATTATCTCTGTTTATTTATATTTATGACTGAGTGCTACACTCCCCCGTAGGGGAGAGAAGTAAGGACAAATCTACAGACACCCTGGGCCTGATTGAGGGCTGCTTTTGGAGATGGCAGAGGTAGCTGGAAGGCACTTTTTTCTTGTTCCCTCTGTCCTGCTGTGTGCAGAGATTAGAGCATCCACCAGCCTTTTTTAAAATTTTTTTTAACTTCCCTTCTGCTTTTTGGGCTCCTCTATAGGTGATGGGAAGTGCAGGGTACTCTGGCCGTACCCCTGCCCGGCCTTACACCAGTCAGCGTGCTCTGTTTGAGGGGAGACCCGCGCTGCCCAGGAGATGTGCGCCCCACTTCAGTCTCCGTTCTGCTGCCACGATGCACTCGGGGGCTTCAGCATGGCAAAGTCCCTTGCCCCCGGGACAGCAGGAAAAGCCGTAGGAGGAGATGGGAAAGTTGGGGAGGAGAAGGATAGGTCACTCTTACATGCTTTGGGCACTTAGAAAAGTCCCCTGAGGCTCTGCCAGTGCAATCTGCCCACGCCGGCGGGTGCAGGAGGAGGAAGGAGGATGGAAGCGGGGATGCTCCCGCACCCCCCTTTGCCACATCCTGGATCCTCCTCTGGCTTCAGTGCAGGATCTTATCCACCACGACGATACCATCCTCTGTGATCTGTGCTAAGAGTTTGTCCCCTGGTTCACTGGCAGGATTGAAGAAGCAGGGAGAACATGTAGGTGGGGTCTTCTTGAAACTGGTTTCCTGGGGGCTTTCTCAGCGGCGTATGAAGTGGCATCAAGTTGGGCAGACCATTTCATTTGCCCTAAACCAAACCTTTTCATTGGGCTTTTGGCCTATTTGGTTAAAATGGCCCGTGGGCCTAGCTCATTCATTGGGCTTTTGGAGGCTTGAGTTACATTCGTAATCTTTAAAAAATGAGAATGGAGCCGCAGCAAAGCTTCCTTTTGAAACGTGTGTTCAAAAAAAAAACCCTGAAAAAACCCCAAATGAAGACGTGAAACCATTCGATGTTTCTGTATTTTCTTTTAGCTTGTTTTCAGCCCAGACAGCTGGCTGAAATCGGTCTGGATTCACAGGTAGCGACTGACCCAGATCTGTTGTATTTTGGCAAATAAAATATATGACCAGAATATTTTACCCAGCTTTATTGCTCCCGTGAGACTGCTTATGCTCTGAAGCATTCAGGCGCAGCCTTTACAAATTTAGCCAGTGCAAGGGAAGGTGATATTCGTCGCAATGGCTCTGGCTTTTCTTGGGGTCTTGCCCCAGCGGTGCGTTGGGGCAAGCTCTTCCAGGCTGTCATCACGCAGGGGGTGCAAGCGTGTCTAGTCTGACCAGAATGGACTTGGAGTTGTTGAAATGAAAGTTTGGGTTGACTTCAGCCAGGCAGGAGCTCCGGGCTGCTGCGTGAGGGTTAAAACAATTTCTCTGGTTGCTTCAGAAGCAGGTCAGGAGTAATAACAGTAATGATAACTCCTGATGCCCACTCTCACTCCCAGGGAATAACAATGGAAACACCATCACCTCACTCCTCTCTAGGCCTTCACATCATTATATTTCAAAGGGCTTTATAAAGAAGGTCATGTGGGGTCACTATCCCCCAATTACAGCTGGGGAAACTGAGGCGTGGGGCAGGGAAGTGAATTGCTCAAGGTCATGCAACAGGCCGGTGGATGCCCTGAATCTCAGTCCAGTGCAACTGCAAAGCTGCGGTAGGGAATGGTCCTGCTATGAGCAGGGGTTGGACTAGACGTGACCTCCTGAGGGCTCTTCTAGCCTTTATTTGCTGTGATTTTCTATGATCCTATGAACAAGGACGAGTGGGTGGACTGCTCCTGCTAGGCCTAACTGTATCCAAACTTTGTGGCTTATATATTGCGTTTAATATTATGCATTGTGTTGTATGATCTATATCCAGCGCTGCAAAGGAGTCTGTTCCCTCCTGGTGGCATCTTTTGATTGACGAAGCCACCCTTATCTTCAGGAAATAAATCTCCTGTCCTCCCTATTATCACAGCACATCCCCTATAAGTAATGTGCTAAAGGTGCCTGGTTATATATGCTCCACTTATCTGGAACGCCCAGGGACATATATAACTCTGACTGGTAGGCAAGATTAAAATAAAAGGAGTGTCCACCTGGTACCTGCTTAAGTGATGGGTAACTAGTTAGGGTGCTTTCTCCCAGTGGGGGTCTGGCACCCTTACCTGAGTATAAAAAAGGAGGAGACAGATGGTGGCATAAACCTGTATACCAGGGGTACTTTGCCTAGGGTAATATTACCTTTGAAAGAGAAAGGAATAACACCCCCCTAGTGCAAATTTATACTTGCATTGGTTTTGTCTGCTTGCAGTTTATCGTGGGGTACGCATTTGCTCAAGGCAAATGGACTATTACCTGCTTCCATACCGCTTAGTGATGATGTGCTGCCATAGCAACTACTGCAGGCAGCTATCCCGGGGTAGCAGCATGTCTGTCTGCTCTTGATCCAGGGCTCGTTCACACTCGGGTGCAAACGGGTGCAACTGAAACAGGTGTCATTGTACTGTCTGAATGCAAATGGTGGATCCTAGGAGGGTTGTTCCAACATCGGAAGTGCCCCAAGGGTCGCCGCAGCCTCGGGACTGACTTGACTTGACTTGACATGTCTGTTAAAGCCTGTGGAAAGATTCCTCCTGCCTTCACTAGGACTTGGGTGTGCCCCCAGCGTGGTCACTGAGTCAAGCTTTTGCATACAAGGTCTCTCTGGTGGTCTCATTAGTTGTTAAGTGTTGGCTGGGTGCTGTGGATCTGGGGGTCTTTGTCCAGCTCCCAGCAGCCAAGTGGCTCCGTCCCAGGAAGCGTCACTTCTACTGGTGAGGCCCTGGGGAGTGGACACCTGCCTGGCTCTGAGGGCTGCCCCTGCTGTCCAGGAGCGTTAGCCGCGGGTGCTTGGGCAGCATCTTGGCCAGGCTGGATCTGGTCAGAGGTTTGTCAAAGTGCACCAGTCCCCAGGGGCCCAGCAGCATGGTGCCCTCCCAGCCACTGAACCCATGTGAGCACCCACCAGCTCCTCTGTTTAGACTGGCAATCCCAGTGCAGGCCAAACTCATTAGGAGGATGTGGGCCAGTGCCAACTTGGCACTGGCAGGAGGCATTTTTAATTGTAGAGCCCAAAGCACCTCACCTAGACGGGGCAACCGAGGTCTGGGGAGCTTAGACCCACCCTGAAGCCAGGTGACTTGGGCAAGGTCACACGGTGAGTCAGTGGCTGAGATGGGCATAAGAACAGTAAAGAGTCGCTGTTAATCTTGGTGCGCTGAGCTTGCTACTGGGATATGTTCACAAGGCCTAGTGATGGATGGGTAGGGAGGAGGTGTAGGGCGATGGATGAGCAGATGGGGGCATGTGGGGATGGATGGGTCGATGGTTGTGTAAGGGCAGACTGAGACCAGAACAATGCTCTGCCACCGTTGTGATCTGCATTACCATCCCTCTTTAAAGCTTGTAGAGTGGGTATCACAGATCGGGGGCACGGTGCCCAGGCTCTCCTGAAACACAGCCCTCTGCCCTGCAAAGTCCTGATCCCCTCTCGGCCGCTACATGGCAGAGGAGGACTGGCCCAAGAAGCTGGCAAGGCCCTTTATTTAGCAGCATTTGTTTTGCACTGAATTCAGGTTGCGCTGGCGGTCTGCAGGCGTCCTTCCATCGCCACAGCGGGGGCTGGGGAAGAGAGATGAGCTGTCTGTCCAGCCGTGCGCTTTTCTACCGGTTCAAAATCACCTGGTCGGCAGCCCTCCTGACTAATAGCACAGAGGTTTCTCCCCTCTCCCCAGACACATTTCCCCCACCTTTGTTTTAGGCGAATAAAATGTATGTGAAGAGTGAAAACGTTTTATTTCACCAGTGGAAAAACAACACTATTTATTTTCGGGCAGGAAAGTAACCCCATGGAGGTATAAATATTTATACTCTGTATATTAGCCTGGCCCCATTCAACTGCAATTGTTTCATTGGTGTGTATGTGTCAGCACTTCCTAGGGGCTCATTTTCTGGGGGTTTATAGCTCCGCTGAAGAAAAACAGCCTTTGAAAATGAGCAGCGATCAAGGCTATGTGTTTGCACTGACATTGCTGGAAGGTAGGTCTCCTGGCACAGGCTTCTGCCTGGCATCTACCCCCTTGGAACGGGCCTTAGCCCTCGCAGGGATGCTGGAACTGAGCTGGTCTTTACACTCACTGGCTGGATTTCCACCCTGGGTGTTTGAAGCGGTTGCTGTGTTTCACCCCAGAAGTGGATGCATTTTGGTGGTGGATTAAACATCATTCAGGCCTAATTCAGCAGCTTGCCTGCACCGACTTCCGAGCCTGTCTGGGGACCTGGCTTCTTCTGACGGGGGCTCACCGAGAACACGGCTCCCTTGGAAATGTGGCCTTTGGGTACAGTGTGAGAACAGGGCTCTGGCATGGGGAAAGGGAAGCAGAAATGAGGCAGGGACAGCTTATCTACTCCCTTCCGTCTCTCTCCCAAACTGATGCGTCTCCCTGCATCCTCCTGCTGCTTTATGCTGCTGATCCTTCGTGTTCCTCACACCGGTAGCGGTGGCATGGGTGTAACGTGGATGCCGTGTCCTGGGTGGACGGTGCATCAGGTCTTGCTTGGCGTTCCAGCCCGCACGAGCTCCCCTCCCCAGGAAGGAGGCCTTCCTAGCTCAGCTGGATTGCTTCCTTCATTTTAAGCCACTATAGTTATTGGGAAATAAACTTGGGATTTGGGAAATGAACTTGGGGCCTTTGGTAGTAAGCCTGAAGTGTCTGAAGGGTGGGTCACATCCTTGATCATGGACGTGGAGTTGTTCTAACACCTACCCTGGGCTCTCCATCAAGCACCGGGTTGCTCTGTGGCCGGCCTGATGCTTTATATGGGCTTATAAGTCACCAGAGCACCTTGGAAGGGGAGGGGAGGAGTTGGCTCCAGCTGCTGGCAGTATTTGGGATCTCCTGGCTTTCTTTGCTGAGGTGTGCCTGTGTTCTCCTTCATGCATGAGCAGTGCAGACCCTCCCAGGCTGAGTGGCGTTGGCCTAAGATGAAGGGAGCGATCCAGGTGAGCTAGGACAGCCTCCTCCTGGGGAGAGCGCAGTGTGGACGTCTCCTGGGGTGCTCCGCACCAGCCTGCCGGGCTCTGCACCCAGCAGAATCCGGGGAGACTGACGGTGGCTGTGCAAGGAAGCGAGCCAGGAAAGGTACAGCTGGGATCTCCCAGAGGGCCTGAAGGAGTTGGACCCCAAGGGTGTGCAGGATGCCTTAATCACCCAGGTTTCTCGGAAGAACCTGGCCTGCCAGCTCCATGTATGATGCAGGAGTCAGCCATCTCACCTGGGGGAGGCAGGCCTGGGTCTGTCGCTCCCCCGGCATTCACTGCAGCTCCCACCCCAGGGGCACACCTGCAAGCCTGCCAGATGCTTCGTGCCATGCCTAGTGCTGGGTTTCTCAGGCAGATGCTTCCCTCTCCCCTTCTGTGCGTGGAGCCCTCAACTTCCTCCTGGCTTCTGGTTCTGAAGCCGGCTTTAAATGCCTTGGTATTTTGCTTGTGTCGTAGTGTTTTATGGTAATTATGGACTGCAGTACAGCACTGGGTGCTTCAGAAATACAGTTATGATGATAGGGTTTTTTGTCGTATAGGATCTTGGGTGTGTTGGTCCAGTCATTCTTTGGCCATTTGTCTGTCTATCCTGTCTTCCTCCATCACTATCTATCGAGCAGCTGCAGCATGTGGAGGCACAATGCACACATGCACCCACACTGAGATGCAGCTGCCTCTGGGGAGGAACAAGCCAGCTGTCAGAGCGCCCTGCGGTGCAGGGCAGGAAGTGAAGGAGAACCCAAGCTGTCAGAAAGCAGGTAGGCGGCATGTGGTGACTTGCCAGGATGTCGGGGTAACACCTGGCCCTTGCAGCTGCTGCTGTGAGCAGCATATAGCTGGGAGCAGCGAAGGAGGACTGGGTGTGGAGCCCAGGAGGAGGCAGGCTTGGGGGACCTGATCCTGAGCATGGTTTGAAAGGCTCCCCGGGCCTTCCACCAGCCCCTCATCTCTCTTCCCCAGCCCTGCTGCGGCGTAGAAGCAAGCTTGCAGAAAGCCAGGCAGCCCCTGCATCTCCGGGGCCCGGCAGGAGGAGCTGGGAAGTGAAATGAATGGGTCTAATTATCCCCCGCACCTCCCTTCACCTGCAAGGCCGTTTTAGGTTATGAATGCCAGCCAAGAGACATGATCTGGCACTGGGATCCGGGTACAAGTGCCCCTCTGGGACGGAGAATTATGCAGTGTGATTGAAGAGCGGGGAGGGCAGGAAAGCGCCTTGGCCAAGAGCCTGGCGAAGGCCTGGCTGGGGGGGGCTCCTGCCCGCTCACCCCAGCCTGTCAAAGGCTTGTGGAGGATGGTTTACCTGCAAAGTGCTGTGTGGTGCGAGGCGGCTGCAGGCTCTTTCATGGAGGTGGCTGTTGCTGAGGAGAGCCAGAGCAGGGATAGAGACCCCAGGGGCCAGGTCCCTGCTCTGCCACCGTCGTCTTGGGCACGTCACTCCATCTCCGTGCCTCGGTTTCCCGTGCATGAAATGGGGCTGGCTGCACTGAGCTGCTTCCTGACGGGGTGGTGAAGTCGAACGCCCTAAGAGGATGAGGAGCTCAGATGCTGTGGGAGCAGAGGCTGTGTTAGCTGGGGACGGAGCGCCTGGATCTTCCTCTCCCTGGGCTTTGGGGCAGCTGGAGTCCCTGGGTGGGTGTGGGGCTTCTTGGGTACTAAATTGGCCCCATGCAAGGGCTTGACCTATGGGCAGGGTGTCTCCTGGGGCACTGGGGGTAAGGGAGTGGAGGAGGGGGCATAGCGGTCTCAGCTCCGGCATTGGGAACATCTCCCAGCTTTGTCAAGGGGGCACTTGGGAAGCACAGACGCGGAGCAACAGGAGAGCGGCCCCCGATGCTCTAGGGTGCATTTGAACACCTTTTGCGGGAGCAGGACGATGGCCACCGTGGTGCCCCTGCTTCACTGGCGGGCTCAAGCGTTACGTCTTGTGCTGTGTCAGGGTTGATCATGGAGCTTAGCGAAGAGGTTATTAGATGGTGGATTTGGATAGGATGGGCCCCAGTTCAGGCCCCTGGCTCTGGAGGGCATGACTCGAGATGCCAGTTACTCCCATGACCTTTCACTGAGCCGGCTGCTCGGCTCTCGGGGAGGCGAGCGCTGGAAGTTTGCACCCCAGCCGAAGCCCTGGGAACTTGCTTGAGGAGCCCTGCCCTAAGGGGGGAGTTTGGACTTGGTGGTTTGAAGCTGGCTTCTGGCAGCTCCTTCCCCCTGCACCAGCCCGGCCTGGGACCTGGGCAGCAAGGGCCCTGGCTGTCCCCACGCTGCTCCTATCTTTGCTTTCTGATCTGACTTCCTCGTGCCTATCCCCAGCTCGGCGAACCTGGTTCCTGGGGCCCGAGCACAGATGGAAGGGGACCAGCGGGCGAGATGTCCGGAGCGGGGGGCTTCCTTGCAGCTCCGTAAGCTGAACTGGAATGAAATACAAGGAGGAGCTGCCCTGCTAATAATCAGAGCCCTATGCCCAGTCTGCACCATGCCTGGGGAAGGTGATCATTAAGCTGGTGGAAATTCACCTGCCGGCGCTGCGTCCCTCGAGTGCCTCCGCCTCCGATGCCTTTGGATGCAGATCAAGCCGTTACGTGTTACCCCGCGCGCTGATTGGGAGGGACGTGATGAGGTGCCCCGTTCATAATGCATGATAGGGCACGATTCCCCCCTTCATCAACCCCCACCAGTGGGAGTCGGGGCGGGAGGCCGTCATAGGCAGGCTGTGAAGCACTCAGCTGCGTATGGGAAGCCTGGGAGCGAGGGTCTCTGCTGAATAGGAGAAGTGCTGGCTTTAATTACTCCAAGCCAGCGTTGCACTGCCCTGTCACGACTGGCTGGCTGGGAAGTGGATGGCCCTACGTGGGGAGGAAACTTGTGTGGAGCTGGAGTGAGAGGAGTGGGGGTGTCGCACCCCGCTGTGACGTCTGCCGGGCTCTCTGAGCCACCTCTGAATGACGCGGCTGGAAGGGGCCCGATCCTGAGCCTGGTGTAAGCCCACGGGAATGTGGTTCACGTCACCTGGGAACCAGGCTTTCTGTGGACCTGATGCTGCAGCCCGTAGGGGAGGTTTCCTGCACGGCAGGGGCGAGGTTTGCCCCCGTGTGTGAGCTCTGTCCCTTGACCCCAGCTGAGGTTCTGGCTCTATGTTTGTCCTGCTTATCCCATATGGCTGCTGGGTCAGCATCTCGCAGGGGGCAGCGTCTGCTGTACCATCCAGGTTCCCCGGGCCTGGCGCTTGCCGAAGTGTCATCATGCCCCATGCGCTCTCCGTGTCGGCTGGGACACTGGCAGTGCGGGCTTCCTGGCAGCAGTGACCTCTGGCAGTCCGGGCGTGAGCTCCTCCATGGAGCCGTGCCAGATGGCGGGAGCATGAGTCTGCAGGCAGCTTTCACCCCAGTGCTTTGCCTGTCTCCCAGCCAGCACCCCGTGTGCACCAATGCAAGCATCTGGGCTGGCTCCTGGGAGCTCCGGCTGGAGCCGCTAGTCCAACGTAGGACCTCGGAGGGCGGAGAGCGCGGTGCTTTCTGATGCACTGAGCCAATCGCTCTTTATCGGACTGTCCAGTGCAGCTATTTCATCTCCACCACCTCGTGGGCCCATCCCAGAGCGTGACTCCAGTCCCATCGCTGGCTCCTGGCAGCTTCTCCCCATGCCTCTTGGCTCCTTTCCCAGCTCCCAGCCTGCAGCGGGCAGCTCGCTGTGGGAGCTGGGCTGGGGCGGGATGATGCGGCCGGGCAGACGAGAGGGTTATTTGATGGTGGAAGTGCATCATGCTGTTCCCCAAAGGGGCCCTCAGGGTTTTTAATACGTGCAGCTTGGTCTTTCTCTCTAATGCACTTGGATTCTCCAAGGGGCCCAGAGTCCATAAAAGCAAACGGCTGCTTCTAAAAATCAAAGGAGGAAGAACATGCTTGCGGCCATTACCTCTCACCCCCCCCATCCTGCAGTCACGCTCCCTTCACCTCTCTGTTTCACGCTCTGATGCCTCAGTGTATGGTCCAGGCAGAGCACGGGGACTCTGGGCATGTGGGTCCATGTCTTGCCCCGCTGCGTGCTCACGTGAGAGCTGGGGTGCTCAGGCCTGGTGTTCAGTAGTTCTTGTACATGCTCTGGGTTTACCACCAAACCCTGTTTCCAGAGGCAGCCCTGTTCAGCTTCATGAGAGGAGTCTTTGGGGGGCGTGGAGCACCTTGGCTGTTGCTCTGTGCCTCAGTTTACCAGCTGTGGAAGCCAGGAGCTGGTCTCTGGGGTTCTGAGAGGAGCAGGGAGGGTGCCGTCTTTCTCCCTGCCTTTCGTTTCCATTTGATCTAGCGCAGCCTGTGCTAGTGCCTGCCCCCAGTCTGCAGCGGACTGTGCCCGTGGTGCCAGGCAGGGGCACTGCCTGGTAGTGAGGGGAGCGGGGGGCATGGTTGTACCACAAGGAACTGCAAGTAAAGCCACTCCATCTCCCTGAGCTGGACGCTAGGCAAAGCGGTTGTCCCATTTGCAGCACACGGGGCCTAAGCCACCGAGGGCTTTTCTAGGAGCTCCAGTGCATCCTGGGGGTCAGCGTGTCCTTGGAGCTAAACTGGAGTGGCCAGGGTGGGTGCAGGGGCCAAACAGGGAGCTGGGGCAGTGAAAGACATCAGACAGGAAAGGAAAGGGGTTGTGCCCATCTGCTCTTGCAGCTCAGGGCAGTGGCTGAACCCCTCCTCTCCTCCCCTGGCCAGGCTTTGCCCCAGCGCCAACTGTGCAGAGTGAGCATCCTGGCCTGGCCAAGGGGGTACCAAGGTGGGGTGCCTCCCCAGGTGCTGCGCACCCCTCACCTCCTGAGCTAGCCACACACCCCGATCCCTGCCTGTCCTGGGAGACCTCTCTCTGTGCAATATATATATATATATAAAAGCAAGCCCTGGATATGGGACGGGAGGAAATTATTCATGCAGGAAGCCTTGGGTGGCCTGGGACCAGTCTCGTTAGCATAACGGAGGCTGGGGGCTAACCTCAATTCCTGCAGCCCGTACATTTACAGCCAGGAGGCAGACATGCTGGGATGGAAGAGCCGCATTTGGGACCCACCCCAGCGGGACTGTTCACTCCCGGGGCGGCTGGGAGGAAGCAGAGCAGGGAGGCGAAGAGGAAGAGCAATAGGTGCACAGCAGGAGGAGCCCTGCTATCTCCCCTCCCCATCCTGCCAGTCCCAAGGGCAGGCTGAGCACCAGTGACTCCAGGGGGTGAAGATGCTGCCCCCCAGCATTGGTGAGGGGGGGTCTGTGGGGTGGGGAAGGGGCCTGTGAGCAACAGGGTGAAGCAAGGTTGGAGAGGGGGGGAGCTAAGCAGGGGACCACCTCCCCCCACCCTGGCACCATGCCCTAGAGGGATCAGCATAAATACACCTCCATGCATTGACCCTGCTCGCTGGGGTCTATCGATTTTTTTGCCGGTGGAAAGCTGCCCTGCTCAGGCGCTTGTCGTGACACGCGAGAGTGCCTGGCTCTGCCTTTTTAATGGGTTTCAGCTCCTCTGCCAGGGCTGCGGGGCCTGTCCTGAGCGCTTAATTAGTGCAACGCCAGGAACGCTCGGCCTTGCCTTGCCTTGCTGCCGTCTGGAGCAGGAGCGCCCACCGCACACCTGGCAGCAAGGCAGGGAAGCGGGGCTGGGGCTGGAGGCACTCGGAGGGAGAGCAGCATCTTCCCCGGGTGCTGCCAAGCGGCGCAGGCTAGGCTGTCGGGGCGAACCGGACGCCGTTCAGAATGAGCAATAAGGCGCAGGCAGGTCCTGAAGCAGCGATGGGAAAGTTCATTGAGATGGGCAGGAGCAGAAGCGAGGAGAAAACCTGCAGGAGAGAGATGCAGGGATGAATATGGACGAGATGGAGAGGGGGGAGAGTGGCAGAGAGAGAGTGGATGACTGCGCCGGGGGTGGGGGCGACTGCATTGAGGGCGGATAAAGGGACTGGGGGCTGTGGACGGAGCAGAGAGCGGTGAGCCAGGACTCCTGGGTCTTGAGCCCTGCTCCGCTGTTGGTCTGCTGGGAGGGCCTTGCACCTTTGGTGCCCTAGTGACGGGAAAACCAAGCTGCCCAGAGCCCCGGGGTGAAATCCCAGGCCTCTGGGAGCCCACGGCAAACCCAACAAGAGGAGCTGCCTGGTTCTGGGAGGTGAGTGCGAGGAGCTGTGGAGATGGTGGGTGTCAGGGGTTGGGATGGGGAGTGGGGGCTGGAAGACAGCCAGCAGCTGGGGTTACGTGCGGACCTCATGCCTTAACACCACCCAGCCAGGGGATCGGGGTGATTTCCCGTGGCCTGGCACCACCGGTCACCAGTGAGGGGGCATAGAGACGGCTCCCAGCCACAGCGGGCAGGCCAGCCTCTCTGTGTGCCACCATTTGCACTCTGGGTTACTCACGGGGTGTGTGAGCCTTGTGCATGGCTGGAAGTTTTAAATAGACAGACAGACAGCTGGGGGCGGAGAGGAGGTAGAGGGAGGAACAGGCTATTTTTTCCCTTTCTGCTTTGAGCCCGGCTTTGCTGAGCGGCAGGAAGAGACGGAGCCGGGACTGAGCGCTGCCACCTCTCCGGTGGGGATATTAATAATCCCAGAAGGGAGGAATCACTCACCTGGGCCAGGGCAGAGGCAGCAGCAGGACTTTGCAAGGCCAGCACAGGCAGGGCAAGATGGTTTTACCCCCTCTACCTCTTCCAGCGTGTCCCCACGGGCGGTCCACAGAGCAGCGTGGGGTGGGTCGTCATGTGTACCCACCCTTTGACACCTGCGGTTGTGGCTGGGTCTCCAGGCTTCTCCCGTTCACTCTTTTCTGAGCTTGGCAGATAGATGATCTTCCACGTCATTATAATATAACCCGGCCCGACCTCCATACACAGTAATCCCTTCTCTGCCAGTGGAGAAACAGAGGCATGGTGAGATCAAGGGTCTTGCCCAGGGTTCCTCAGGGAATCAGTGGCAGAGGCAGGGCTGTGCCTGGGGGTCCCAGCCCCCTTACCAGGAGCCTGGCCATCTTGATAATGGCCTGCCTGGCAGTAACACACAGAGGTCGCAGCCAGGGATCAGGCTTCCTGGTGCTAGGCGCTGTACAGACAAGTTGAAGACAGGCGCTTCTCTCGGGGGCTTCCACGCTAGCAGGGAGAGGGCAGGGATGTCTCTCTTGGGGGCAGAGGTGGAGTTGTCTGAATGGACTAAAGTGGGTGGGAGGTTGATTTTGCTCTCTTTTCTGGGCTGGTGAATCCATCGTGATCTCTTCCTGGTATCCCTAGGCTGTCAAGGATACCGGTCTCAATGACTTAGACCAGTGATTTCCATATTATGGGGCTGTTTGTGACTGGGACACCCTCGTTGAGCATCGTTTAGGCCTTGCGGTGGATCACTGAAATGACCCGCTCCTGGTGCCTCTCCCTGACAGGAGGCCTGGAGTCTTTCTTGGCTGCGTTATGGACTGTGGGGTTATTCATTCCTTCAAAAAGGCCCTGTGAAAAGATGGGCTAGGGGCTTAGAGCTCAGCTTAGCCCTCCTGCTTCACCCCAGGCTCCCTGGGTGACCCTGCGCAGGCCAGTTCTGTTCTCTTGGCCTCAGTTTCCCCATATGCAAAATGGGCATTAATAATTATTGCCTAGTTCTCAGGGAGAGTTAACTCCTTCCTCTCCACAAGGCCCTTGGAGAGCCTTGCTGAGAGAGAAAGGCGTTGTACGTGTTGCCTGCTGGGGCAGATGGGGCCCAGACCCCGAATGGTAGAGGAGGGGGCTGCTACAGAGGCCACGTGCAGAAGCCGAAGGTGCAGCTGAGCACCCAGCGCAGGTAACACAATGGCTCATTCACCCCCAGCTGGGGCGGCTGCATTGGCATCCAGAGGGGCAACTGCAGCTTGCTCTGGTGGGGAACATTCCCGCTTGCAAGAATACAGCAAGCCAAGCCTTTGAGACTCGCACGCCCCCGCCTGCATTGCAAGACCTGAGTCAGCGCCGGCTCCGGGATTACAGCTCAGGACCCCTCAAGTCCATGGCCTACACCCAGCCCCTCTCCTCCCTGGCACAGGGGGTGGCAGCAGCAGGGACCCCAGCTTCCCCCACGCCTTGCCTGCTAACTCCTGAAGCAGCTCATCTGTCTCCTTTCACGCTGGCTGAGCTGACCCACCCTGACCCATCTCGCAGAACTAAATGGTTATTTTGCCTTGGGCTGCGGCTGTGCGTGGCCCAGACCTCTCCGCTTCGGCCTGGGAGGAGAGGAAGGACTGTGGCATGACTGAGGCTCTCCTTGCCCGCATCCTGCTCTCAATCTGGCTGCTGCAAAAGGGGCCTTAGAAAAACTCCATGCCAGCTCCACCGGCAACAGGGTTGTCCTGGAAACAAGGATGGGATATCCTGCATCCTCTACACATCAGCTATAGTCCGTGATTCTGGAGTTGCCCCTTTCAGACCTCCCTGCAGCCCTTGCTCATCCCTTTTATCCACCCCCCAGCAGAAGACTCGTCTTGTCCCCTTCCTGGGGGTCTCCTCCCAGCCCCAGGAGGCATCGCAGCCAGGGCTTCATCCCTCCCCTCATCCTCCTCCATCCTTGCAGTATCTGAGGCAGGTGCTCTGGGCCGTCTTTGCCTGCAGAGCCCACGTGGCTGCCCTTGCCCGACAGCCTCACCTGCCCTTTCACCAGCCCTCCATTTGATCTGCAGTCCCAGAAGGGGCTGGCGGCGGAGAGCTCTGTATGAAGGGGGGATTACAGAGCGGAGAGTATGGGACTAACAAAAAGCAGCCCTCCCTTCCCTTCCCCTGCTGGCTGCAAGATCAAACAGGGCTTGGGAAATACGTGATGAGAGCTCAGTGCAGGCTTTGCGTGGCCGGGCTGGGCTGAGACGTTCAAAGATGCTAGGGTTGGAAGGGACCTCAACAGATCATTGAGCCCGACCCCCAGGGACGCTTGCTCTGGCCCACCATGTACAGGAGGGGAAGGCGGGAGCTGGGCCGATCCACCTGCATTGAATAGGCGGTGTCGTTCAGAGAGGATGGCATCCGCGTGGATCTGGGGAGATCCATGTCCATGCCTGTTGCTTTGTGTCGGGGTGAGGCTCTGGGGACACGTGTCTGGGTCTCCACCCAGGCTTGTGTAGATGGGTTTTGAAAACCTCCAAGGATGGAGAGTCCACCACCTCTCTGGGTAGCCTGTCCCAGTGCTTTACTACCCTCCTAGTGAGAAAATTCTTC
This sequence comes from Caiman crocodilus, assembly GCA_030014935.1. Lineage (NCBI taxonomy): Eukaryota > Metazoa > Chordata > Crocodylia > Alligatoridae > Caiman > Caiman crocodilus. The sequence goes on from JAGPOW010003022.1 coordinate 899,474, forward strand.
CTAATATCTAACCTAAACTTCCCTTGCTGCAACTTGAGCCCATGGCTCCTTGTTCTGTCACCTGCCACCGCTGAGAACAGCCCAGCTCCATCCTTTTTCAAACCCCCTTCAGGGAGCTGAAGGCTGCTATTAAATCCTCCCTTAGTCTTCTCTTCTCTAGACTAAATAAGCCCATTTCCCTCAGTCTTTCCTCACAAGTCATATCCCCCAGCCCCCTCACCATTTTCATTGCTTTCTGCTTTTAATTTATCCACATCCTTTCTTTAGTGGAGGGTCCAAAACTGGATACAGGACTCGAGATGTGGCCTCGCTAGTGCTGAATAGAGGGGAATAATCACTTTCCGGACCTCCTGGCAACACTCCTACCAATGCAGCCCAGGATGCTGTTAGCCTTCTTGGCAATGAGGGCACACAATATTCAGCTTATTGCCCACTGTCACCCCCAGGTCCTTCTCTGCAGAGCTGCTGCCCGGTCAGTCAGCCCCCAGCCTGCACCGGTGCGTGGGATTGTTTCGTCCTAAGTGCAGGACTTTGCACTTGTCCTTGTTGAACCTCCTGAACCTTGTTGAAGCTTTTGGCCCGATCCTCCAATATGTCTAGGTCGCTGAATCCTAGATTTCCCCTCCAGCATGTCTACTACTCCCCCCAGCTTGCTGTCGACTGCAGACTTGCTGAGGGTGCACCCCATGCCATCTTCCAAGCCGTTGATGAAGACATTGAACAAAACCGGCCCCGGGACTGACCCATGGGGCGCTCCACTTGATACTGGCTGCCAGCTAGATATCGAGCCGTTGATTACTACTCTTTGAGCCCAGTGCTTCAGTGGGTTTGCTATCCACCTTACAGTCCATTCATCCAGTTCATACTTCCTTAGCTTGCCTGCAAGACTGTCGTGGGAGACCAGATCAAAAGCCTTGCTAAAATCAAGGTATACCACATCCATCAGTCTCCCTGCATCCACAGAGCCAGTCATCTCATCAGAGAAGGCAATCAGTTTGGTCAGGCATGACTTGCCCCTGGTGAACCCATGCTGACTGCTCCTAATCACCTTCTTTTCCTCCAAGTGCTTAGAAATGGATTCCTTGAGGACCCGCTCCATGATTTTTTCCAGGGATTGAAGTGAGTCTGACTGGTCTGTAGTTCCCTGCATCCTCCTCCTTCCCTTTCTTAGAGATGGGCGCTCTGTTTGGCCTTTTGCAAACAGCAGGTCACCCGTCCTCGATGCTGATCCCTCGGGCTGCCTCTGGGGGAGAGCGGGCAGGGGCGGGAGGAGGGGGGTTCGGACGGTCCTGCCAAGCGCCCTCTCTTTGCTCTGCGGTTTTTTTCCTTCTCCTGTTTCATTTGCAAGCAACCTGCCTTTGAAATTGAAATGTGCCTGAGCCTTTTCCCCCGCCGCCAGGTCCATCTCCCTTTTCATCTGGCGATAATTAAGAACCGAACGCACCTCCCATACAGAATTGCAGGCCGCGGCCACAGACTGCGACCTTTGAAGCTCAGAGCCAAGCGTGCTGTGCTTTCTTCTCTCTCCGCTTGTTTATTCCCCTCTCTCTCTTTGTTTTTATTCCATTAAGTGGCCTTTATCCAAAGACCTCTGCCTTGGATCCCTCCTTCTCACCCTCCCAGCTCCCATCGCCGAAAGGTGGCCGCATCCTGAGCATTCGGGGGAAGGCGAGAGGGTGCCCGGGTACCAGTCAGAGCTTCGCGCTCTGCCAGCCCCAGCTCAGAGACAGGAGGAGGAGGAGGAGAGGCGGGCGAAGGGGCAGAGGTGAGGGCCCGAGATGGCTGAGCAGCTGCTGCGGCACTAGCAGGAATGCTAATAACAGCCGTGGCAGATGGGACTCGAGGCAAGCGGGCTGTGCACCCAGCCTGGCGCGGTCCCTCTTGCCGGCAGCAGTTTTGCTGATGTCCTCATTGCTGGCTTCCTCCTACGCCTTGCCTGGCCTGCTCTCTCCCTCCGCGGCACCTGCTGGGCCTGGCTGGCTCTTCCGTCGTCTCTGGTGGGAGAGGGAGCCCGAGAGAACAAGCAAGGTCTGCGGTGTTCTTTCCAGCCCCGCTGATGCCGGTTCAGATCCAGCCTGGGGGATGGATGTGGCTCCTCTCTGGTGGCTGGTGGCAGCCTTGGGCGTGAATGCAGATGCAAGCACCACCGGTGCATGGGGTGAACTAAAGGAAAGCATCAGCAATGGCATGCACTTTGACCCAGGCTGGAGCAGGCCTGAGGCAGTACTTCAGCCGAGGAAGAAGAGGCATGGGTTACCCCTTCCTTTTGACTGCGATTTGGGGCTGGCTCAGCCATCCATGAGTGGAGTCCGCTTTCACTGCAGACATGCTGGCAGTGGCAGGAAGGCCCCCCTTGCCACCCTGATCTGCAGGGACGCCTGTGTGGAGCCAGGCCTCACGTTCCTCCACTCCTGATTTCTCCATCAGTGGTACCAGTGGAGAGGGGAGCACTGCTCTGCTTGGGTCTAGCCTGAGATCCATCCTCCTTTTGACTCGTCTCCCACCATTACTGCTGGCGTTTGATGGAGAGGGAAGGCAGCATAGTCCCCGAGATGTGCAGCTAGTTTTTCCAAGGAGCCCGGCTCCTATTGTTCTCACCGGAGGGGGTCTCGTGAGCAGTCCCCATTGTTTTCAATGGCAGATGCCGGGTGGTGACAGTCACCAAAACTTCTGGTGCCCGATGGTGGCTAACAGCCTTGTCCGCCGAGGAAGAGACTGTCATGGGCTGCTCTCTGCAGCGGGGCTGCCCATAAATCAGGGCTCCTAGACACAGAGTCCAGGGACCTCCCGGGGCAGGAGGATGTTCCCTCTTTATTGCGGATGAAATGCAGAGATGGGCTTCGGCAGAACCGCCGGTCCGTATAAGCGGAGAGTGTTTGGGGATTTGGAGCAACAGTGATTAAATTCCTTGGGATCACTTCGGAGATGCAGGAAAATCAGCTCCCGGGTGCGTCTTGCGTGGCGCAGAATAAAAAGCAAAGCCTTTGTAGCTGTTGGCTGGGTCCGAGACAGAACTCAGGCAGCAAACGCTTAATTACTTGTTGGGCTTTGGGAGGATAGACAGGGCTGCTTTGGATTGTCTGGCGGATCAATACGGATATTAAATTCCTCGCCAACCGTTCGTGGCCTCGCTCCATCTAGCCCTCCTTGGTTACCTGCTATCTCGGCGCAAGGCTGGGTCAGTGTCTGTGGGAGGATAATTGTTTATAATCATTAATGAATCGCCTGCTGACAGATAAACTTTGCTGCCCATCTCTCTGGGCAATCAGAGCATTGGGGAAGCACGTGGCTATTGGAGCCTCATTACTGTTTTGCTCCGTATTTTCTCCCTGGCTGCGGGGAAAAGGCATTGGGCTGGTAGTCTTGGAGAGTCTAAATCCCAAGGCCTTGGACTTTGCATGGATCCTTCAGGGAGCCAGAACGTGGGCCCCTACCTGCCCAAACTCCCACTCCCCACCTAGCAGCGAACGCCGCAGCGCGATTCTGGTATTATTACTATTGGTTGTTAAGCACCGTCAATTGAAAAGAGCTTATCCAGTTGCCTTAATCTCGAAGCTAAGTGGCTTCCTGATGGCCTGGTTGCTGCCCACACGCCACCCCCAGAAGAAAAGAAATCTTCCTTCTCCCTGCTAATGCTCTCAAGCCGCACGTTGCAAGGCTTGGAGCTCGGCTGCCGAAGTAGCTCCGGCCTCCTCAATTGGCAAAGGAGGCTGGAGATTATTCCCGTGTTAGATTTGTCAGGAGGTGTGAAGCCTTGTTAGGAAACAAGCAGGTCCTCCTGCCAAGACCGGCACACGTGAAAAGCCTCTATAAGTTGCCATGGGGCGGGCGGGAATTATGGACCATCTCCCCTGGCTTTTGCGGAGCGAGCCCCGAGTTACACCACTGCAAAATCTAGCCCGTGGTCTTGTTGGGGAGTGCAGGAGGGTGTGTGTCTGTGACCGGGAGTGCTCATCCTTGTCTGGCCCTTCTTACTAATTATGGACTGCATTGCTGGGTTGGGATCCTGCCTTGGAGCGAGCTGGGACGTGCGGGTGTGACGTGTGACCAGCTTCTGTCTCCATCACTCCTGGAGCCCGGGAGCAAGGACCCAGGGGATGGAGCCAGCGGCTGCTCACGGCAGCAAATGAGAAGCAATTCCTAGTTCACCCAGGACCGGACCCTGTCCTCGACTGCGCTGGCTTACAGCCGTCGTCGCTCCACTGATTTCAGCGCAGCGGTGCCGGAGTCCTAGCCTCGGCTCGGGATCTCCCTCGCTGCAGGGGCTCCTCCGGCTGGCTGGTTTTGTAAAAAGGGTGGGTAATTTCACGACTGACAGTAACACGGCTCACAGAGTGATGGCTCTGAGTGTTGCCGCAGCATCTTTCAGCCCACGCGAGTTTGCAAGCCGTGCCCCGAAACTGCAGCCAGTTCGCGGGCGGCCACCAGCCAGCATGCTGGAAACGTGGGATGCGTTCATCGATCGGGGTCAGCGGGCAAACCCCTGCTGTTCCCCAGCGTGCGGGTGGGCGCGAGGCTTTGACGTGTCGTGAGGAGGAGATGGCAGAGTGCGTGGTACCCAGGAAGGCTGCTGAGTAACGATCAAAGCCCGAGCGTCAGCAGGCTGAGATCCGCCCCCGCCTTGCACACACAACACCTACGCTCTAGGCTAGCACCCAAGCTCACCCACTTCCTGGCATTCGTGAGCAGCAGTGGAAATAATGCAACGTAAAGCTCAGCCGATGCTTCCTCCCACTGGTGACACCACTCCTCACGTTTCTCTGCAGGGCTCTTCCATCTACTTCTCTCAACCCGGAGCAGAGCCATGCCCTCCCGTCCAGCCAAGGTTAATGGCAGCTAACGAGATGCCGCAGGAAATCATTAGGAGTCGATTGCTGCTTCTTGTCCTGGGTAACGGGGTGGGATCAACCGTACCCTTCTGCATGGCAGCCAAGCATTGCTATGGCCCCAGGTGCAAGCCAAGGGCAGCGTGTGTCAGGAAGCAACGTGACCGCTTGTAGTGATGCTCGGACTACTAGATGCAATAGATCAGGAATGAGTGGCACGAGACCAGTCCGTGGGCTGGATCCCATGCGTGGGGTTGGTCTGCAAACCTGATCCGCTGCGGGGCTGGTCCATGGGTGTGATCTGATGCGCAGCTCGATTTCAAGTGCTGCATCCAGCTGCACACCAGCTGGATCCCAGCTTGGATGACCCCATGTGCTGGCTCTACCTTGCATCAGTGTAATCCAGTGCTCAGGCCCACGTCACCCGGCCTGGGGGCTCCTCACAGGTCTGGAGGTCTGGCAGCCAGGGAGCGGCAATTAGCACTGCCATCGCTCCCTTGCTGCCAGACTTGCGGGAAGGTCCGTGGGCTGATTCTGGCCCATAGGCTGGAGGCTGAGTATTTTTATATTAGGGGAAGATTCACTTTCCTCGGTTGCATTCGGTGACAGGCATTACTGGAGACAGGATGCTGGATTGAATGGACCGGCCTTAGCTCTGTAAGTCCTGGGCCCTCAGCTTGGCAGACCCCTGGCCCAGCTCATGGTACTGCTCAGCACAGGGGCTTCCTGCATACCCCCCTCCAGCCAAGCTGCTGATTTGCAAAGGTAGAGCAGCGGGTTCCCGTGGTGCAATGAAAGGGCTTTGCAGCCCCCCGTTCCCATCCAAGCTCGCTTCTGCGTAGCAAGCCCGGAGTTCCTCCTGGTGCATCTTGTCCCACTGGGTGGGCCCGGGGAGGTGACCGCTCCAGGGGAGAAAACCTGTCTTTGTAATTAAGCACAGTCGTGAAAGGTTGCCATGGCACTGGAGCAGAGAAATGAAGTTGTACCTTTATTGCCGCACTGGAAATTCTTGTCATTAGTGAGCCCTTCTGTTCAAGGGAGACACAACTCTCTGAAGTCGAGGAAGCCACCTCAGCCTTGCCCGGATGCCTCACCCTCCACCGTGTAGCTGAGCAGAGACGGAGGGTGGCCGGGCAGCTGGCCAGGAGGGAGAGGCACCGTCGTGCAAGGGGCTGCGCGCTGAGTGCAACAGCTTCAGACAGCCTCAGGGCTGGGGGCCGTGGGCGCGGGTGTCGGCGATGCCTCATCGCCTTCCCTCCTCTTCACCATTTCTCCTTTAGGATAACTCCCTTTCCCCCCTTGCTGTATGGGCCACCTGGTTCAGATCCCAGCTCCTCCACAGACTCCCTGTGTGACCATGGGCAAGTTACTTTGCCTTTCTGTGCCTCAGTTTCCCTCTCACAGTCTTGCCCCTTTGGGTTGTCAGCTCCTTGGGCTAGGGATGATTTTCCTCTGGGTCTGTGCAGCGTGTGGCACAGTGAGGCCTGATGTGAGCTGATGCTTCTGGGAAAACCAAGAGCCACGGGGCTGCGTCTGTCCCCACGCCTAGCTGTCGGTCTCCTTGAATAGATAAGCCGTGGACGAATTGCTCGTTCACGTCTTTCCCTGCCGTACAAAGACTGGGCAAGGAGCTGCTCGTGCAGATGCTCGGACTGTTTGTTACCTGCCCAGGGTGGAAGAGAGAAGCTATAGTGACTGATGGGGGCAGAGCTGGGGGATAGGCTGGCACCCCGGGTGTAGGCTCAATCCCCCGGCCCATTCTCAGCTCCAGCTGGCGTTCAGCGAAGCTACATGCAAAACCATCTAGTTGGCCCAGGCAGCTGGGATCCCTGCACTTCACCCTTCTGCGGCATCCCATATCTACTTCCCATCTCACCCACTTATTTGTTTCTCCCTTAGGCTCCTAGCAAGACAACGCCAGGATGCAGCTTCTGCCCCAGGCTAGGACTGCGTGGATGCTGGGTTCTGATGTTGAGTCCCTCTCCAGAGCAAACCCTGCTCTCTGTCCTGTTTTAACAGCTCTGGAGCCAGGTAAGAAAAACCTTTTAGTCTCTCACTGCTTGGCAGGCACGTGCCGCTCACCTGGATCCCCCTTCCCTTACCCAGAGCCCTGATAGCTCCTCCGTGGAGCCCCCTCTGCCCCTTTTCGCATGCCTGTGGACTCGTCCGTCCTGTGCCCCGTAGCTCAGCTGGACAGGGGCATTGGGCATCAATCAGGCACGCTCCCACGCTTGCCAGCCAATGAAATGCAGCTCTCAGCAGCCATAGCCAGGGTTTCTGCTCCATCCCAATACAGTCAGTGAAGTCCTAGCTTCAGTTATGGCATTACCCCTGCCCTGCGCTCGCCTTAGACCCTGCCTGCCATCAGACTGTCCCTGGCTACAGCCTGAGCTTGTGCTGCCAGGCCTGTCTGCTCACCTGCCCCGCCGCGGTCTGCAGCGTGGTCTCTGTGTCTGGGTGAGCTAGCAGGCCCAGCTCTGTTGGGATTGTGCACCCACTGCCCACCGTCCACATCCACCCCATTTCTTCCCCTCACAGGTTGAAGCTGCTCGGGCTTTACCCTCAGCAGCTGGCAGCACCCTCTTTGCTGCAATGCCTTAGCATTGGGCTGGGGGGATTGCACAATGCGGTATTTGATTTGCATGCTTTGTGGTGTCCCCGAGTGCTCCAGCACTCTCTGCTATCAGTGCCTTTTGTTCCTCTCCGCCAGCACCGCAGCACGATCGGACCTTCACACCCTCAGGTTTTGTGGGCTGGTAAGCACCGAGCGTGCAGCTACTAGCGCTCCTTGACTTGAGTCTGCGGATCCTTGAACTCCAGCGCGGTCATCCATCCAATTTCCAGCAGCTGGTTTTTGCAAGAAAGGTGTGTGTTGTATGTGAGAAATTATGGTAATTTTTGTTTTTTAATTATCATTATCATCGTCAACAATCGTCGTCTTCATCATCGTCGTCATTTGTTGTTACTATTATTATAATCATCATAATTTGTTGCTGTAGCGGTAGCAGTAGTAGCATGGGGCATGCTTAGCTGGAACTGGGGCCTGTAGGGCCAGGCACTGATATCCCAGCAAGCGCTGACCCTGCCTTACTGGCTTTATCATGTAAGCAAACTGCAGGTGCTTAAACGGAAGTGGAGGGGACCTGACCAAGGTCGCTCACTGGGTCAGTGGCGAAGTGAGACACAGACCCCAGTCTTCCTGCCTCCCAGCTGTGCGCTTCATCCACCGTCCCTGCCTCTGCGAACGGGCAGGCTGAGCCAGCGCTGGGCGCAGAGGCGGCGGAGGGGCAGGAGGATGCCATGTGGCTAGCTTAAGCCGTTTTACCATCCGCTCTTCCAGGGCTCAGGAGAGCTACATAATGAGCACTGGCAATTAGTAAAGGCAGGGCCGAGGTGTTACAGAGGCAGTGCTGCTTCTGGAGACTCCTTACAGAGAGAACGAGGATGTTCTGCCCCTTCCCTGAGTCCCCGGTGCTATTTCACCTGCCTCTCCTTGCACAGTCCTGCATGCTGCGGGCTCCCTTTGGCAGTCGTTGACTCTTGGGTAGCAACTGTGCATGGAGAGGCTGCTAAAGGTACCCTTAGGACTGGTGTGGGCAATTATTTGGGCCAGAGGACCACTTAGGGAACTTTGGTGGGCTGTCGCAGGCCGAATCAGCACCAGACATATCCCGTCCCCTGCAACAGTGCACCAACCCTCCCTGCATGGCTTTGCCCTGCGTGCAGCTGGGCAGCTGGGCTGCTGCTGCAGGAGGGTGGGTGAGGCTGGGACTGGGATTTTGGGGCTGGGGCCTGGGGCAGAGCCAGTCTGCTCCCCGCACACTCGTCCCTGCAGAACCGGCACCCTCCGCAGGGACGTGCAGGCAGTGGATGGTGGCTCTGCCCTGGCCCCCAGCCCCTGTCACTGCCCCGTGGTCCTGATCCTGGCTCCTGTCCCACTCCTGGATGCCACTCCACGCCATCCACCCAGCCCAGCATGCCTTGCCCATGCAGGTCCCATGGAAACCGTACCCTCCAGCCTGCCCGCTCTGTCCAGTGCCCCCGGCAGTGAGTGCAGGGTAGATGGGCCAGGGTACCCAGGCATCAGGGCTGGGTCCAGTGGCAGAGGCTGGCAGTGGGAGCTGGAAGCAGCTGCTGCTGCAGGGGCTGCCTGGAAGTGAGCCCAGCTGCCACACTGCTTCAATCCTTCTGCATACCTGGGGGTGACGGGACTTGCCGTACATGCCACAGCCCAGCTGCCCCCCACACCTGGGCCAGGCAAGGCCAAAGGACCCATCACAAGCTGTATAAAATCCCTTGGCAGGCTGGACCCAGCCCGTTAGCTGTATTTTGCCCACCCCATTAGGCTCTGTGCTGCTAAAGCTTTACTCCTATGAATAGCCCTGCTGGAGCCCATTGGATTTATGCTAGATCAGGTTGCAAGATTTGGCCCTTGGATTGTAAGTGCTTGGAGGGCGGGGGGGATGGCACTGCTTTTTTTCTTAGCTGCTGCGTGCACCCTCCAGCGCAGCGAAGTTCTGCTGTGATTCAACATTAGAATTAATTGAACCGGGGACCATTAATTCTGTATCATTCGGTTCTATGGGGCATTTTTCCCTGGCTCAGTTAGTGTCCACCTAACTGTTCGGTCGGCCAAAATTCATCCCCGCTTAACAACAGGGGCCTTGATCTAAAGAATCCATCCTTTCTACCCTTCTTGAAACCGTTCTCCTTTCTCCCTCGCAACCATCAGAGCGCGTTGGAATCAACGCCGGCTTTAACAATGGCATTGAAAGAGCCAATTTAAAGTAGGGGATGAGCAGATGTTCCAATCGCACTCATTTGGCCAAATTTCCCCCATTAAAAACCCCTTGGATAACTCCATTGTGTATGGAAAGAAAATGCCTTTCACACCCAGTTTAATCTCATTAGCACCAAGTCAAACGGCAATCAGCCGGGGGATCGTTGAAACAGCAGCCAGAAGAGTCCTGCCTTCTCCAGCAGTCGGTTGTCTTGCAGGTTGAATCATGGAAGTTGCGACTGTTCTTCTTCCCCCTTTCTCAGCTGGGGCTGGGAAATGCATTCGGGTCGCTGATCTGTGGGAGGGGGCGGTAGAAAGCTGTACCTGCCTCGTGGCCCCTTGGGCGCCTTGCCTTAGATGAATTGGGCACAACTCGGAGCATGTTCGTGGCCGGCAGGTGTGCCCACAATACAAATCCACCAGGCAATAGTGTCATGCTTGGAGAGCTCCACAGAAAGGCCAAGGGGGTGGTTTCTAGAGTGTCCTCAGGGATTTAGGAGCATGACTTTCCTTTTCAAGTCCATCCCCTCCAGAGGCTTCTTGGCTATGGAGTTGACTTCACTTCCTATGCCCCTTAAGGGGTTCTCCTTGTCATGGGTGAGATGCCCATGGCTGGGGTGGATGCGGTTGGCACATTGGACTGCCCCCGCTCTGGGTGTTAGGCCCTAGTTTAGCCCACATGTGTATCAACGGGATGACCTATGGGCTTAAGGCTTGGCACGGGGTGCATTTACTGGTGTGGTTGGACCAAGGTATCTGGAGGACTGTGGTATCTGGGGCAGTCAATGCGGCAGCTTCCCAGCAGCACAAACCACTCTGGAGGTTGACAGCAAATGCCAAAATCTGCAGGAAAAACAGCAAGGAAGCGCCGCTCCCTCCCTCTCCCTTGGCCCCAGCTGCCACCTGCGTGCCACCGCCACAGCACTGGGGACTGGCAGGTTTGGGGGCAAAGATCAAAGGCTTGGATTTTAGCAGTTGCTCGCTCTTGGCTCCCTACAAAATGCTGAGTTTGCCACCAACCCGGCCACGTGCCAGCCCAGGTGGGCTCCCAGTCGCACCCAAGGCCAGAGCATCTCCCTGTTTCTGTCCCCATGAGCCAGGGCTGCTGGAAACAGGAGAAACGTGGTCATTTCCTGGGGTTCAACTCGCCTGAATGCCAAGCAGGGTTTGCACCCACCAACTCAAGCCCGGGATGGGCCAGCTCCTCCTTGCTGCTGTGCTTTGGCAGCTTCGGCATTCCTGTCTTCCCCCTTCCTCCCCCGATGCTTGGAAGAGCCTTCAAATCCTTCCTCCTCCGAAGGCACTTCAAAGTGACCCCTTGTTGCTGTGTGGCTGGAAGCTGGCATGGCCTTTTGGCGCATGCACCTGTATTGGGTGCATCTGCATGGGGCAAGGCACCTGGGTTCACTCCTGTGGTGTAATGCCATGCCTTGGCATGTCATTAGTCACATGCCAAGCCGTGCCAGGCTTCCTTTGAGCTTTGCCTGGTTCTCACGGGGGCTTGGCGATGGAGTCTGCATCCCAACTTCTGCCAACTTTAGGGGCTCCCCGAGCTGGGTCCATCAGTGTTGCTCTCCTGACGGAGCCCACGGGTGGGTGATATTCCAGTCCATCTTAATGAGATGCCGCCGGCCAATCCCCGCCATAGGATTCGCTACTTATTTTTCCCGCTCCGCTCTGGCTTTGCAGCCGCTATTGCTGCATGCACGAGAACGAGCAGTTCTTGCCAGCTCCTTCCCCGTGGCCTGGCCGGGGGTCAGCGTTCATGCTGCTTTATTTCAACATCAGGCTTAGGCAGACAGCGCCCGGCTGCTGCAAGCCAGCGCTCCACACGTGTACGGGTCTGATGCCAGGGCAGGCTGGGAGCTCGGCAGGGCCAAAGCACTAATGACATGTTTCGCCGATGAAGCTCCCCTGCAGTTCTAGGTAGTTTACGAACGGGGCCCTTAGATCTCGTGTTTTTCCGCCCCCCCCCGTTTTTGTGCCGAAATGTGCAGTTTCGAATGGAGGGGGTGGGAGTACACAACAGGCTGCTGGAAGCCGGTGTTGCTCCGGTGGAACTGCATTAAGATGGATAAAGGGCAGCTCAAGTACTTGACTCTCTGGTTACTGTGCGTGCACTTGGTAAGGTATTGGCGGCTCGCCGTGCATACACGATGCGCGCTCCCCTGTGAAGTCTGGATTCGTATGCCTGTGCCGTGCTGCAGGGCGAGAAAGTTTCTGACACGGGCAGCTCTATTCTCTCCGCTTCTCCTTCCTCTTCCGCCTTGCTCCCCACCGCTCCGGTGCTGGGTGCAACCTCAAGCGTTGCACTGAAAGTGTCTTGTCTTAATAATTGGGCAGAATTGCCACTGCTGGCTCGTGTGGCTCGTGGTGCCACGAAGCGACTATGAGTTTCTCTCTTGCAAGGGCGAGCGGGCTCAGGGCGATGCCCTCCACCGCTCCCGCGTGCTGTTAAAACAACCGACACGTTGCACTTGGGAGGTAGCTGCATCTCAGCACGGTGGGAACGTGATTTCCATCTCTCTCCCGGTTGCAAGGGGCTTTGGCCTTCTATGGGATGAATGCACTGTTGAGGCAAGAGGCTTGTATTATTTTACTTCCACGTGGAGCCTGGTTTTCAACTGCCTTTAATGGAAAGAGGCCCACGTGATGCGGCCTTCAAGGCCGAGGCTGATTTGCGTTGTTCAAGATCCAGCTTGAAAACCCTTAAAACCAGGCCTGGTTTTCAAAGGGTGAGTTTGAAATGCGTTGCGAACGCCAGGCCCCTCTGCAAGGGCTTGCTTGCGCTGGTCGCTCCCGATACCCAGCTACCATCCGAGAAGCCGCCGCCGCCGCCTGTGTCGCGCTGTTTTCTTTGTGTCTTGTCGATTGGTTCCTCGGTGTAAAGAAGGGGATTAATGCGGCGATAAAGCAAAATGGCCACACTCCGCGCTCGCGCGACGATGAGTTAACGTGGCACAGAAAGTGGAAAATTAGATTCTTAGCGCGCGGGATTTTCCACCAGCCTTTGCCTTGCTAATCCCCCTGGCCCCGACGGGCTTTGCGATCAGTGGCTCTGCCAGGCTCTCTCAGCTGCTGCCCTCAAATCCCTTCCTTTTTTTCCCCCTCCCTGCCCCACATTTCACGGACATCCGTTGCCCTTTCACTGGCTCTGCCCTTCTGTTGAGATTTCGGCTGGGGTAAAAATAGCCAGAGATACAGAAATAGAGGGAAGGAGCTGATTATGCAAAGGCTGTTTGAGCTTGCCCGGTCGCCTGTTTAATTTCAGCAAAAAAAAAAAAAAGAAAAGAAAAGGAAGAGATGCTTCCCTTCCAACCTCTGTCTTGAGCGAGCGATTTTTGGATGGAGAAATGTAACGGTGTAGATCCCCGCCAGAATGAAGAATAGCGTTCCCCGGATTAGTGAGCGCTGTTAATCACCGGGATCATCTCGCAGATCAGAGCGGCACTGATGAAGCTATTCCCAGAAGCACCGATGAATGCTGGCTTTAGGCCCACTTCTGCAACCACTCCCAGAGCCTCTGCAGAAGCCAGTGGGAGCCTGCAAGCGTCAAACCAGCTCCAACTGGACGGTGGGATACCTGCCTCTGCTAGGATCAGCTGCAGAGCAGCTTCCTCTGCACGGAGCAAACCAGGCCTGGCAACGTGGCCATTTGCTGGGGCTGACAGGACTTGAGCACTAATTCCGTATTATTTTTTGGTGCGTTCAGAGGACTCGGCTCCGAGGAGCCGGTTGTTGTACATGCCTTCGCCTGCCACGGGGTGGAGATGTGAGCACAAGTTATATATTTAGCAGCCTTGGGGGCACAGCTGGCGGCTGCTGGTGCATTGCAGCGGATGGGCCGGCAGGGGGGGTTTAAAACATTGGTTTAATGTGGGTCCCACCAAAAAGGCGCTTTTGGGTTTGCAGTATCTTGGTGGATTTTTCCTGGCAGAAAGCAAAGGTGGCAAAGGAGGCTGCACATCCGCCTCTTTGGAAACCCTCCGACGTCGTGGGTTTTGTTCTGTGCTGGGCACTGCACAGCTCAAGCTCCCGAGACGGAGAGAGCCGGGGAAGGAATTAAGCACCGTGCAAAGCTGGCATGGGTCCACTGGGAGCCCTTCAAGTGACTCCTTTAAATCTATCTTTCATCTTTTTTTTCTCCTCCTCCCGTCATGAGTTGAAATATGTGATTGCTGCCTTTCTGCCGGTGACAGCACCTATCATTTCTAGACGTGATCTGTTCCCTTGCAGTAGGTTCTCACCCGCTGGCTCCCAGATGCAGATATTCCAGGCAGTGGGCACAGGCCCAAGCCCATGATTTTGGCTCTCCTTGTTCTGCCCGTCTGCCCCGTTGTCCACACACCCTCCCTCGTTCCTATCCTTTTTTCTAGCTAACGGATGTCTCTTCCATCTCTGGGATCAGAGCTGCTCTGCAGCTTCTTCGGATAGTGGTGATTCTTGCAGGAGAACATGCCTGCTTAAAGCGAGCATTGAGATCTGTTATGTGAGCAACTGGTGTGCCAGTGTGCAGTGCATGCGCCTGTGCATTTGCACTTGTACCCTAGTGGGCACACGCAAATGCTCACAGATGCATGTGTGCACATACTGCGTACTCTCTGATACACATGCACGTGCATGTATAAGCTTTCACAGGCAAATGGGTGTGCAGGTGCACACTGCAAACACATATGTGCATGCATACACATGCACACACACACACGCATACCCTGGCCTGCACCCATACACTCGCATCTTCCCGTTTTCCCTGCAAGCTCCGGCACAGAGTAGGAGCAGGTTCCCCGACACCTTACCCCTGGAAAAACTCTTCCACCCCTGGGTCCCCCATGGGCTCCCGGCACAGAGCAAACAGGGAGGAGCACCAGGGCCCCTCCAGCCTGGCTCCCTCGCCCCACTTATCTCTGGCCTGTCAGTCGTGTGGCAGGTGCCCTTTGGTGCCTGCTGACGTGCTGCGCACGTTGGATAAGAAAGGTTAATTGAAACGTATGCGAGCCCTCGGGAAGCTCCAGGATGTCACTGTCAAACCTGTCACTCAGCCCCTGTGCTTGGATCCCTCTGCGGCCCGCTGGCGCGCGGTCTGATCCAAGGGCAAGGATCTCATTGCAAAAGGGGCTGCGGCTGGCAAAGCCTTTGGAGCCCCCTCTGATTAGCAGGTGCCACAGGGACCCGTCTGGGTGGTGTTCTCTCACCCTTGCGGGTGGCATGCACCGACGATGAGCCTCTTGCCTGCATGGGCAGAGGGGTACCCGAGGTCCCGGGTGACTCACGAGCATCACGTCAGTTCCCGGCAGCATCAGAGGCACCCGGCTTCATCTCTGCTCTGCCTTCATGCACGTTTGCTGGAACAGGGTGTTTGATCTTAGCGCGCCGGCTCAGCTGGAACCGTGCGCTCCTGCCTTCCCGGCCCCTCTGCTAATGTGCTTGGTAGTGACCTCCTTCCGGGACACCTGCCTGGCAGCCCTGGGCTCATCTTGCAGCAGCACGAGGCAGGGCACTTCAGTCCATCTGCTTGTCTGCCACGATGCTGTCTGCCAGGCCCCCCTGCCCAGCGAGGGGCTGGCCCTGGAGGCCTCGCTGGCTTTACAAAGAGCGTTCTGGTTTAGGATAGACATCTTAGTTCAGCGGCTTCCCTCTGGGCAGCGCTCAGTTGGGTTTCACCTCTGGGACTCTGAGAGTTTGCTTGTGGAAGAGCCTCTGAAGTGCTTCAAAGGGGATGATGCCCCAGGGTGCGGGGGCAGGTCCAGGTCCAGGCAGCCAGGTCTAGAGGCCAGGTTCACAATGGTATGTAGGTGGCTACGGATACCCAGGAAGATTTGCAAATGTCTAACTCCCCTGGGGCATTGGCAATCCCACTAGGTCAGTGTCTTTAAGCCCCGGCATCCCCCTGTGAATCTGTCCCCGGCTTCATAGATCAAACCGCATGGGGTCTGCCCGGGTGTCTCCAGCAGCGTGCAAAATATACCAGTCAGAGTGGGAACTTGCGTCTCCTCCCGTGGGTGCATTGTGCTCAGGACTGTGCAGGCACAGGGTCGGAGTCGATCCCTGCCCCACCGAACTTACAGCTGTGCTGGACAAAGGCAGGGGCATCTCCTCCTTACGGGGGGAGGGCTAAAGGACAGAGAGGTGAAGGGATTTGCCCACGGTCACACTGGCAGGCAGTGACAGAGGAGAGACTTGAGGGCAGCTGCTCTGAGCCCCAGACCGGTGCGTAAACCAGCACGCTGGCCTCCTGCTCCAGGAAGTTTCAAAGCAGTCTTAGACCAGGGTGCAACGCACAGCCCTTAGAGCTGCATTGTGGAGCTGGGCACTGGGAACATGAGAAATAATCCTTAACAGTGTGTGTGCTGGCAGCAAGCCGCATTCAGCTATTAATTCAGCTGTTCTGAGCTTCGAGACAAGCCAGGCAGGGCTGAAGCTGGTGGGATAAGCTGGGATCCTGGATGTGACCAAGCTGTAAAGCCAGGGGCTCAGATTCCCACTGGCCAGGCTTGGGGTAAGAGCCTGTAGGCCACAGGAAAAGCAGGGAGAGGACAGGTGCTGCCTGCAGCTGCTGACGGCGTGGAGGTTCCTTCAAATGCTTTCTAAGCCCATGGCGCTTGACATTTTCAGCCTCAAAGCCCCCTTCCTTAGCTTCAAAGCCCCTCTTGAAACATGCCAGCTCCTCGCTTTCACTCCTTTCGCGGCTCCCGCAAAGCAGCAGAGCCATCCCTTCAGTGCGATGAGCAGCAACCGCACAGCAGGATGACGCGGTGGATTCCTGTTGGAAATCTCTGGGTTTATCCTGTGACTCACGGGCAGGTGTTTGCACACCTGACAGTGCTAATGCTGAGCATCCCCCTGGAAAGGATCTCGCAGCACCCTGGTGGGGAATCCCTGCTCCAAAGCAAAGTCGTTACTGCGCCGTCATTTAGGACTTGCACACACGAGTACTAAATGACTGCTCCGTAGCCAGCGTTAATGCACAGTAGCGTCCCCGCATGGCTTTTTGGAGACGCTGACTGTGCAGTAGTGTCACACCATGCTTCATGCCATGCAACGCTACCGCGCAGCAGCAACGAGCTACTGTGCAGGCAGCGTCTGGTGTAGTTGCGGCCACTTGTGGAGGATCCCAGGCTCAGGTATGCTGGTGGGTGGATCCAGGAGATTAGCACTGCCTCCCACTCTTTCCTACTTAGCTGAAGGCTCCCGAAGCTGCTCCCCTTCAGCGCAGCCCGCTTTCCCCAGGGCAAGCCCAGGACTTCATGGGGGCTGCAGGAACCCTCTCCATGGTTGAGGCAAGTGCGTGTTGGCTCTCCCTGAGCTGGGCACTGCTGTGCTCGGAGAGCAAGAATTGCTGTTGCATGTTGCAAGCGGATGCAGGGGTGTTTTTCTTCTTGCCTAGAGCAGCTTGAGCTCGCGGGGAGGTTTTCAGTGTTGGGGTTCACCTGTATGCGGCTGTTGCAACAGCATGGTTTGTGTTGCACAGCCTGGCTGGCCTCTTCTCATCTCGAAGCTGGTGGCTTCTGGCCCTAAAGGCCCCGAGTGCCTGTTAGGAGATGCCTGCCCTATTTGGAGCTGCAAAAACACATGGTGGTCTTTCACCATGGGGTGATTGTGTTTGCTGTGCCTGCCCCCCCGGGGCTTTGCTGTAGTGCAGTGCATGCATGTGAGAGACCCTGTGGGCGCTGGGAGGCAGAGGTGATACCGTGGCAGGCGGGGGGAAAACCTTTTGGTGAGAACGGACCTTTCCCATCTCCATCACACCTTGCATGGGTTCTCTCAGGAGCTGGGTCCCCCGTTGACTGTGCTGTCGGCGGCATGGCCCCCTCTAACCATCCCCCTGAGCCCACGGGCACTGGAGGGCATGACTAGCTCATGTGTGGCTTGAGCCCTGTGGGATGGGGTGTGTGTGCTCTGGCTGTAAAGACTGAGGTCTGCATAGGTGTGCAGAAGCAGGGACAAAGCCCCTGGCCCTGGGCAGCAGAAGGGCTGGGTATAGCCAGCGAGGGGGCAGTGGAGTATGGCCCAGTTGGCTTGAGCAGCACAGCACGTGCAAAAGGGGCCTTTGCCCCTCCTTCATATTCCCACTGCACATCCTGGGGGACAGCGGAGAGACCAGTGACACCAGTGAGCCCAGTGCCCCTCACCTCCCTGCAGCCCCCAGCTTCCCCCAGCACCCTCTCAAGCCTGCCCTGCATTTGTTCTAGTTCGGAGTCAACCAAATCTGCATGTAAATGGGGATATTTAAAGGCAGCGCAGGGCGGGGAACCGAAGGAATCGATTTTCTAAGTGGGAGGGCGGTGTGTTATTTTTATATTTTATTGGATACGGAGCTTAAATCTGGTCTCTGCAAGCGGAAGGAAAAGGAGGGTGGGGGAGGGAAAGCCAGGCTCAGCTTCTCCCACTCTACCTAAATACCAGAAATGGCTCCATGCAATCAGGAGAATTATCCCAGCCTCTTTATTCCCCCACCTGGCCCCCCTAAGGTAGGGAGGGCTTGTGCGATGGTGGGGAAGACTCTGGGCTGGGCTGAAGACCTCTCTCCTTTTCTCGGCTCTGGCCTCCTACGTGGCTTCAACCAAGTGGCTCCAATCTGTCGCCTCCTATCCTTGTCTGGGTGTCAAATCTCTTTGGTCCCGAGTTGGGATTTTAAATAAGAAGCTTGCTCTCGGGCACTGCTGCGAGGCAGTGCATGGCTGAAGGGGCTGGGACATTGTGGGACTGTTTCCAGACAACTTTGCTGGCTGGTATAATACGGGCAGGACCTGCATTAGGGTGCTGGGAGGCTACACCTGTGTCGACACAACCTTGTATTGGTCTGGGAAGGGGGTTAAAGACACCAGCCGAGCTGGGAAGCTTTGACAGGACAACATGGCAATGTGGGCACAGTCCCACAGAAGTTGAGTTTTGCTGGGAAAACTTCCTAGTGCAGACCAGGGCTGGGTACATAGGCCGTGTCTGGCATGGCACAGCCATGGGTTGGGGGGTTTCTGCTGCAGTAAAAGTAAGTGGCCAACTGGTGCTGGCCTGGCCAGAGGGTAATGAAGAGCAAAGGGCTGTGGGGCACGGTTTGGCCTGCACTGCTGCCCCGTGCTAGGGAGAATCAGCTGCTCCGCTGTGTCCTGTGCCCTGTACTGCGCACAAGGAGTCTGGCCTTCCTAAAAGATGCAGCAGCAGTCCTAGAGCAGCCCTGGTGGGTTGTAGCTTGTTCAGGGCAGATGAATGAGGCTCTCTGCAGCCTGCCTCTAATCTCCCATCCAGGGAGGTGAATGAGAGCTTTCCCCAAAGCCCAAAGATTAGGGCATCCGGAGGGGATTAAAGTTAGATAAAGTGCTGATTGCTTAGGGTGTGTCAGGAGCAGGGCCAGCTGGTCTTTCCGGCTCAGGGAGCCATGGCCACGGCAAAGTGCTGCCCTCTTCCACGGGGTGGGCAGCGTGGGAGCTGGGTTAATAGAGAGGAAGCCTTGCAGCGCTGTGCATGGGTGGGTGAGAGGTGCAACTCAGGGAGCACCAGGTAGGGCTTGCTGCGAAAGAAGGGAAAGCAACCGTGTACGAGCCCCAGAGTGGAGGGGTCGGGCGGTGGGGGGGGGGGGGAATGGGCCAGGAAGAATTAATGCCATTGCCAGCGGGGCCTTTATCACCTTCTCACAAAAGCGAGGTGCATAATCAGCTCCCAGCTCAGCCAGGATTAGCGGTTTCTTAAGGGATTCACTAAGATTTCCAGGAGAGAATTTTTTTGGCGGGGGGGGGGGAAGATGCACCATCAGGAGCCTCTGAGTGCTTGGAAATGGCAAGAAATATGTGCGGATGCACAGCCAGGTCCCCCCCAGTCTGAGCTGGGTGCAGTCAGACAGCCTGGCAGCATCTGGGGCGACGTGTCGAGTCCCACGCTCTCCTCTCCTGGAGCTCATGGGACGTTTTGGCACCTAGGTTTTCAAAGCCTGCCCTATCTGTGCTGGCCCTGAAGCTCCTCATAGCAGCGCCTGGTCTGCGCTGAATATTTCTTGCAGATCTCCAGTGCCTGAACTACTCTCTCTCAAGAAGCTGGTGGCTATTGCGTAGCTGGTTCAGGGCTGGCAATTGAGGCGAGGAGACACGCACACGCCGTGCTCTCTCTAGGAGAGCTTTGCTTCTGTTCATTCTCGTTACGTCCTTGTCCAGAATGAGTCCGTTGGGTTGCGAGTACCTGCCTGGTTTCTGCAGAAACCTTATACAAGAGCTGGGGACGTCACTGCGGCAGCATCCTCCAAAGCCCCATCTAGGCTATAAGGATAGCCCTTCACTCGTGTCTCATTCATTTCCTCGTTCATCACAAGTGGGTGTACCAAGGGGGTCAGATGCACACTACCAAAGCTATACCAGTGCAGCCATGTCAGCTAGAGGCCTGACTTGTTTGGTTTTGGGGTTTTTTTTTCACCCCTGATGCATATATTCTGATATACGCCTTAGTGTGGGTACGCTGGTTATAGTGGTCCAATTGTTGCCTCGCACCAGTTGAATTCAAGCCAGTTCTTTGAATAGCCACTGGTTATACTGGGCTGAGCACATCTAGAAGTGAAGCCACAGCCGGACCCACTGCATTGCATAGATTGGGTCAGCAGTGCTTTTGGGCAGTGCCAAAAATACCCACAGCCTCAACTTGTAAGGTATTGGTGTGCCAGGGGCGTACAGCAGCAGAGCCGCAAGGGGCCCGATCCTTGTGTGGCAGCGCAGCCCCAGCCCTTTGCCCATTGCCCACCCCAAGGCGTGTGTGCTAAGCAAAATGCCGTCACGTGCCACGCGCTGGCACCCATACTGGGGGTTGCCTACCCCTAGCATAAATCACAGGCTGGAGCCGCCAAAGCGTTTGAGTGTAGACAAGCTGGGTTGCTGCAGGACCCGGGGCTCGTACCAAACCTACATCCTCACTTCTCCCTGCCTTTAAATCCTCCTCCTCTGTTTGCTTTCTGCGCTTTGTGCCTTCGGTTCACCATCAAACAGAAGGAGCCTAAGTTGTTCTCTCAAGTGGTTCCCTCTCTGCAGGCAGATTGCAGCCCAGCCCTCTTCCCACGTCCTATTAACCTCCAAAGGGCTGAAAATAGTGCAGCCTTAGAATAACAAGGAGGCCACGCCAATGCCGTCTGCAGCTCTGCTGTGGGCTGCGTGATCTGGGCCCGGGCACGGAGGATCCCTCTGCATGGGGAAGCAATGGTGCAGGAAAGGCTGGGTGGGAATTTCCAGGGCGCTGGCTACTCTGCCCTCCTGCCTGCCTGGAGGCCGTAAGTAAAAGGCCCTCGATATGAAACCTATGGGCCAAAGCCGCAGTGGGAGCAAACTCCTGTGAATTTTCTCCACAGTTGTCCTGATTTCCACCAGCTAGCGCAGATGAATTGAATATCAGGAGGCGGCAGCTTGGTTCTCTGTCTCCAGGCAGAGAGAGGTTACCACAGCAGGGCACAGGCTATGAGTTAAGTGGTGCTTCCAACCTCCCCGTTAAAACAGAGAACATCTATTTCTTCCCTCCGTTCCTGCGCGAACAGTAACAAACAGCCAGGGACGTGCATTCTAGCAGCTTTCCAGGGTTTTTTTTTTGTACTTAATTAATTAATGTTTGTAAAGCTCTGAGATCCTCAGCTGAAAGGCGCTATTAGAAGTGCGGAGCGGTATTATTAATAATTTGCATAAGCCCTTCTTTTGACTGCATTCAGCTGCAGCCTCCAAGCCCCATGCCACGGTCCTCGTGCCCTGAATGAAGCATGGCAACAAGTCAGGGCTCCTGAGTTTGTTCTTCGGCTGAGTTTTGAACCCGCTGGCGTGTAGCCGGGTCTGGAAGTTCAGCAGGTGAGTTTCCGCAGGCAGAGGGAAGGAAACGTGGGCAGGGGGGAGCCGGGAAAGCAACAACAGGTAACGGCGTGGGGGATAGAAGGGGTGTGCAAGGTGGGGAGGGCCAGGTGTGCATGCACACGCACAAGCTTGCTTTGGCTCTCTGCTCTGTTTGCAGGCAGCAGCTGCTGCGGGGACAGGGCTGGAGCCTGCTGCTGATGCCCCAAGGGCAGCCTCCTTTCCCATGAGGCAGCAGGGAGAGATGGCAGAGCTTAGCTGGGCCTCACCTTCATGCAGGATCAGGCCCCCAGTGGGTGTGAAGCAGGATAGTGAGGGCTGCAGCCTCCCCTGGTCTCCAAAGGCTAGAAGCTGTAAGGGGAGCAAGGGCCAGGCCTGGCTCAGTCTGGGTGTCCTTCCCCTTAGCATCTGCCCCGTGCCAGCGGGATGCAGGTTTGGGGCAGTACGGCGTGTCTGGGCCCCTTAGGAAACTACAAGCTCCCCGTAGTGGTTAAAAGGAGGTCCCAAACTACAGAACTGAATGCCTGGGAACAAGAGCAGGGCACTTCTCATGGGTTGATAATGCAGGTGTCAAGGGGAGGTACTGAGCGGAGAGCATCCACTGCCCCTTGAATGCATCTAAGGCACCTGGGGACATGGCCCAGTGAAATTGTGGCTGGAGACATGCACAGATAGGTGAGTCCTTGTCTGCCTATGTCCTGAGCCCA
>JAGPOW010003022.1:966524-986084 GCA_030014935.1 Caiman crocodilus
CGGGCTGCGCGCTGGCCCCGGCGCCCGGCAAGCAGCCCGGGCCGTCGCGCTGATCCCGGGCTGCGGAGCCGCCGGCCCTCGGCGGGGCTCCGGCATGGCCAGCTCCGGCCGCTCGCCCGCCGCGTCTCGCCGGGGCTCCCAGTGCTGCTAGCAGCGAGCAGGTAGGAGAGCGGCATGCCCGGGCGCCGGCCGGCCCGCCGGGGTGTCGGGCGCCTTTCAGCACCTGCCCGGGCTGGAGAGCGAGCGGGGAAGTTTGCTGCCGCGGCGGCTGCCGGCTTCCCCCGGGCCCGGGGAGGCAGCGGCAGGCGAGCGCCCGGCGCTCTCTGCTGCATTTCCCTGGCAGGGGAGTGATGCATCGGGCTCCGGGGCTTTGCTTCTCCTGCCTCTGTGCCGGGGCGCCCGCTTGGGTGCAGGGCGGCGCGCGGGGACACACGCACACCCCTCTTTGCTGCTGTGTGTCATTGCACACACGCTGCCCCTCACTTTGCTGCTGTGGGTAATGACACACGGACACCACACAACCCTCCTCTTTGCAGCGGCGGGTTACACACACACATCCAACTCCCCCCACCCCTTCTTTTGCCGCTGTGTGCAATGGCACACTCACACAATCCCCCTCTTTGCAGTGGCGTGTTTCACACACACGCATCCAACTCCCCCCACCCCTCCTTTGGCTCCTGTGTGCCATGGCACACTCGCACAATCCCCCTTTTTTGCAGCGCTGTGGATCACACGCACTCACTCCAACTCCCTCCACCCCTCCTTTTGCTGCTGTATGTAATGGCACACACACACTCGCACAATCCCCCTCTTTGCAGTGCTGTGGATCACACACACACTCCAACTCCCCCCACCCCTCCTTTTGCAGCTGCATGTGAGTGCACACACTCACACTGTCCCCCCACTTTGCTGCTGTGTGTAATCACACACACACAACTACCCCGTTTGCTGCTCTGTGTATCCACACACATGCACACACATCCCCCCTTTTCTGCTGTGTGTAATGACACACACAAACACACAACTCTCCCCTTTGCTGCTCTGTAGCATCGCACGCACGCGCGCGCACACACACACACACACACACCCTACCCCCTTTTCTGCTTTGTGTAATGACTTTCCAGCGTGCCTTTGAAGCACTAACAGAATTGCATGTGAATCTGTGACTCTCCGTGCCTGCGCTGGACTTCCAAGGGATTGCAGCTCGAGCTGCATCTTCATAGTTGCATATTCAGTGGAGAGGCTTTTCCCCCCTCCGGCTCCTTCAGAAAGAGGAGGGAGAGGAGATGCCTGCTTCTCCCAGCATTGAGGGACAGCTTTATGGATTTTGTTTCCCCCAGCCTCATTAGCTAATCAAGTTGAAATCGGATTAAAACAGCTCCAGTAGTTTCCTAATTGCTTCACTTTGGAGGGTGGAATATTCATGTTGACATGTTCGGAGCAGGGATCTGGTGGAACCCACTGCTTTGCATTTCCCTGTGGGCTGCTTGATTGCATTGATTTATTATTTTGGGGGCGGGGGAGAGGGAGGATCTGGGAGCAGAATATGAAGGGCCTAACTTTGAAGGCGCTCGGATGGCTGTGGGGAGAAAGCTGGCTTAACGAACAGTGCATTCCTTGCTCACAGCCACTTTAACAGTATAGCAAGAAAAAAGAATGCATTGGACAAATTTTCTTTAGAAAAGTGTTCTCTGGCGCCCGCTACAAGCCAGCAGAGACATGGCACCCTCAGACACCATTAGCTGGAGTGCATGTGCGGGGGATTTTTTTCTCTTCCCCGCTACTCAGATCCTCTCACCTGGAACGGTGCCCCTAACAAGTAGGAATCGGATCCTTTTTGTGGGGGGAAGGAGCGCAAATCCGAGTGAACAGGGATCAAAGGTGTGTGGGTGTGAGCTGGAGGTGCGGACGGGCAGTTCCCGGCAGCCAGGAGAAGAGAGATCCGAGTTGTGACACGGGTAGAGATGGGAGCGACTGGAATCCTAATGCAAGGTGGTTTAGCTCCGCGCGCGCGAGTGGGTGAGTTGCCAGTGCGGTGTCGTGTGCTGTCCTGCCCGGCACGTGTCTCTGTGAGTGGCAGGCTAGCTAGATGGTGCTAAATGTGCTGGCGTGCCACAGGGCAAGGTCAGTGACAGTGCAAGTGATGGGCACCCTCCTGGAACTGCATCCTTTCCCAGCCATGGCTGTATTTGGCTGTATGTGTGCAACTAGTTGTGGGCTGGCAGGTCCAGGCTCTGATGCTGGCTTGGTGGGTTCTGCTCTCCTAGGCCTGCCTCTGAGTGGCTTTATGGGCACTGCCCAATAGGCATCTTGTCTGCCAGCACGAGCATGCAGCTTGGTGCACGGGGCTGTGCTGGTGGGTGCCTTTGTACTGATGGATTTATGTGCAGGGTGCTGGCTCCCTTTGCACTGGTAGAGTGCAGGTGTGTGTTAGGCAGGGTTTCTTCAGGTTGTCTCCAGTGTGTAGGTGTATTCAGGCCTGTGGGCACTGTGGGATGTGCATGTGGGTGGGTGGCACCCTTTCTGTTTGTTCATGTGACAGCAGGGGCTTGAGCACTCCTACCTGTCTGTGCAGGGGCACGCGCACCAGTGTGCAAGATTGGTGTCCCCTGGTCGGTTGGCCCCGTGTGTGTGGCATGGTGGCTGCACCTCGTGGGCTGTGTGAACGCTGGGTCTTTGCCAGGCTGGTCCCTTTGCTCTGGTGGGTTTCTTTCAGCGCCAGGGTGCGTGTGCTGCTGGGGAGCATCAGGCATGCGTGTGTGCCATGGGGTACATGCTGGGGAGCAGTTGGTCAAAGTGGGGTTTGATTAGGGTTTGGAAAGAGGTAACTTGTTGAAGCCTCTTGGTCTCATTCTGCCCGCCCAGCCTGCTGCTGGCTGTAGGGCTGGGGTGGGAGAGAGAACAGCCCTGTGCAGTAACAGGGCATCAGAAAGACCTCTGGGTTTCTAGGTCATGCTGTAGCCATCTCAGCGCCAGAGCTCTCCATCCCACCACGTGGAGTCCCTACAGTGCCTTGGGCCACGGGTATAACTGTGCTGTCAGGGGAAGGATATTTGTGTGCCTCTGATACACTTGCCTTCCCTTTCTCCGGGGGAAAGGCTCCCCTGGAGGGCTGTGCTGTCCTTGGCTGGGGCCGCTCCATGCTAGTGGTGTCGGGCTCCTGCCCGGCGCTGCTCCGCGGATCATCTCGCTCTGCCCCGTTCAGGGACCACGACACTAAGGAGGCGGCACCGCGTGGCCTCAGCTGCCCAATGGAAGTGCCAGCGCCGGGTTGCTACAATCTGCTTGCTGCAAGCTTCCCGGTGGGCGGTGGGGGCTGCGCGTGAAAGCTATTTTGGACTCACCCCTCCCCACTCGAGGGCAGCGTCTTTGCAGAAATACGTCGCCACCAGCACTCGGAGACGGGACGGGGAGGGCTGTGGAGGAGCAGGGCCGGCCAGGGGGCACCCAGGGGCCAGGCCAGGCCCTGAGCCCCAGCTAGTCGGTGGCTTTGGCCCTTGAAGGCAGCATGTAGCCCTGCTGTGTGTGAGGGGGCTGGCAGGGTCTAAACTGGAGGTTGGTGGTGACACCATTTTGCTAGAGGCCTCCTGGCTTGGAAGGAAGTCTCCCCTCGTGGTTCAGTGGCTGGTTGCTCTAGTTTCTGCCCCAGGGAGTCAGCGAAGCAGCCGGGGGTCCTGTGGCTGGCTCGAGTGAGGAGGAGGATGTGATGATGGAGGCCACGAGGAAACCCGGGTCACTGGCAGAGAACTGGCTGTGCTGCTGCACCTCTGAGCTGCTCCTTGGCTGCCAGCATCGGGCCTCTCTCCAGTCCAGGCTCCTCTCTGCCCATTGCTTGCTTCACTTCTCACCCTTCTGCCCACCCTGCTGCCATGCCCACATGCCTTTGCTTGGGGTTGAGGCCAGTGTTGTCTCAGCAGCCTGCTTCCCCACGGGAGCTGAGTGGCTTCTTGCAGCCCCATGCAGCTCTGCCAGCCTGCTGCTAGGTCTGGGCTGCCCGTGTCTGGCTCTGAAGCTGGAGGGAGGTGTGGGGGTCATTCAGCTGGGTAGGTGCAGTCATGCACCCATTGCTTCAGTGTCTGGCCTCAGGAGAAGCAGATAAGGAGGGAAGAGGGCTGTGGTAGGTCCAGTGGGGAGGGTGGTGGACCTGGTGGGGCGGGCAGGGTTGTGGGAGTGGGTGCTGGGATGGCAAGCAGAGGGAAATGACTCATGAGCCACTGCTGTGTGCCAGCTCTGGAGGGTATGGGTCTGTCTGCCACTTGGTGTCATGCAAGGTACCCTGTCCCCCCCGCCCCTGCTCCCCTGCTTAGGGTGAGGCCATTCCCCAGGCTCCCCGGCCCTTTCAGCCCTTGGCTGGCCAGCCGTCGTCTCCTGCAGACACCTGTCCACAGGGAACCTGGCCAGTGGCCCAGCACACTCGCTTCCTATCGCTTCCCTGAGCCGCCATCTCATGGGAACGGGGCTGGATCGGCGCCATCCCCCGAGCAGCCGGATGCTCCCCACCTCCTTTGCCGGGGCCCGAGCCTTCCCATCCACCTACCCCCTCCTGCTCCCCGTGTGCTTTCCCTACGACCTCCGTCCACGCCAGACCCCGAGTCACTCCTCGGTGGGGTGCGACTGTAGGTCGGTGCCCTGCTGAGTCCGAATCAAGCTGATGGCAGGGGAGCAAAGCTTTCTGGGGAGCTCCCCGCATACCCAGCCTCATGCCAGGGCTTGTGGAGGGGCTGAGCCACGCTATGTGCCTACCCAGGCATTCATTAACTCCGGGGCTTCAAGGCAGCTCGTACCTCGGCCCGCACGCAGGTTCGGCTGGCTCTGAAGTCGACGGGAGGTTTTCCAGGCACTTCCACTGCCTTTGAATCGGCACCGGGTCTGCTGGCTAGAAGGAAGGCTGAGAAGATAAAGGCAGGAGTGTTTTGGAGAGGCAGGCAGAGATTACCAGGAAGGCGAAGACAAGAGTCATGTTCCCTAGGCTCCTTTCAGCCACTCTCCCCACTCCGGGAGATCCTCCCTGCCCACCTCGGGCAAAGGGCTCCGGGCAGGTGGGAGCACACCGTGTTCCTTGGCGTGCACCGTCCCTCAACCCGCGGAGGGTGCGGGCAGGCTCATGGCTCCGTCTCGTGGAGTTTTACCCACGGCGGTGGAGTAAAATAAATAAAAAGGGCCGGGCCTGCCAGGCCAGCGAGCCCAATCCAGCGATTGGCAAAACAGTGCCATTAATTAATGCTCGGTGGCACTGCCAGGACGTGTTCTTCAGGAAAGGTAGTGGCAGCGTGCCGGGGAAGCCAGAGGGAGAGGGGGAGCGGGAGGGAGAGGGAGAGAGATCACGCATTTGGCTCAAGGCACCGTGGAAGTAATACAGTTCCTGCTGGAGCCCCCACAACAGTTGTCGCCGACCACGCATGCACACGCGTACACACACACATGCACCCCCCTGCTCCGTGGAAGGATGTTGCCACCGTAGGGTTTAGTGTCAGTGTTGGCTTGATCCCCCCCAACCATTTTGGTGGATCCCGTCCAACAGAAGCAGAGCCAATGAAGCCGGGAGCATTAATTACTTTGTGCGGAGGATCTTTATGCTGATGTGTGCGATGCCAGAGGAGTGCCAGGCGTGTCAGGCACGGAGCGAGGGTGGGATGCAGGCTCCCCCACGCACGATCCCCATCCCAAGAAAGGTAAAAACCATGTGGCTTCTCACTCTGGAGTGGAGCCAGCTTGACTGGAAGATGAAGGAGTGAGGGTGTAGGTGGAGGATTTGACCCCGGTGAACATGGGGCAGGCGGGGGAAGGGACTCAGCCTGTGGCAGAGGGGCTGAGCAGCGAGGCAGGAGACCAGAACTGGGGGCAGATTCTTGCAACCTGAGCCGCCAGGACACTGGAGCTTGGCAACCCCGAGAAGAAGAGCTTTGTTCTCCCGCCACTACCTGTGGGCAGCCAGATGGATGGTGGTGTTATGAGCACCGGAAAAGCACAGCCATGCAGGACATCAGTCGCCTATCCCTGCCATGCAGTCTGGACCTTCCCTGGGGACGCTGGGAGCTGTTAAACAGAACAGCATGCTGCACCCCAGAGGTGGCTGCCTTTTTTGCAGCCATTTCCCAGAGGCTGTGGAGGTTTCTCCAAGCTGGAAGGGCCTCTGCAAAAGGGCACTGTGCCTTTTTTTCTTTCTCCTGCTTGTGTCCTTGTCTGTAGCTGTCCTTGTGCTAGGATGTATTGTGTGCTGCGTGTATTTTATACACCTTTTTCAAAGAATGCTCTTTGGGTGAAAACTGTGGGGTTTTTAAAAAAAAAATCCCATTTGCTCTGTTATTAATCATTCCTCGGATTATTAAAACCAACACATGTTAATACCAGCCATTTATCATTCTTTATGCTGCTTGTGCTTTGCTCTGCCTGAGCCCAAACTGATGGAGTTTCCCTCTGGTTTCTGCTTTCTTTTGCTTTCAGGTGCTCACCTGCCTGGTCGAGCGGCTCTATCCCCCCGCAGGTTTTTGGAAAGGCTTCTGAGTCGGGGCTGTGGGGTGTCTTTTTGAGGCAGGGTTTGTGTTTGGTGTTTTTCCAGTGCCCGGCACAAAGGAGCCCTGATCCGTGCCTGGCAGCCCATGTGCTACTGCTGTGCGAAGGAAACAGATGCAGTGTTTGGGTTTCACGCAAGGGCTTTATTTAGAGGGCCACCGTTCAGATTGCAGGGATAGGTGACTGATGTCCTGCACCTGGCGCAGCACACTCCTTGTGCACAAGGTGCTGGTCTGTGGGACTGGGGCGTGCGAGCGACTTCGCAGGACTATGCCTGCACAAGCCTGTGTGCATGCCGCTGCTGGGGCCTGCGCTGTGAGCTGGCTTTTGATCCAAGCCCTGCTTGGTACTGCCACATCAGAGAAGCAGAAAGTGTTTGCTCTCCCTGCTTTCTTTCCACGCCTCAAGCTGTGCTGGTAGAAAGAGGAGATACCTGCTGGTGCCAGACTCTCCCACTGCCACACTTGCGTAGTGTCTGCTGGGAGCTTTAGCAGGAGGAAGCGGTGGGCGATGTTTCTGTGGGTCAGAGTTGGGATGAAGGACCCACGTTCCCGGTGGCTTGTCTGTCCACAGATGAGACCATGCGACCCGGAGACTCTCTTATGAGCCCCGTGAAGTCTTCCCCTGTGGCCAAGACTTGCGAGGCTCACGACACCAATGCCTTTCTGTTTGTTCCCTTCCTTCCCCACCAACCATCCAACCAGCCCACGGATACCACGAGCAGAGCTGGGTGCCTCCATGAGGGAGAAGTAGCCTGGACTCCTTGGCCTCCGTGGGGGGCTTTACTGGTGCAAACTGATTTCACCCGGGAGGAGTGCAGACCCAAAGGGGACGACTGGCAGTGGCAAACACCTTAAGTGCTTTGGATGGTAACAGCCTTAGTGCTTTGGCCATTAGGCCACGCTGCTAGATGTAACGCCTTTGCCCTGTGCGTGTTGGGAGGGGTAGAAGCTGAGCAGCGGGGAGGTCAGTGCATGTGTGTTGAGGCTGATTTATGTGGCTATTACTTGATTTTTTAAAGGCGGGTGATTATTTACCCCTGTGCTCTTAGATGACTTAGCCCAGAGCTCCCAGCCACAGGCTGTCTACATGAAAGCAACATTTAGGGGCTGCATTTAGGCTCTAAATTTGGGGGGCGGGGTGTAATTTCCCAGCAAGTCGAAGGTTGCTTGCTGCCATGTTAACCTTGCCTTTCTCACGCATACCCGCTCATGACCCCGGTAGAAAGGCGATGGCTGCTTCTATGGGGGAAATGCTGGTGAGTCTGTCTTCAGGCTGAGCCGGCAGAAAGCTATCTCCTGCGCTCCCCATGCCTCAGCTGGGAATAATTGTGCATGAGGCAGGTTGTTAACATCTTCCCTCCAGAGACAGGAGCCCCAGAGACACTGGCTGGTTTCTCAAGGTGCGAGTTGCTCTCATCCAGGAAAGGAGTTGCTGGAGAGTTAATTTGCTGGCATGATGCATCCTTCCATGTGAGTCAGTCTGTGTGAGTCTGCTAGGCAGGGCGGTTCTTCCTTTCTCTCCTTCATTACCTCTGCTAGTCGTGAAAGGTTTCCCGGCTCCTTTTGCAGGGGTTGAGGTGTTCCCACGGGTGTCATGCAGGGGCAACGCGGTCCCTCCCTCTCCGCCCCCCGCTGCAGTGTCAGGCAGTCACAGTGCTGCTCGCATCCTCTCTGGAAGCGCGATGTAACCTGGCTGCGTGGCGAGAGAACAGCTGGCACGTTCCACCCCAGAGACAGCTGCATTCCAGCTGATGGAGCGCTGAGCTTGGAAAATGCTTTGGGATCCTTCAGGATGAAAGGGGCTGTCATGAAAGGATCCCAAGCCACAGCCTGTTCGAACTCAGGCTGCTTTTCCATTGGCGGCACCTCTGATTTCAGGAGCCGCCACCATCTTACAGCTCTGGGCCTATCTGTCACCAGGCTCCTGAAATATCCTCTGCTTTTCTTTCCCCCCTCTCAATTACTGCTGACATTCAAGACACCTGCCTGCACACAGCGCTCCTCCTACTCTCTTAATGCACTGTTAGCTGCTGGGCTGACATCTCCACCCCCAGTTTACTACTGGTGGGGTCTGCATTAAGTGAAGGCAGGAGGGAGCTTGATGCAGAGCCTTGGAGGAGTCACAGGCAGCAGGGAGTTACAGGCATGCGCATTTGGCCAGGGCAGCAAGATCAGGACCAGGAAGGATCAGGCCTTTGTGTTTGTGTCTCCTTCAGAAAACAGCAGTCGTACTGATCCGGCCCCCCCTGCAGCGCTGCGTCAAGGCACTGGCTTAGCACAGATTCACATGCTCAGCTAATGGGGCTGCTCCTTCTAGCATCAAGCTGGGGCACTGAGTGTTGACTCGGAGGATGCTGGGCCTCATGCTGAGTTGGTGGATGTTTTATAGCCCTTGGATGCAAATAAGGTGGAAATAGGGCCTTGGTGAGGGTGCTGGGCCCTTGTCCACCTGCCAGGATGAGGCTTTGCCCCTGGGCATGTACCACCAGCCGGCTAAGGCGGCTCTCTTCTGCCCTCCACCGGCTTTCCAGTCACTATCCAGACCTCTCTGTGCCCTGCCTGCCCACAGGCTCTGTGCAGGGTCCTGGTGTGAATGGTCTAAGTTTCAGGCCTTCCATCCATTGCGGCAGAAAATCCCTCCTTCCAGGCAGCCACAGCAAGTCACAGCCCTCCACCGAGCTCCTGCACGAGCTTGGGTCAGTCACTTTCCCGCTCCCTGCCTCAGTTTCCCCATTTCCGAAGGGGGTCCAAGGAGGAGGGGGGAGAAGGGCAGTGGTAGTGCAACACCTCCTGCCCCAGGATTGCGGGTGCTGCAGTAAGGCACGGTGCTCTGGGGGGAGCTTAGGCACAGCCCTGGAGTCGCATGGTGGAGCTGGGGTGGGGGAGGCCCGGTACCGCTCTGTACTATTGGGTGGGGCAGGGATGTCGACATATCGATAGGGTCAGATCCAGCCCTTCTCTTCCACCTCTGCACCCCCATTGATGTAAAGCAGGAAGCGGTTCTGCCAACAGACCAGCTCCCCAGGAGCCTGCGGGTTGTGCTTTAAAGACATGCTTTGAAGGCTGTACCTCTCTGCAAGCAGTGCCTGGATGCTCGCCGCACCTCGAACGGGGGTTGTTTGCTCATCATCTCTGCAGCTTTGGCCAGGTGACTCTTCCTCCTCCTCACGCATCACCGGGGAAAGAGCAGTGCTCGGTCAGTGGGAGGAAGCACAAGGAACCCAGGTGTCCTGGCGAGTTTGTGGCCATTGCATTGCCCCGTGAGAAAAAAAAAAAAAAAAAAGTCTTTCCTAATCTGTGGCAGAAGAAGAAAGGGAGATTTAAAGAGACAGGTGCAAGAATGGAGAAGCGCAGGATTAGCCGCTGCCAGAGGCACCCTGGCATTGAAGGCGCCCTGTTAGGGTGCAAGGGAGCGGATACATGGGACAGGGGCCAACTGGAGGCAGGGAAATGAGGGACAGGAGGTGGATGTGGCTGGATCAGGTACTTGTTGCAGGGCGGAGGCACGCGTA
This sequence comes from Caiman crocodilus, assembly GCA_030014935.1. Classification (NCBI taxonomy): domain Eukaryota; kingdom Metazoa; phylum Chordata; order Crocodylia; family Alligatoridae; genus Caiman; species Caiman crocodilus. Next base: position 976,552 of record JAGPOW010003022.1, read on the forward strand.
CAGCTGGAGCAGCCCGGTCCTGGTGTCCCCCTTTGCCAGCCCTGCTGCGGTGAGGCCGGTGACTGCAGGCTCCTGCCCCTTTGACATGAGCTGAGTCCTACCAAATGCCTCGCCCATGCCCGATGTAATGGCTTTCCCCTGCCATCGGTGCAGGCAGCTGCATGGGAGTCAGGTCCTTGGAGCTGCTGGGGGTGTTTACCCCGCACCTCTGCCCGTTGTTGGCCCAGCGGCCCGTCCTCCCCGTAACGGTCTGCTATCTCATCATGGCTCGTGGAATCGTGCCGCCAAGGCCAGGCTGCCGTGTGTCACCCCAGTGCGTTATCCAGCCCTGCCAGGACCCCCACAAGCAGCTCCCCTCCCAGGAGGGTCACACTGGAAGGAAGCCCCGTGTCCCTGAATTTGCAAACACCGCGTCACATGGGCTCGCCCACCCGCCAGGCAGTCTCCGGCTTCCTCGGGTCTCCTGCTGCATTTCCCAAGCTGCCTCGTCCCTCTGACAGCTGGAGAGGGGAGCCTCGGCAGAGGCTGGACTGAACGGCACCTGCAGCCCTGGAAGCTGTTTCTCGACAGGGCTCTGCACACCGAGCCCCAGGGAGACCCCGCTGGACTGTGCAAGCAGCCCCCCCCAGCCGGCTTTCTGCCCCCGGAGATATCTCTGTCTATGCCCGGCGTGGATCGCGGGGAAATGATTCCCGCTGGAGCAGGAAGCGGGGCTGCAGGTGGCAGGACCAAGAGCTGAATGGCATCATCAAGGCGGATGCGGATGGCTGCTCTAACAACCAGATCAGCAAAGAGATGGCTCCCTGGATCCTTGCAATGCTGGATGTACAGAACCCCCTGCCCTGCCCGGGGCTCCTTTTGGGCTTTATCCGTGCTCTGCCGGCTGCTGCTTCCCCGCCTCTGTAGGGTTCTCCGTCATTGCCACCTGCCAGCCAGCCCGCACACCTGGATGCAGGAGGACCTGCTGCTTGCCCGGAGAGGTGCCATCAACCTCGCGGCAATGCCCTGGGATGATTCAGGGTTTCAAAGAGCAATTCTCCCCACCTTGTGCCAAGCAGTTGCATTGCTGAGCCCCATCCGAGCTCTCTTGTTCTCCTCCAGAGGTGGCTGAGCGCTGCACATGCATGGCAGTGACGTGCGCCTGCACCGTGACGATGGACCTGGGGTGGCTGCAAGGTGCGGCGCCACGGCAGTCAGGGGATTCAGGCCTGGCGGTGTTTTTTGGAGAGAGGCTCTCTGCAGCTCCTCGCTCCATGTCGGTTTCCTTCCGGGAAGGGGGGCGAGTGGGGGACGGCTGCATCTTGTTCTCCCACCAGGATACAAGAGCGCTGCTTTACTGTACCAAAGCCCTGGGAGCTCTCTGCAAAGCACGGAGCGTGTCCCCATCTGACCCGCCTCTCCATAGGCTTCCTGCTGCCTTTGTCGCACCACGCAGTCGAGAAAGGAAGCGATCCCTCCGGGGACCCAGGCCCTTAATGGAGGCTTTAAAAATATAAACAGAAAATTAGTCTCCTGCGCCCCACATGCCTTTCTGCTTCCCGTTATCGCTCCCGAGCAGTTGGCTTCGTATCCATGCCAGGCTGGGCTCTGGCTCCATCGCTGCCTGCTGCTGTCTGGTGCAGAGAGGTATGGAGGCCAGGCTTGGGATGGAGGGCCATGTGTTGGGCCTGGGAGTGGCACTGCCTTGCTTGTGCCCAGGGTATCTGCCCATTGGGTGCCAATCCATGCCCTGCAGCTGCTGGGGTTACCTCCTTGCAGAGGCAGCAAGGAGAGGAAGGGCTTAGCTTAGTCCCCTGATCGAATGGGGGTGCAAATTGCACCCACCAAAGGCAGGCATCCTTCCTACCCTGCTGCACACGTGAGGATGCTGTTGCCAGCTTTCCATATTCATTCGTAGCATGTATGTCATCACAGCGGCTCAGCCAGCTCTGGGCTTCACTGTCCAGATATGCGCTGTGTGGCCATCTCTGTCCCGAAGAGTTTGCCATCTGAAATAGGCTTCCCTTCCCTCTCCGCCTTGGCCTGTGTTTGAAATGCCCGTGTTAAAGCTGTGTTGGAAAACAGCAGAGGTGGAAACATGTAGGCAGAGGGTCTGAGGCAATCCCCTGACTCCAGGAGCTGAGGCATAAAGGATGCATGCATGGCGAATATCACAAGAGCAGACAACCCCAGATGCAGTGAAGAGGCATTGTCCCTCTTTCTGGCCACCAAGGTGAGATCGTCCTGACAGTGTTAGTTAAGGTGGGACGAGCAGTGTGGGCTTTGGCTGCTGGGCCCGCGGTTTTGTGGTCCAGGCGCCACTTGGCTCGGCAGACATTACATTCTGCGCGTTTGGAGCACGAGGGTGCAGGTGGGTGCTTATCTACTGGTGTTTGTGAGTAGGAAATCTTTCCCCAATGGATACTGGTTGGGGTGGGAAGGATCAGCCTTCTTAGCATCAGGCACGTGGCACTGGTACATTTTAAACAGTGATTTGGGGTAAATACTGGCTTTAAATAGAGCCTCCAGCCCCCGACCTGCTCAAGTGGTGCGGTGATTGCAATTGCAGGGCTGGTTGAGTGTGTATTGGGCTGTGTTGTGTGCCCAAAACAATGTTTGCACGTGTGTGTGTGTGTTGAGTGGGTGCTTCTACAGAAGTGCATGTGTAGGGGTTTATATAGAAGAGCTTGTGTGTATGTGTACGTATGAGGGGGCTTATATAGAAGTGTTTGTGTGTGTAGTTTTATTGGTAGGTCCATAAGGGGACTTGCCTGATTCCTGTGTGTGTGTGTGTGTGTGCGCGCACACGTGAATGAGGTGGCCTGTATAGAAGTGCTTGTGTGTTTTTTTGGGGAGGAAGAATATATAGAAGTGCTTGTATATGTGTGGGGGTTTATATAAAAGTGAGGTTTAGATAGGTGTGCTTGTGTGTGTGCATGTGTGTTCTTATCCCATGCTTGTATAGAAGGGCTTGTGTGTTGTGTGTGTGTGTGTGTGTGTGTGTGTGTGTTCTTATCCCATGCTTGCCCCAGAGCCTCTGAGCATATGTACGCTCCTGGACACGCCTGCATCCGCGGTCCATGTACTTATGCTTGTGCAGAATCGCCAGCTCGCTGTCAGCTGCAACGCCACGCTCTGTTCACAAGGATGGCCATCGGTCAGCAAGAGCCGGTCTCTTGAGAGCCGTGTTATTTTTAGCTTTGCAGCCTGTCCGTCTCAGGCCAGGGCTGCAGGAGGAGGATCCTGGCTTCTTGCTTCCCCTGATCGCCCAGTTCAGTAATGGATGGCGGTGGGAGTTCTTGTGTCCTCTGTGGAGCAAGTCTCCAGCGTGGCCAGGGCTCTGGACTGGGGTGCAGGGTGGAGCAGGAGTTCAAGTCCATCTCACCTGCTGGCTGCTTTCGTAAACTTGGGAGTTAGGTGCCAGGAGACCCTGGAGGCTCTGGGCTGTAGTCTTGCTAGGGATGGAGCTCGCCAACTGTGCAAGCCTCTCATGAGAGCAGCCTTGTGGGGACAGGAGCACGAGAGGCAGGGAGTGTGTCTGTGATGGGCAGAGGGGTGCCAGGGCAGGGGGAAGGGAAGGTGCTGCTCCCATTTCCAACCTTTGGGCGTGGGCCGTGCGGGCACGGATGGGTCTGCCCCTGCCTCCACGCTGCTGCGGGGTCACACGGCCCTCTCCTTGCCCCAGGTGCCAGCAGGCAGTACGACCCCTCGAGAGCGTACCTTCTCCCCACAGAGCAGAGTGCATCCACTGGAGGGATCCCCACGCAGCCCCGGGAGTCACTGCAGTCAGCCCAGAGTCCGAGCCTGCCCACCCAGCTGCTCTCCGTCCGCATGCGGCCCCTGCAGCTCCCAGTCCAGACGCCTCCTGCCCCAGCCACACATCTCCACCAAGCCCACCCTTCTTCCAGTGACAGGAGCCGGGAGCACTGCCGTGACCTCCCCCAGCCCCACCACGGGCCCGCGTGTGTCTTTTGCTGGGCCCGTGCCACAGGCACCGGCAGCGACAATACTGAGATGTCAGGAGGAATAAACTTCAGTGGTTCGCTCTATTGGAACTAATTAAAATGAAGAGACAGGGAGTTGGAGAATCATCCCCCAAGGGAGCACTTTACCCCCAGCACGCGGGGCCGAGCGCGGGCCCGCCTGACAGCCGAGAGCGGGACTCCATTACTGTCTTGTTAGCTCTCGCACCCAGGCTCCTGCCGCAGAGGGGACAGCCGGGGAGGCAGCGTTGCAGCTGGGGATGGAGGCACCGAGGCCAGGCCAGCTCTGCACCACTGCAGCCATCCCCCCGTGGCACCTGCAAGCCAGGAGGGCATCTGAGACAGGGCCTCGTGTCGGAGAGGCAGCCCCTGCGGTCCTGGCTGTGAGCGGCGTGGTAGCAGCCTTGTGGGAGGGTGCCTTGAATGGCTGAGGCCACTGCCATGTGCTAGGTCCTGGCATGCATCTGGGCCCCCAGGCATGAGGCTCTTTCATCGTGCAGAGGTCTCACGGTTCAGCTCCCCAGGGCAGGATGTGATGGGGACCCTCACACCACGTGGCACGACGCGACCTGACCCTCCTTGGCTTGCACGGAGCCCTTTCCGGCTGCTTTCTAGGGCAACGTCCACTCCAGTTGGGCCACGACGCGCATGCAAAACCCAAAAGCACTGGAGCTGCGGAGGTCTTTGGCCACAAGGAGCTGTGGGGAAGGGTCTGGGGTCTGCCCTGGGGGTGGTTGGCCGGACAGAGAGGGGTCACTTTGCTGGCATCCCCCGGGCAGGAGCAGGGACACCGAGCTCAGGGCGGGCAGCTAACCCGGACTGCCCCTCCGCTGCGATTCATGGAGAGGAAGTCTCGCCCTTCAGAGCCATTGTGGGAAAGTCGCCCACCCCGACCCTCGGGCAAGAGGTGCTCTTGGCATGGTGCCCCTCTCACCAGGGCCCAGGAAATGAGCCTGGTAGGTGGCGGGGGAGAAGGAGCCGGGAAGGGGTGCCTGGGCTCTGCGCATGCAGCAGCAATAGTTTGGCAAGGGAAACGGAGCCGATGCTGCCTCTGGAGATGCCGCTGTCTCCTCCCCCACCCACGGGGCTCAGCGACAGCGAGGAGGACCTGGGAGAACAAAAGGGTTTTGTTCCTGAGGAAGCTGCGGCAGTGAAGTTGCAGGAGGCGGAGGCGGGCGGGGGCAGAGAAGCGCGTACATCAGGCCTCTGGGTAACGGGGCTGCTCTGCAGCACCGCCGGGTGCTGGGCCCGAGGGTAGGATGGGCAAGGGTCCCGGGCTGGCAGCCAGGACTTCTGGGTCCTCTTCCCCTGTGGTCTGATCTGCCGGTCAGTCCCTGGGGCTAGCAGTCAGGCTGCCCTTGTGTCCTATATTTGTACAGCCCCTTGCACAATCAGACCCGGTCCGTGCCGGGGGCTCTCGGATGCTGTGCGAATACATGTAACCGCAATGACGGCAGAGCAGAGCTCTTCGACGTGGCCGTGGCTGCGGCGGGTAGCCCATGGGGCAGGGTTGGGTGGGCTCGTGCACCAGCAGGGAGGGTGATGGCAGAGGCCCCCGTCGTTTCCAACTGACAAATGAATCGGCCTGTAATTGTGTGGGAGAGCCTTACCTCGTCCCCCTCATCCTGTGCCTCAGTTTCCCCATATCCATGGATCGCTGGTGGCTGACATAGGCCGTGGGCAGCCTGCTGAGGATAGGCCCCGTTAGCTGAGCTCTTGTCCTGTCCTGAGAGCGCACACCCAGGGACGTCAGGTCGAGCACCCCCAGCTTCCCATGAGATGCAGGCAGTGGGGCGGATGCTTTTTGCAGGGACAAATGCTGGGCTGCTCCCAAGCTTAATCAGTCTGCTACGCTCTTGGAAAGACGGCTGCTGGCTCCTGGGGGGACCCCAGCCCTGGCTGCACCAAGGCAGGACCCCACCCCACCGTGCCCAGGGCTGTCACTGCTGGAGCTGAGCCCCTTGCAAGGGATCTGCAGCTACTGGGATCCTGCAGACCCAGCTGGGCCTGCTGCTTTGCACCAGCTCCCTGGCGAGTGCCCTTGCAAATCACAAGACTCCTGCCTGCCTGTCTCTGGGGCTTCAGCAAACTCTCTGGGACATAAGGTGGCTCCAGCTCCTTGTCTCCAACCCCACTGCTGGCCCCGGGGCTGCCTCTGCTCCAGGACCCATGCAAGGCAGCGTTTGGTGACCAGAGCTGCTGTGGCCATGGCAGGCTTGGAGCTGGAGCCGACCGCCGTCATCACTCCAGCGTCCGTGCTCTTGTGCTGTGCGCGCAGCACACGCAGAGGTTATTGTTGTGCTGCTGGTGGAAAGGGGAATAAAGCAACCCCCCAGCCTTGGGATGACGACCAGCCCTGCCTGCCACTTCCCCTCCAAGTCCCATGGGTGCCTACCCGCCGAGCCCCCGCTCTTTGCTTGCCCCATCTTGGCTAGGGGCACGGGCTGTGTGGGGTCAGCCCATGCCTGTCCTGCACCCCCCTCCCAAGCAAAGCTCCCGTTCTGATTTAATAAGGTGCCCGCCGCTAGTTCTTTTATTAATGAGTTATTAAAAACCCATCTGCAGTGATGCAGCTGTGCGTCGCGGGTAATTCCCAAGAAATATGTTCCTAACGAGCGCTCAGCTCCTGCTTAACCCACGGGGCCTCTGCTTGGCACGTGCCACTGAGGCTCCATCGGCGGCTCTGATGAGGGCCCCCAGGGACGGTCTTGCTCTCCATGGCCTCCATTAGAAGGCCTTCTCCATGTCTCCCATCCCTGGGGTCGCTGGCTCAGGATGAGGCGTGGTGGAGAGCTGTGGTTTCTATCACATCGGAAGCAGAAGTGGCTTCTCCAGGGCCCATGGGTGGAAGCGCTGGCCCTCTGGCTTGGTTTTCTGGTGCCACCTGTGCCAAGGCCTGTTGAAATCGTGCCAGGTGCTGTACGAACAGGAAATGGGTGTCTCTGCCCCAGACACAGACCAGAAGAGAATGAGAAGCAGCAAAAGGAAAAGTCAGACCCCTGTGCCATAATAGAGGCTCTCCACGTGGATGGTAGCAGGGGGATCTTTATTTCAGTGCTCTGTATTCGGTGCCACTGTGTGCTCAGAGCTGTTGCCCTTTCTCCTAGTACATGCAGCTTCCTGATGTCACCCTCCGAATACTCCCTCCTACAACTCCTGGTCTCACCTGCTGCTTCCCTGCAGGTTGCTACAATGCCCAAGGTCAAGAGACAGAGCTGGAACAGACCCCAGGGCTGGAGCTCCTTAGACCAGTGGTTCTCACCCTTTTTAAACTCAAGACGCTCCTCCTGAGGCTGACGGCGCACCTTGGAAAACGCCAGCTCCGAGTCTACTCTTGTTTTTTGACCATGGAAAAATACTAGAGCGATTCTTCTTTGCAAAGAGCTCAGAAAGACCCCAGCAGGGCAGGGTGTTGTTAACCCTACCGCTTCCTGCTTGACATCTCTGCATTTATCTTGCACATCCTGTTTGCACACCTAACGTTGTGCGGCACCCTCAGAAGGATCTCCAGGCACCCCAGGGTCTCACAGCACCCCGGCTGAGAATCGCCATGCTAGACTGTGACGTGACCCAGGCTTGTGGGTCTGAAATAGCAGCACCAAACCCAGTCCATACAGGCCACAAGCCAGTAACCCAGCTGCTTTCACCTAGTCAAACCAGTGGCCTGGTGGTGGGAATGTGGCTAAGGTGGCAGAGAAGTGGGCTTGCCCCCTGGCTTCTTCCTTCTCCTGTGCTGTCTCGGTACCTGCTCTGTGCCTCACGCTCTGCACAGCCCCTAGTACCAAAGACAAGACATTTATGTTGGAGGACTTCAGAGCCTTATCCATGGTCCTTCCCAAAGCACGTGCCCATCCTCTCCTTCTCCGGGTGCCCCAAGTGCCTGTACCATCATGGTCCTGGCACAGGAGCAGGGGGAGTCACAGAGGGGCTCGGTGAAGAGAGGCAGCCAGTGCATTTAGGTGATATATCAGTGCTGTCCCAGGGCCCGTCCGGCGGAGCCCGAATAACCCTGGCTAACAGCATCAATATTTATGGCTCCCCATGAAAATTTAACAGGCTGCAGTAATGAGGTCGTGAAGGGTGATCAGAGCGTGCCAGGGGCCGGCAGGGCTGGCTTTGCAGTGGCCACTGGCCTGTACGGGCAGGGGGAAGTGCATGTGCAATGCATATGTATGTGAGTGTGGGGACGTGCATCTCTGACTGCTGACACCAAGGAGGGTCTGACCCAAAGGCCAGTGCCTCTCCAGGGCATTATGAGGGGGGTCCATGCAGCCACGTCCCAGATCAGCAGGCCGGGGCTTGTCCCCCCTGTTGGTAGGTGCTGCCTCCCAGCAGCCGTGGTGTTTGGGGGGTGCTGGGGCTGGCTGCAGCCCAGCGCTCTGGGGGCATTACCTGCCCCCTGCCTGGGCCTGGTGAGTGAGTGACGGCCAAGCTGAGCCACTTCAGGGCATCTGGCTGCTCATGCAGTGTGCTGAGCACCCCTGGTGAGGGACTCAGTGTGGCTCAGGATCGGGGCCCAGCCCCTAGGTGCATAGCTCTACCCAGACCCTGCTGGGGGGCTGCCCCCCACCCCATCTCAGCAGGATTGGAGCTGGGGAGTCTTCCACCTGTCCCCTGGGGCATGTTGAGAAGGGGAGAGGCTGACTGCTGGCCCTGGGCACCTGTGGCATGGACTGAGGCTCCCAGTCAGGGCCCATGGCTGGACCCATCGCATGGTTCAGAGCTGGGGATGCTTCCCACTTCGGATGGAGCAGCGGGGCGACGGAGGCACAGACGAGGCTGGGACTGGAATCACTGCAGGTCAGGGCTTCGGGGCCTCGGCAGAGCTGGCTGTGGGGAGCGTGCCTGGGAGGTGTCAGCACTGCACACAGCTCCCACGGGGGTCTGCATGCAGCTTTTCCCCGGGCCACGCTTCCCCTCTCCCCTTAGAGAAGCAGGGCATGAGACAGAGGGGAGGGCTGGAGTGCACACGCAGTAGTGTTCTGTGCATGGCTCGATGTGCACATGGGGATTGGTGTGCGCATATACTAGGGGTCCGTGTGCGCTTGGATTGGTGTGCACATGCACTAGAGTTCTGTGCATGCTGGTGGACTGGTGTGTGCACGCACTAGGGTTCTGTGTGCACATGGATTGGTGTGCACATGCACTGGGATTCTGTGAGCAAGTGTGTGTGGATTGATGTGCACACTCACTAGATTCCCGTGTGCATGTGTGGGTTGGTGTGCATACACACTGGAGCTCTGTGCATGAGGATTGGTATGCATACACACTGCACGCTGACCAGATTTCTGTGTGCATGTGTGGATTAGTATGCATACACACTGGAGCTCTGTGCACATGGATTGGTGTACACACATACTAGAGTTCTGTGTGCACATGTGGATTGGTGTGCACATACATTAGATTTGTGGGCATGTGTGGATTGGTGTGCATGCACACTAGAGTCCTGTGGGCATGTGTGGATCGGTGTGCACATGCACTAGGGTTCAGTGTGCATGAGGATTGGTGCACACACACACTAGATTTGTGTGCATGTGTGGATTGGTGTGCATATGCACTAGGATTCAGTGT
>JAGPOW010003022.1:986184-1008710 GCA_030014935.1 Caiman crocodilus
TGTGTGCATGTGTGGATTGGTGTGCATATGCACTAGGATTCAGTGTTCATGAGGATTGGTGTGCACACACTAGAATTCTGTGTGCATGTGTGGATTGGTGTGCACATGCACTAGAATTCGGTGTGCATGAGGATTGGTGTGCACATACTAGAGTTCTGTGTGCACATGTGGATTGGTGTACACACACTAGATTTGTGTGCGTGTGTGGATTGGTGTGCACATGCACTAGGATTCGGTGTGCATGAGGATTGGTGTGCACACACACTAGAGTTCTGTGCACATGGATTGGTCTGTGCTCACGGGCTGAGCTTGGAGCTCTGGGTCTTGGAGGGGAAGCGCGGCTCCTCCACTCTCCGTAGGCTTTTGCCGTTGCTATGAAAGGTTAATGGGGGCTTTGCATGTGGAGCCCACTTGCTTCGGCTCCCATTTGCTGCTGGGGAGGGTGAGGCCTCCAAGGGCATGCTGCCTCCCAGTGGTCCCCCAGAAAGTCATCTGAGAAGAGCCCAGGTGTCTGGTTCGTGCAATCCAGGCTGCACTGCTCAGCAAACTGAGGAGCAAAACCCAGGCGACCTGATCCCAGAGCCTGGCTCCATCCCTGGCCGCTCCTCTGCCAGGCAGGGACCCAGGCATCCTGCCTTCCCGTCCAACACATGCTCATCCCTGTGCTGAAGAGAAGCAGCCCCATCTCCCTGTCCCCTTGACCTCTGTCTGTGTCCCCTGCTAGCGGGGGACTGGAGCAGTTGAAAGGCCATGCTTGCTCCAGTGTTTTCTCTCTCCCGCATCCGAGGGAGGATTTTGTGGCTTTTTCTGAGCCCAAGGGGACCCATGCCAGGAGCTGGAGGCTGGTGCTGTGCACATGCCACTCTGCTAGTGCTCTTGCATCTCCACCTGCAGCCCCTGCTCATTCAGCCCTGTCCATCCCTGCCTGGGTAGCTCAGGGAGTCACCTTCCATCCCAGCCAGCTCCCACCTGCTCTGCCGGTGCCCCTCACTCCTGACCTACAGCCTGGGCTCCCACAGCTGCCCTGCTAATGCCAGCCCATGCTGACCCACAGCTTCCAGCTCTTCCAGCCCTCTATGCTGCCTTGCTCCTGTTGCAGCCGGGTTTACTCTGCTAGGAAGGTGGCGGAGACTGGCAGCTCTCTGAAGGGGGCCGCAGGGGCCAGGGCAGCCAAAGATGGGCTCCAGACCCCTTGCCTGCCAGCTCCCAGCACTGGAAGAGACCTCAGGCCGGCAGTCTCTGTGTGCCTCAGTTTCTCCCGTGACAAAGCAGGGGTGAGGGTGCCGTGCTGGCGAATGGGCGATCCTGGCACCTGGCTGATAGGCCAGGCTCTCTTAAATGAAGGAGCTGGGGTTTTTGCAGGAAGGGGATAGAGCTGGGTTTGGGGCACTCTTGCGGTGGACCGGGCATCTCGAAGGAAAGGGCATTGCTAATGGAAATGTGCTGAGCTGATAAATTATCCTGGGCCTGGGGCTGCAGCTTCGTTTTCTTGGCACGGTCGCCTGGGACTGGGGGGAGATGTGGCAGGAATAGATAATCGCAGGCAGCACCGGAGACCCGGCCTTTTCCTCCTCCCTCTCGTTGGAAGGGCGACAGCTTCCCGGTCACTCCGGGGGTGCGTGCAGGGCTGGGGTCTGGGGGTGGCGCAGGCAGTGGCTGGACCCCAGGGCATGGGTTTGGGCATTATGTGTGTGGGTTGTGGGGGGGAGAGGAGTTGGGGCAGACTGTCCCAGGAAAGCTGGGTCCTTTTGGAGAGGGGAGCTCTGGCTCGATGAGCCCCTGGGGTGAGGCAGTCTGGTAGGACCTATCCATACCCAGTCCCATTGGGGTCCTTCATTGCCAGCTGGGACAGGACACCCCCGGGCCTGTGCCAGGCAGGAAGCCCACATTGGCTCCCTGCACCTGGCCGGTGGGTGCTTGGAGAGGGGGTCCTGGCCCCGGCCACGCTCCTGGCTCCTCTATTCTCTGCCCCCTTCCAGCTCCTCTCTGAGCCTGGCATGAAAAAACTTGGTGAGGGCCCTGAATGGACACCCCAGTGTAGGGGGCAGAAACCCACCCCTTGCCCTCCAAGCAAACTGCCTGGGCGCTGGCCACGCTGCCATGCAGCCTCCCGACCCCACGCCAGCCTGCCTGCCCCCCCAGCCTCCGGGCACGGAGCCACGTGGTACCCTGGCAAAAAAAAAAGTTTCCAATTAGCAATTGTCACACCGTGGATTAACCTCCTGGCCTACGATACTGCCACAGCACGGTGCCTGGGGCATCTCCGGGGCTTCCCAGTGCTGCTCAATAACCCCAGGGCATCAGTGCCCGGTCTGACTGTGTCTCTCTCCCCCTCGCAGGGCAAATGACATAGGATGACCCCTGCTGGTCCCCTCTTACTGTCTGTGATATCGTCTCTCTTGTGGCTCACGCGGGGCTTCGACCCGGCTCCCAGCGCCTGCTCAGCTCTGGCCTCCGGGGTCCTCTACGGCTCTTTCTCGCTCAAGGACCTCTTCCCCACCATCACCTCCGGCTGCTCGTGGACCCTGGAGAACCCCGACCCCACCAAGTACTCCCTGTACCTCAAGTTCAACCGGGAAGAGCAGGTGTGCACGCACTTCTCCCCTATGGTGCTGCCCCTCGACCATTACCTCTCCAACTACAGCTGCGGCCCCCGGACCGAGGCCGGGGGACCCCCGCCAGGCGAGGAGGCTGGCGACGAGGAGCTGGAGGCCCAGCTGGAGCTGTGCCAGGGCGCCGGCCCCTTCACCTTCCTGCACTTCGACAAGAACTTCGTGCAGCTGTGCCTGGCGGCCGAGCCCGAGGCGGCCCCCCGCCTGCTGGCCCCCGCAGCCCTGGAGTTTCGCTTCGTGGAGGTGCTGCTCATCAACAACAACAACTCGAGCCAGTTCACCTGCAGCGTGCTGTGCCGCTGGTTGGAGGAGTGCCTGCAGGTGGGGGGCCGGGGGACGCCGCACTGCGGCCTCACCCAGACGGGCTGCAGCTGCCAAGCCGAGAGCCCCCCGGCTCCCGCCGCGCCGCCCCGGCGCAACGAGACGCTGTCCAACGCCCTGGCGCCGCCCGCCGTCCCCAGCAGCAGCAGCAGCAGCAGCGAGTGCTGCGTGACCGAACTGCATTCTGGGAATGCGAACGATTTATATGTGCCGGAGATTAAATACGGTAAGGGGGCGCTGGGGCGGGAGCCGGACTGCAGTCCGGGGGGGCTGGGCCTGACGGTGGGCGAGGTTTGGCTTGGGGGAATCTCCCTTGGTGGTTTGCGCTATAGGGCTCCTGAGCATTGGTCGGGGGGTCCCCACGCTTCGGTAGCGGGCTGTTGTATGGGGTATTCAAAGGGTCTCGGGCCCCTGTGCTGAGGCTGTATGGATGGGGGTGCCTGTGCCATCTGGCCGGGCTGATGCAGCGGGTGAGGGCTGTGCCCTTTCCCAGCTGTGCCCCTGGCTCCAGCTCCAGCCACCGCGTCCGTCTGTGTGTGCTGACACCTCAGCCCCACCAGACGGACACGTGCTCCCCGTTCAGTGCCTGGGGGCACCCCACTGCCTCCCCCAGCACCCTGCTCGCTGCAATTGCCCCAGCCCCGCTCCCTTGCTCAAAGGCTCCCTGCCCCCAGCTTGCCTCACTGTGGGTGGAGAAGGGTTAAACGCGCCAGTATTTAGAGTCTGTGCACCCAGGCCCCTGGCATTTGTCTTGCCCCTCCTGCATGCCCCTCAGGGGCTGGATGTGGGCATCGGCCCGTGGTGGGTCTGACGCACCAAGAGCAGGGGCTGTGCCTGGATTTGACCTTGGATGAGGCATGGAAGAAGCAAGCCCAGTCTGGTCTGGCCTGACCTGGCCTCTGGTTCTGGGGCCAGTGGGCACCCAGGACATTGCAGCAGGTCCCCAAATTCTAGTCGGTGTGGGGATATGTGCACTGAAAGCGTCTTTGGTTTCCCTTCTCTCCCAGCAAAGCCCAGGTCACTGGGTTACTGCCTTCCCCTGCATCCCTCGCCCAAGTTTGCTGCTGGCTGGGCTGGTGGTGGGAGCTCCTGGGCTTCCCCTTCCCCTGGCGCTGCAGCAGCTGGTGGCTGATGGAGTGCCGTGGCGCGGGGGCCCTGTCATTCTGCATCAGTGCTGACACTGAGAACAATTTCCAGGGACAGTGACCCTTTCCTCTGGCAAATTCCCCTTGACGGCTGATGCCCAGGTGCATGCTACTGCTGCCAGCGTGTCATAGCACCTCAGCAAGGCTGTGCTGGGCTGCTAACCCAGCAGCACGAGGCCACTGGCTGGTCACGGAAGTGCGTGAACCCGCGGTGCGGTGAAAGCTGCCTGCCAGGTCAGGGGGGTAGCCCCTGCATGCTGCCTGGGCACGCCAAGTTCAGAGCTACCCTGCTGCCCTCCTGTTCCAGCTCTGCACTGCCCCCTCCATGCCGCCTGCCCCTCACCCTGCCTCTGGGCTCCCTGCCGGTCCAGCCTGGAGCTCCTTGCAGGGCTGCCTCAGTCCTGACTCAGGGCGCAGGCCCTTCCCTCAGCCTTGCCCACAACCCCAAATCCTGCCCGGCTGCCCCCTAATCCTGCCCGCTGCCGCCTTCTTTTCCTGCCCTGCCTGCCACCCAGGTCAAGTTGGCCACTGGACCCAAGTGAGGTCCTCAAGGACAGAAGCCCCGTGCGCTGTTCATTGGGGCAGCTGGCCCTTCTGGCCAGGGGCTGGTGACTGGAGTCAGCCAGGAGCACCCTGGGCTTCTGCTTAAACAGGCCTCTTCCCTGCAGGGACGGGCACTGTCTGCACCTCAGAGCATCTTCCTCCAAACACTTATGGAGCATCAGACCCTTGGGTGTTGGGGTATGTCAGGGGCTGTCTGGAGGTTGTCAGGAGTCATCGATGGGTGTTGGCAGGATGTTTGGAGCTGCCAAAGGTGTGTTCAGGGTGGCAGGTGTTGTCTGGGGGATATCTAGATGTGATGGGGGGGATGGGAGGTAAGGGTACCTGCACATTGGGATGGGAATGGTGCTGCCTGTAGCACATCGATGATACTATGCCTGCCCCGTATTGCTCAGGGGGCCAGAGCTGGGAGCTGCAACCCATCAGCTGCCCTGTGCCTCACAGCTGGCCAGATGTTCCCCCACGATGTGTTCCCCCATGAAGCCCGACAGAAGAACAGAACACAACTGGCCAGCTGTCCCCAGATGTGGGGCTGGCCTTGCTGTGTTCTGTTCTTCTGTCAGACTTCAGCATTTCTAGCAGGCCCTACGTGTCTCTATGGGCAAACCCCGCAGACTCAGCTTCCAGCCTGTGCTAGCCACGGGACCATATAGCACCATGTCCCTTGGGAACTTTTTTGCTTTGGGGTTCGACTTGCAACTTGGCATGGCTGGTTAGGAACCCCCCGCCTTGGCAGACATATTCCCCGAGGGGGGCTGGTGCTGGGGACCCTGCATAGCCCCTGCTGATGGGGTGAGGAGAGCAGAAGGCCAGGGATCTGCACTGACTTCACTGCCTTCAGCTGCTTGTGAACTGCTGTCCGCAGAGCCACCTACCCACAGCTCAGAGCAACCCTCAGGGCAGCCTGGGCCTCTCGAGGCATGGGTTGGGGTTGGTGACACTTGTCCAGGACTCATGGAGGGGCTGTGGGGCTGAGAGAGCACGAGCCTGCCCAGCTGGTCTTCATCTGGGAGTGCTGGGGCTGCAAGGGAAGGTGGGTGGGGAGGGAAAGCTGGGCTGGGCAGACTCTGCCACTGCCTGCCTTGTCACCACGGGTCACTCCCCTCTCTCAGCCTCAGCTCCCCCGTTATAGAAATGGGGCCAGGAACTCAGGCCTGCTTTGGCTGAAAGATCTTCCCCCTAGAGCCTCTCCCTGTGTCCAGCCCTCCTGGGGTCCGTACAGGGCCTGGCACAGTGGGGACCCAAGCCACCACTGTTAGTCTGAGCAGCCCCGTTCGGCTTCACTGGGCTTGTGTGTTATCGCGAGAGAGCCAAGCTTTCTGTGCCGAGGGGCCGGTTGGAGAAAGGAGCCATTCCCATGCCCCGTCTTGGTCTTTCTGCTGCGGGGCATGCGAGCTGAGACCTTCCAAATTCATCGTGTGCTGCATCCCCCGACCGGGGCCAGGCGGTAACAAGCAGCCACAGGAGAAAGGGTCCCCCGCTGAGCGGGCTGGCCGGATGGGACGTGTGCAGGGTACGTGCCTGGCCGGTGGTGTCACCTGGGGCCGCGCGTGACTCCCGTCGAAGCCGGCTGCGCAGCCGCTTGTTCTGGAAGGGCAGTTGTTTGAACTCCGGTTCCCTCCGCCAAATTATGTTTGACATTCAATTAAAACCCCGCGGCACCTGGATGGGAAATGTTAGCGCAGCAATGAAGTCGTCGGGGGTAATTCATTTCTCTCGCAGCCTTGTCGCTGGCAGGGCTGGCAGGGACAGCGGGAGAGGGGCTAGCATGCGGGAGCTCACTGCTGGGGCCCCAGGAAGCAGCAGGACCCGGCTGAGCTGCCGCTCCAGCCTGGGGCTGCTTTGCTGCAGGCACTTGGGCTCAGGGCTGAATGAGGCCGGACTGGCAGGGTGCTGGGCATTGCAGGGTGCCTGCCTGGTCTTGCACACCTTCCTCTCTCTCACCAGTGTCCATGCACCCTTCTTTTCCCAGCTGCAAGCTTACGCAGGCCGCCGCACCCTCCTCCTCCCCTGGAGTGTGCTTCCTAGCTCTGCCTCCTTCGGACCCAGTGCACCGGCCGGCACACGTGCTGCGGCATCACGTGCTTCTCTCTCATGCATTTGGCACCTCCTCTCCTGCTGTAGCGCCATTGGGCAGGGCTGCCTGCTAGCACGGAGGCCTGTAGGCACACTCAGCCCACGTGTGTGTGTGCTGCAACGCTCTGCCGGCGAGAGGTGGTGAAGACACCACTGCATGGCTGGTGGTTCTTGCCAGTGGGGCTGCAGCTCTGCTTGCTGAGACAGCTGATGGCCCTGTCTGCAGAGCCCTGTCTACACTAGGGATCCTTGTCACCAGGCCAAGCCACAAGACTGCGAGTGCTCTGGTGCACTTAGATGTGCACACGTGTGCGCATTTGCACGTGAGTGCACACCATCCTTGTCCTTCCCGGCCGCAGTTGGGCTGCTCTGATGCCTCCCTCCGCCGCATCTTCCCTGGCATGGCGGTGGGCCCCGGAGGACAGAGCGCCGTTCATGTGCCAGGCTGGCACAGACAGGGGAGGGGGATCTGCTGGCCTGACCCCTGCCTGGCGCCCCCCCAAGCCCTACTTGCACTGCCCCACCATGGAGAATAGCCGCCTGTTCCCCTTCCAGGTCTCCCTCGGCAGGCCGGGCTCCGGGGCTGAATGCTGCGCCTTTGATTCGGTGTTGGCAGGCACCCAGCTCTGAGCTCATCGGGCCTCCTCTGAGCAGAGCTCCCACCACCCGCTCCCCACGGGGCTGCCTCCATCCCCCTGGGGCTGCGGGACCCTAACCCTGCCCTGCCACCACCCCCTGGGCTCCGCTTCCCCACTCCTAGGCTATGCTCTTTGAGCAGGAATTGGGAGCCACATGGCAATGCCCCTTCTTTTGGCTATAGTGCGGTTGAGGTGGGGAGCAGCAGTCGGGGGCTGGCCTTGGCAGGAGGGTCTCTACTCTGGGAGGGACAGGTGTCTGCAGAGCCAAGACTTGGCTGCATCCACCTGCCGGGCGTGTCTTAGCTGCTCGATTAAGGGCGAAGGCTCTGGTGAGAAAGTATGCTGCACTCCTGGGCTTGCACCAGCACGCAGGTGCACACTTGCATATGCAGACATGCACCGTTTGCACACAAGTGGGTAATCCCTGGGTGCTTGCACACACAATATGCATGTGCACACATGCAGCCCCCTGGCACTGTGCATGTGCAGACACCTGCTCAGTCCCCGTGAGTACCTGTGCTCTGCCCGCACACGCCCTGTGCTGTCACCCCTTGCAGCCGGACCAGTTCTCTGTCAGCTGGGAGCGGGCAGTGGTGCTGGAAGGGCAGGGTGTTGGGCTGGGAGTCCAGATACCTGGGTCTCATGTGCGGCTATGCCACTGGCCTGCTGGGCCCTTTCTCCTCTTGCCTTGCCCTCCTCCTTTCTGGCTCTCCAGCCTATTTAGAGTATAAGGGGAGGATCCTCAAAGGGATCTCGGTGTCTAATTCCCATTAGTTCCCATGGGAATTAGGAGCCTCAGTCCCTCCTGAGCCAGGAGCCATGTAGCTGCATGTGAGCCAATGTGTGAAGCGGGGTGGTCTGTACCGCTGGGCAGAAGGGGAGTCGGCCTGACCCATGCTAATTGGCCTGACCCATGCTAATGCTAATTAGCCTGCCCCAAGCCTCAGAAGCAAGCAGTTTATGGATCCCTGCACTGTGCAGGCTGCCTGCAGGCATTGTTGCTGGGCACGGGGAGGTGTCTATGCCATCCCCGTGCAGTGCCAGCTTCCCAAACTGGTCCATTGCAATGCACAAACCACGTGGTGTCAGGAGCTCGTCAGAGTAGTCGCATCCCAGGCCAGCCGGGAGCGCTCAGGCACCAACCCCGGGAGCACTGAGCCGCGGGGAAAGGGTCAGGCGACTCCTGTCGCTGCCAGGGCCCTGTGCCCCCAGGGCGGCAGCTGGGGAAGCTTGGGCTCCGTGGGTTTTCACTGGAGCATGGCACGCAATCAACCTGGGCAAAGCATGGGCAAAGAGGCTGTAGCCTCGTGGGGCTGGGCAGGACAGGGCTGCATCCCTGGTCTTATCTGCAGGTCTCCAGGTCTATGCCCTCACCCTGCCGGGGTGCACCCCGCTGCGTGCCCACCCCATCCCCTGCCCAGGAGAGCGAAGCATCGCCTCCGAGGTGAAAACAGAGGTGGCTGCAAGCTGCCGGGTCTCCATGGCAACCTCTGCGCTGCGGGGGAATTGACTTATGGAGGATGATTAAAAAGAAAGGCGCCGCGCATAATTTGGGGAGCGGGGAAGGGCAGGGAATGGAGCCGCGGCCGCGTGGGGGGCCAGCAGGACAGGGCGGCCTCAGGGTTGCAGCCCCGTGCTGGGCTGGGTGCCCAGCTCTGCCATGCCTCGGTTTCCCTGCTGACAATGCAGCGGCTGTGGATGCCGCCCCATCTCCCCCGGGGGCCTGAGCACAGGTGAGGAGATGCGTGTCTTTGGCATGGTGGGTCGCAGGGCGGTCTCTGGCTCATGCGGTTCCAGCATCTCAGCCTTCGCTTTGGGCAGAAGGCAGCTGGGAGCCCAGAGGAGACTGGGAGGGGGCTGGGGAGTCTGGTCTTAGCTGGGGCTGGGTCATTCCCCAGCTCCTGTCCAGCGGGACACCAGCTCCGAAGGCAGGTGGGCACATCCTGTGTACCAGCGGCCTGGGGGGCACTGCCCGCACGTGCTGGTCTGCCCCCTCCCCTCTCCCTGGGGCCGAGGGGGGGTGTATGACAGTGCCGGCGTTAAGTGCTTCTCTGTCCTCATCTGAGCAATCAGACGGAGTGTAAATTTGCCTCGCAGGCCCTCTATTATTGTTGCTAAAATACAGGCTGATTTCCCTGGAGGATGACGACTAAAGAAACCACAGACAGCGAGCGGAGGGGTGGGGGGGCCAGCAGAGACATGGCCAGGCTGGCAGCCACGTGGTTCAGCTCCTGCATGGGACCCCGGGGCAGGACGAGGGGGGTGGCGGGTGCGTGTTGGATGCCTGGGGCAGCTCTGGAGTGCGTGGGGGAAGGCACGTGGGGCTCGCGGGTAGGGGGCATGTGGGGTGGTGTGTGGGGGTATCGTGGGTGGGTGGGAGTGCGCAGGGCTCACAAAGGGATGACTGCAGAACAGACCTGGCTTAGCTTTTCTACATCGCTGCCTCCTCCTCCCCTCCCAGCACTGTCCTTGGCTTGCTCAGTGCCTGGAGCTGCCCTAGGCTCTTCCTGGGTCCACTTGGCACCAGCACGGGTGGTCCTGGCCAGAGAGAGACCCCTGGTCATGCCCTAGCCCCGGTCAGAGCAGCAGAGGCACGCAGCGTGCGGGGTGGTAGCGGGCGACGCTGGGGGCAGCTCCGCGGGGCCCGACAGCCGGAGATTTACTGCTTTCAGGAGGAAATTGAATTTGGTTTCTTTGTCGAACATAACCGGGGGAAGTGCCCTCGTATATCCCGGCGATTTATGACGGTCCCTGGGCGCACGCTCTGACATGCATAATTCCCAGGCATTTCTAATCAGGCGCACATGGCTGTCCCGCTTCGGCCTGGATGCCCATCTCTCTGGGGGTCGGGGGATGGCATGCTCTTGGCCCCAGCTGATGGCACGATCCACTCTCTGCCCCGGCGTCTCCAGCCGTGTCCCAGGGCTGCGCAGAGGCTGGCGGCGGTGGGGGGGAGAGGCAGCTTGCGTGTGCCGTAGCTGCGTGGAGCCCTTCCAGAGGGAACACACTGGGGCATGGATTATATTAAGTCCATTGCAAAAGTCAGTAAATTTGGGGCCTTTTTATAGAGCTAATAAGTGTCAACACAATCAGCTCTCCAGCCAGAGCCCGGCGGGGGCCTCATATATTACAGGCACCGCGGGGATATTGATAAGGAGGATGCAGAGTGCCCGGAGGAGATGGCGGAGAGGGACGGGCAGCGCCAGAGCCCAGGGCATCCTTTCCCAGGGCCTGGAAGGGAGGGCAGGGGCAGGAGGGTGAGGATTTCTGCCCTCCAGGCTGCCCCAAGCATGGCTCTTGGGAAGAAGCTCGTGCCAGCCTGGTTACTGGCCAAGCCGTGCCCCTGCTTGCCTCCCACATTTGCAGCTAGCGCCAACCATGCCCCGGCCCCTTCTCCCCACCTCCCTGACCACTGGGAGCACTGAGATGCTGGGGACTATGCCTCAGAGCCCAGGGGAGGCCCCTTGGCCTGACTGGCATCAAGACCCGAGATTATCCCGGAGGGGTTGGATGCTCTTGCTTGGTGCCCGTGGTTTGCTCTGAGCGTGTCGTCCGTGTGTGAGAGCTCCCAGACGTGTTGGTGGCTTTCCCCAGGCTGGCGTCTGGGTCCACCCGCACCGTGGGGCAGTGATCCTGTCCCCTAGGGTGCCTCACACTAGGGCTGGGGGGAGCTGGGTGAGGGTAGGGCCATGCCAGTCCCATCCCCTGCCGGCGGGGGAGCACGTGCCTGTGGGGAGGGCTGTGCGCGCCTGTTCATTTCACGCCACGTGCCCGTGATAGATCTCTTGTTATTTCTGGTGAGCTGAGCCATACGTTTATGCCATCGTGCTGCGGCGAGCAGCGGGGAGCGGGAGGGGGGCCATGCGTCGGCTAGTGCAGGCGCCGGTGCCAGGGCAGACCTGCCTCTTTCTGCTCCACCAAAGGGGCACTCGCTGGGCACAGAAAGGTGCCTACTTGGAGCGGGGGCATTCCTGGTAGGATGGCGCTGACATCCGAAGAGATTGGTGGGAGCTGGGGATGCACCAGGTGGATGCACTGTGTGGCTTGGCCCCTGTTATCTCCAGCTCCCCGTCCCCACGGCAGTGATGGCTCCCCTTTGCCCAGCCCTGGCTGTGGCAGGCAGGCCTCCATCCCTCCGGGCAGCTGCCGCAGACCCAGCCTTGCTGCCCTTGCTCCAGGACCAGAGGTCTGTGCTCCATGCCATGTCCCAGCCAGGAGGCCATCCCTGTCCCCCCAGGCCAACCGTCCCTGGCATATCCTGCTGCACCCCTCCATGGCTGCTCAACAGACCAAGGGCAACAACCCACAGCTGTAGGCAAGGGGGCAGGGGCAAGGAGCGGCATCTGGGGTGCCCAGGATAAAGCATTTCCAGAGGGGCCGGGGCTCAATCACACCAGCAAGGCAGTGATATCTGCCCAGGGTGGGGCTGCACACACTGCCTGGGGGGCCCTGCCCAGCTGCCTTCTCACCAGCATCCTCTTTCTGCTTTCCAGGCAATGACGTGGAGGAAAATCAGAAGGTGAAAACGCAGTGGCCAAGGTCCGCGGATGAGCCCGGGGTCTACATGGCACAGACAGGTACGAGCGTGCAGGGACTGCGGGGCGAGGGGCTCTGTGCGCCGGAGGACGGGGTGCTGCGAACCACAGAGGGCGGGCGGGCAGCTTTTGGGCCTCCAGCCTTGGTCCTGCCCTTGGGAGAAGCCGTGCATACACAGAGGCTTACGTATGTATGCGTGCAAGAACATAAAGTGACACGTGTGTGCGTGCTTCCCCCGGTGCTCCTGGGGGCTAGCCGATGTACCCCATGCTGAGCCCAGATGCCAGCCTCACAGCGCTCTAATGAAACCCCTCAGCAGGCTGCAGCTGGGAGAGGAGGGGTTAACCTAGAGCGGGGTGCCAGGCGGGACCTGCAGGGCAGGGTCGGGGCACCTGGACTTGTCCCCGGGGCCGGAGGTTGGTTCTGCAGCGGACGCGCTGGGCTGGATCTCGGGGGACCTGGGTTTGACTCCAGTCTCTGCCACTGGGACCCTCCTTGCCCTTCTCCCCGTCCTTTATTTGTATGCTTTAATCCTTTTTGTGCCTAACGAGGCTGCCACTGGTGGAGGCTCAACACAATTAGCAGTAACACCGGGGCATTGTTAGCTATCAATCACTGCAGCAGGCCCTGCCCTGGAGGGCTGGCAGGAATGAAGGCAGCGTGCTTGGCGGTGGAGCTGGGGTGTCTCCGACAGGGGTGGGGGTGTTGCAGTGCTGCCGCACCCGCGAGTCAGCCCTGGGGTCACAACAGCACAGTGCACGCTAGCAACCAGGGGAAGGTTTCCACTGCCTGCGCCTGCCTTCCCTTTGCAAAGCCCTGGGCAGCTGGAGATGGAGTGAGTTCCCCCCGTCTCCGCCCGTGCTCTGAGTTAATTTGCTCCATTTATATATTTTCTTTGCACCTTCCTCAGAGAGTGATAAAGAGGAAAAAATCTATTAATTGTTTAGCTCCGGAGTATTTATTTAGCAAATTTGCCGGGGTAATTTGAGCCCGGTGTGCTCCCCCGCTGCTGTGATTGATGCGCCCTGGGCCTCTCTGCGTGCCGGAAGACGGATGGAGCTGGCGGCCAGGAGAGTGATCGGGGCCGGCTGTGTCTGCCTGGTGCGCCGAATCCCCCAGGCAGCTGCTGGGCAGGCTCCCAGACCTACCCTGTCCTCCCTGCCTGCCCTGTGGTCCTGGCGTGTGCTGCTGGGGTGCCCCTGGATTGGCTTCACCAGCGGGTGAAGTGTGCCCTCCCTGCACATGGCAGGGAGACATGCCCTTTGGGGCCACACACTCCCCAGGGGTTGCAGTGGGGGACAGGGACCTCCATCTCAGCTCCTACTGTCCCCTTCCCAGTTGGAGCGGCCAAATCCCCCACTGGCAGGGAGCTCCAGGGCTGGCTGATGCACTAGGGCAGAAGCAGAGCCCAGGCGCTGGCTACACACCACCTCCAGCCCTCTCTGATGGTTGACCCTGTGCCAGGTGTGAGATCAGGCCCTTTGCACCAGCTAGAAACAGCCCTGGCTCAGACTAACCCCCCCCCCCCCCCCGCATATTAGGGAGGGGAATGCATGGACCTGCACGTACCTGGCGACCCAGGAGGACCGAACCCAAGTGCCCCGCATGGGTGGGGAGTGCCCCGGGCATCCCTTGGGGACCCTACAGCCACAGGCAGTGCCTGATGCCAAAGCCAGCTGACCAAAAACCCCGAGAGACAGGACTGGAAATGCGATGTATGTGCTGGGCAGGGCTATAGTGATCGCAGTCCCCCTGGGGTGTGTGGCCCAGTATTCACCAGTGGGCCCAGTGCTAGCAAAGTGGCAGCACCCATGTTTCTTGCTGCTCTGTGCCTCCCGCACCTGCCTGATCATGTCTGCACCCTTGAAGTCAGTGGAGTGGGGTTGGGACATCCTCAGCTTCACCCCAGCGTAGCAGGGAGCAGAGCGGCTGGCAGCGACTCCGGTACCAGCCTGGGATTCCCCGGGCTGTGGGATCCACCCCCCGGCTAGGAGCCCTGCTCCGGAAAAGCCTTGCTCTGCCCCCGCAGATGCTAGACTACCCTTCAGCTGCCTCCTTCCCTGCTTAATTCAAACTGATGTCCCCACTTCTGGCCTGTCCAATAACTTCTGAGAGCTCATCAAGCTTCATCAGAGCGGGCTTGTTGGAAATGTCAATAGCAGGCCTGCTCGGGGGTGAGAGATGGAGTGTGCCGCCTGAGCCGCGGGCCCGATCGGACCGGTGGGGCTGTGGAGCCAGTGCCAGGGGATGGACACCCGCACCTGCCCAGCCTGGAGGGTGCTGACCCCTCCGGAGTCCACCTGCTCCCCCCGGTCTGTATGGCGTGTGCCCTTCCAGCCCCCGTCCTGCTTGTCGTCTTGCAGAAGGAGGGAGGGAGCCTGCAGGGCTTGAATCCTACCCTCCGGCATCACGCCCAGGCCCTGCTCCCTCCCTCCTCTCCCTTCAGTGTTGCTCCATAGGGTGCCCAGACCCATCTCCCCTCCCTGCAGCCTCCGTTCCCTTAGCTCCAGCTGCCCCTGGGTGCTGGAGCCCAGGTGGGTGGTGGCACCGAGGGAGGCCGGGACTAACGTGATGCGTGTCCCTGTCTCCCCCAGGGGACCCGGCAGCGGAGGAGTGGTCGCAGTGGAGCGTCTGCTCGCTGACGTGTGGGCAGGGCTCCCAGGTGCGCACGCGGTCCTGCGTCTCCTCGCCCTACGGGACGCTGTGCAGCGGGCTGCTGCGGGAGACCCGCGTCTGCAATAACACCGCCACCTGCCCAGGTACCGCGCCCGGGGGGAGCAGCATGTCCGGGGAGGCAGGGGTGGCTTCACAGCCAGAGCTGGGGGCACTGTCTTCTGTGCCCCGCAGCCATGAGACACACGAACCTGCCCTTTCCAACGGGGTTGCAGAGCCAGGCTGTGGCATTAGCTGGGGGTATCCAAATGCCCTGGCACTAGGTGGGGACAGGGCAGTACTCTGATACGGGAGGGACATGGGTGACCTTGAACTCCTCTCCCCTCCTGAGCTGGGGCAATGCAGTGGCCCTGCTTCCCGCATCTTACCCCAAGAAGGACTCACCTTCTCCTGCCCTTCCCCTCCACCTGCAGAGCTGTTTCTAGGCTCACCTCAGCTTGGGAGCTGTTTCTAGCTCTGGGGTCTGCCTCCAGCCCCCTTGCCCTCCAGCCTGAGCTGTGCCAAGCTGGCATGGAGCGCCCTTGGCTCTTGCAAACTCTTGCTTTGTTTAAGCTGGGGGTTGTGGCTTGGTGTGAGGGGTCTGGCAGGGTGAGGGAGACTCTGTCCTGGTCCCCAGCATAGGGCCAAGCATGGATCCCATTGGCAAAGCGGGGTGCGGTGCCAGGCATGATCACGGGGACACCCCTGGGAATCCCCTTCCCCCCATAGCCTGGTGTGTGGAGCGGGGGCTGCCTGCCAGCTGTAGCCTCCGTGCTCAGGGGCAGGGGTTTCCAGCAGCTGTTCTCCGTGCACGGGGGACCTGCCACGTGCATAGGCTTGGGTCCGCTTTGTAGTCGCGTCTAAGACTTTGCTGCTTGGCCAGAGCCTCGGTGGCTTCTGGCAGACTCTGGCATTGGTGCAGTGAGTTTGCAGGCTTCTCAGCCCAGCTCCCAGTTGGGGCGCATCATAGAAACCAGCAGTGACTTTGCAGGGTCCAGCAAGGGCACTGGCTCTTAGAGGGCATGGGAGCTGTGCTGCCTGTGACCGTGTGATGGTACCCGCTAGGGGAGAGTGCTGTTGGGCAGGTATACCCAGCGAGGGACGCACGGCAGCTCCCAGCACGGGTGACTCAGTGGGAACGCCTCTTTGGGCTGGCTGGGGTGTGGATACTGGTATGCATAAACTGCGGGGTGAGGAGGATTGTGGTTCCAGCCTAGGGAGGAGGGCAGGGAGATCAAGACATATTTCCATTATTGCCCATGCAGCTGCGAGTCGGGACTCCTGGGATCTGTTCTTGGCTTCCCTTCCCCCTGAACTGAGTCACCGCTCCCCACCCCCGTGACTCAGTTTCCCTTGGAGTGAAGCAGAACCCCCTTTGCAATCCGTCTTTGGGCTCCTGGATCCTTAGGGTGGGGATGCAGGCATGCTGAGATAAGGCCTCCAGCGTGGGAGAAGGGACCGTGCCCGCCTGGCAGGCGGCTTCCTCTGTGCCTAGGGGGACCTGAGTCCCCTGCATCCCGGTTTGGGGGGGTCAGTGCCTGCATATGGGGCAGTGGGAGAGACTGCTGTCCACAGCCCAGACTGTTCAACCTGTGTCTTTAGCTGTATTCAGGGGCAGGGGCTTTCCTGGTGTGAGCAGTTGTCCTGGATAGTGCTCCCATGGGCACCATGCTCACTCTCATGTCACCCATCCGAGGATGGGACGGTCCTATTTTGTGTCCAGTGCTGAGCCGTGGCATCGGTGTGGCAGCTCCATCTCTGAGCACCAGGCTTGGAGCATCTCAGGGGTTGCAGTGGTGTCCCATGCAGTGGCAGCTACTCTCTCCCTGGTTGGAAAGCCCCAGTGGCAGAGGCAGTGAAGGCTGCACAGGTTCCCCCCCTCTAAGGGGCATTTGATGTTGTACTGGATCTCTACAGATCATTAAAAAATACCCAGGCGCCGACTGTTTTGATCAGTTTAAAAAGAGCCCATGCGGACGGCTGCCATGAGGCTGTGCCTGCTGTCGGGCCCGGAGAGGGTCCCATGTGCTTGTGTGTGTCCCAGTGAACCCAGCAGGGTTTCACTTGGGTCTGGCGGGCTCGTCTGCACAGCTCCAGGTGCACGATGCAAGCTTCGGGCCCCGTCTGCCTGGAGGCAGCTCTGGTTTCAAGTTGGTGGAAGCGGTGTGAGATGCGCTGGGGCGATTTTGGGTTCAGTGGTGGAACTGAACTGGAGTGAGTGCGTCTACATAGGGACCAGCCCCAGCTTCACTGATCTGGTTTCAGTTCCCCCGATGGTGAAGGCGGTGCTGGTTTCACTAGCAGATGCCTACGAGGAACCGGCTGGGCTCAGCTCTGCCACTGAGGAAGCCTTGCAGCCGCTTGGGCTTTGAGCTCAGGGGGCCTATATGTCACTACCCAGCATGTCAGCTGGCACACCCGGTCCCTTGGGATGCCAAAGCAAAGTGCTGGTTTCTCTTGGAAAATCCCAGCCTGAAGGATGTTCTCCTGATGCCTGTCGGCCATTGCTAGCACCACTTCACTGCCTTTCCGTTGTGGATGTGCTAAATGTGCACGTGAGACTCTCAAGCCATTCTTTGCAGAATCTGTTGGCGGCAATGAAGGCGTAGCTTTACTTTATGTTCTCCATATATTCTGTGCCAGCCAGCTCTTTCCCATGCTGGCGGCTGGAGCGATTTAATTCAGACTGTCCTTGGACAAACAGAACGTGACCCATACCAGGGCCACCTGCCTGGCTGGCTTTTGCAGGAAAGGGCTGCTGGCATGAGTGTGATAGTATGCTGTGTGCATGTGTGCACAGGTGTGTGTGCGCGTGCATGCATGTGAGAATGCTGTGCCAAGGAAAGATGAGGTCTGCTGGGCATGGGAGAGACCTTTCCCCCTCAGTCTGCTCCATGGGTTTCCCCCGTTACCCCTGCCCCTCCCTGGGTCCCACAGGGCAGCTGCTTTCTGTTACACAGAGCCTGGCTGATGACCCTCCTGGTTCTGCTGGCCAGGTCAGCAGGGGGACGGGGCAGAAGATCCAGCCTCAGATCTGCCCGTGGAAGCCATGGGGTAGGATATGGGTCATCCAGGCAGCAAAACCCACAAGCCTCTGTCACGAGGAGGTTAGTCAAAGCATGGGCATTGGTGTCAGGACCCATGGATCCCCTGCAGCTTTGCCACTGACTTGCTCCATGACACTATTTCCCCATCTGTGCCTCAGTTTCCCTATCTGTAAGCAGAGGGCAGGAACGCCTGCCTGGTCACGGGGCATTGAGGCCTCAGGTCACTGATGCTTTGGCCCCTTTGGAGCAGAGGCTCAGCTCTCTTCACAACTTCAGGGCAGTCCTTTGCAGCAGGCACGTGTTCCTGGGGCAGACCCACGCCCCACGAGCCCCCCTGATCTGATGCCGTAGGCCAGCAGTTCCCACGCTGCGGCTCTCCCCTGGCCCCACGTGCCTTTAGAGGGCTGCCAGGCAGTGTCTGGGGGGGCACAGCGCCCCCCTGCCAGCCCCCGACCCCCCGTGGCGGGCGCTCGGCAGCATGCGCCGTGACTGCTGTGTGCTGTATTGCAGTTCACGGTCTGTGGGAGGAGTGGTCCCCCTGGAGCCTGTGCTCGCTGACCTGTGGGCGAGGGGTCCGGACGAGAACGCGGCGCTGCGTGGCCCCGCAGCACGGAGGGAAGGCCTGCGAGGGCCCCGCGGCGCAGACTAAGCCCTGCAATATCGCCCAATGCCCCGGTTAGTACTTGGATCTCACCCTCTGCCGCGTGCCCCTTGCTGCTCCCCTGCCCTGGGGGGCTCCGGGGCTCAGGGGATGCCTTCCCCCTTCCTCATGACAGGGCTTCCCACAGGCCAGGGGTCCCAGGCATTGCAGCTGCCCCAGTGTCCTGCAGCCCCCTTAGGCCCCAGGGTGGGAGGGCATATAGCGAGGGCCATAGCACAGGATGGGGTTGTTGGAGCATCCCAGCCCAGGGCTGGAGAGGTGTGGGGCCCTCTCTGCAGGTGTACGGGTGGTCTGGAAGCTGACTTGGGGAGTAGCTGCCTCGATAAGGGCAGTGTCAAGGCCAGAAGAGCTGGAGTCAGACGGGGTCCTCTGGGGAAAGTGTCCCACTCAGGGCTGGAGGGCAGGTTGAGCTGCCGGCCCCAGGTCACCTTGGACATGGAGGTGAGCCTGGGGACATACAACCCAGTGATTAGGGAACAGCAGGTTCAAAGCTGGCACGTGGCAGCTATTCCTCACCCGGCACATCCGTCACCCATCAAACTCGTCGCCCCAGGAGCGGGCAGCTTAACCCAGGTCCCAAATTTTCCTGGGGGAAAGACCCATCCGTGGGCACTGACCATGGCAGCTGCAGGGATGAACTCTCAGGCAGCTTCCTAAATCTCTGGGAGCGGCTGTGGTAGGGGAGCAGGTTGAGGTGTTCACCCTCCCTGTCTGGAGCCACCCACGAGACAGGACTCAGCTACGGGGTCCAGGCTCTGTCCCGGTACAGGCAGTGCTTCACAGGCTCCCATGTCACCCAGGAGGGCTGAGAGCACTGCTGCCGCTGGGATTGCTTGATGGGGCCAGACAGTCTGTGACCAGACAGCGTGTGTGCGCACCAGTGTGTGTGCAGGAGGGACTGTGTGGGTAGGTGTGTGCACACATGCCAGAGGCGGTATACATGTGTGTATGTGAGTGTGTGCTGGACGGAATGTGTGGGTATGTGGGTGCACACGTGTGCTGGAGGGAGTGTGTGCATGTGCACAAGCATGTGTGTATATGGTGGAGGGGGTTGCCTATAGCTTTGCTGCTCCATTAGGGCTTGTTCTTTGCCCCCGCCTTGGCCTTGGCATGAAGACCTAAGGGAATGGCACATGGGAGTATCCTTGACCTCAGAGCTGCCAACTGCCTAGGATTGGGGCCCTTCTGCCAGAGGCATCCTATGCTGTGCTGGGCTCCAGGTGGTTGTGGCATGCCCATCGTGGATCTGTCCCTGGTTTCATTCCTTCCCCTCTCCCTTCTCGAGCCGTGTCTCGCAGGGGCGCATCCATTCATCTTTCTGTGGCGCTGGCTTGCAGACAGGGGTCCTTGCTGGTCTGCCCGGAAGGAGGGGGCATGTGTAGGGGGTGGCATTGCAGGGGCTGGGTTTGGGCTGGCCATCTCAAATGACAGGAAAATTATGCTCACCAGCCTGTGCCCCTTCTCATCAACTTGGCAGCAGGAGTGTGGCTCGCTAAAGGGCAGTATTTTCCTCTATGGCACCTGTCCATGGGCAGTGGCTCACCCAGCCCTTTCCCGGTGGGTCCAAGGTTGGTGCCTCTGCAGGGCTGAGTTGGTGCCCTGCCCTGGCTGAGTCCCAGTCGATGTGGGTGTGAGGTGTGGCGTTGCCATCCTGTCTTTGCCAGGGGCCTGTCCCCATGCCTGGGGGCACATTGGACATGCCATGCAAGCTGCCAGCTGGGGTTTCCAGCTCTCAGCCTGCTCCTCTCCCCCCTCCATCCTGACCCATCTTCCCCCCAGCTACTCTCATGCTGGGCTTCCCTACACCCTCCATCCTGACCTATAGTCTTAGGCCCCAGGGTCAGCTCCTGGATGCCCTGTGCCCCCCCACAGCTGTGTCTCCGGGCCGTAGGGCAGGATGGGGCCAAGTGGGCCATGATGGTCTAATGCAGTTCTGTGGCTTGAGGCCCTGCAGTGCTCCTGGACACGGAGCTGCTGGCCTGGGTGAGCGGTGGAGGTACCAATACCCTGCAGCTCTGCCCATCAGTGCTTTGTGGGCAGCCTTAGCCTGTTTGCCAGCAGCCCTGAGCCTCTGGGGACACTGTGGTCTGAGGAGCAAGAGACTAGGGGGCAAAAAGTGCCAACCTCACCCCTTCGCTCAGGCCCCCAGTGCCCATGACCAGGGCTAGGGGCAGCACGTGGACCCAGGGCTGTGAGCTGGGCAGCCCGGCCCCAGCTGAGCTGCTTCTTGAGCTGGCAACAGTAGTAGGCTGTTACCTTGGCACAAACAAGAAGCATAGTTCCCTGCGGGAGTTGCCAGGAGGCTCCTGGATGTACTGGGGAGATGGGAGCTGCTCCATCCCCGCGGCCCCCTCGCTAACCACCCCCTCTCTGTGCTCCCCCACAGTGGAAGGCCAGTGGCTGGAGTGGGGCGCGTGGAGCCGGTGCTCGGTGACCTGCGCCAACGGGACCCAGCAGCGCACGCGCCGGTGCAGCGTCGCAGCCCACGGCTGGGCCGAGTGCAAGGGAGCCCACGCTGACGCCAGGGAGTGTGCCAACCCCCCATGTCCAAGTAAGCGCCCCGGTGGAGGCTGGGGAAAGAGGGGGGATGGGGCAGGGAGGCAGAGAGCTGGGAGCAGTGGGGCACAATGCTCAGGGGCCAGGCTGGCGTGAGATGCTGCGGGGGAATGAAGGGGCTGGTTTGTGGGACTGTGTGCTGGGGCGTCACGCTGGTATGAGCGAGGGTCGCGACCGGCTGGGCTCACTGAGGGCACCCTAGAGTGTCCCTGTGCGATGGCCGTGGTGATGTCCAGGTCCCCGTGCACTTGCTGTGGCCCTTTCGGGTGCCCGTGTGCTTGCTGTGGGTGTGAGCAGCCAGGCGGCATCAGAGTGTCCCCATGCACTCCCTGCAGCCATGACCCAGTGCACGCGCGGTGGCTGGTCCCCACGTGCTCACTAACTGCGTTGAGGCCTCCGTGTGCTCGCCGAGGCTGCGTCAGGTCCGTGTGCGCTCACTGTGGGTGTGAGCATCAGGGTAGCGTCACCGTGTCCGTGTGTGCTTGCTGTGGCCATATTGGGGCACCCACATGCTCCCTGTGGGTGAGCTGGGGGCCGTGCTGGGGTCCCCATGCATATAGTGTGGTGTGAGCAGGGGTCTTGTTGAGGGCAGTTTGCCCAGCCAGATGGGCTGCCCCTGCCCATCTGTGGACCCCTGCTCCAGGTGAGAGGGCCGGTCCTGTCCTCTGGCTTTGCCTGCTGGGTGGCGAGGCAGCCCGGCTGGGCAGACAAGCCACCGTGCCCGTTGGCCTGCCCCATGGCTGTAGTGATGGCATCTGGTGTCTCTGCTGCATGGAGAGAGACGGCACAAGCTCTGTTCAATCTGGCCCAGGGCTCCCGATCTGTCTGGGTGACAGCTGTGCTCTGTAAAACCCGGCTCTGAATGCAGGGGCTGCTAGGCAGCAGGTGACAGGGACAGATGGGTCCCGGCCGCCTTCCCCAACAGCCTGGAGCTGGCAGCCCGGATCAGACAGCCAGAGAGGAGTTGGCAGGCTGGGGGCACACGGCCCTCCTGCTCTCTGCTGTAGCGGGACCTGCATGCCCTGACGAGCTCTCCGGGGTGCCCCAGGCTCCTCGCACGTACGGCATCCTGGGGATTGCGGGCAGTGCGCCAGGACCCTGCTGTTTTGGGAGGCTGCTGTCATACCCCCAGCCCACTCATGTCCCGGGTAAGCTCGTAGGAAGCAAAGATCCAAGGTCGGACCCCATCTCCAGGGCTTTCACATCATCACGGACATGTGCCCTTTCCCCAACAGCACAGGGCCATGAGGCTTGCAGGAAGCTGTTGCTAAACAATCACTCTTCCTCTGATGGCTGCAATGGCCTCGTGTTGCCAATGGCATGGCAGCCCCCAGCCTGCCTCGCTCCCTGCTTCCAGCCAGATGCAGCACCGCGGGGCATGGAGCAGCTTGCACGCCAGTGATGGGGCTTTGCGTGTGAGCGCTCATGGTGGGATGGGGAAATGAGCAGCTCTGCAGCCCAAGACTCTGTTCACACATGTGCGAGCGCTTGGCATGGGGAGTGAGCAGGTATACACACGTGGAGTTGGCATGTCAGTATGGCTAGCCATGTGCCTGAGCAGTCTCTGGGATGGGGGTGTGAGCAGGGCAATGCACACGGGAGTTCACACTTGTGAGAGCACTTGGTGGCATGGGGGTGGGGAGGAAACGTGGAAATCTCAAGGCGAACACACATTTGCACATGTGTGTGAACACTTGCAGTAGCACTGGGGGGACAGCATG
>JAGPOW010003022.1:1011370-1026576 GCA_030014935.1 Caiman crocodilus
TGCAAGTAGAAATGTGGCTGCTGGGAGGCATCCTTGGCGGGTGGGGGGAATGAATAGCAATTCCTTTGGGTTTCTAAGCTGTGTTTCAGGCTGAGGGCTCCTGGGTTTGCAGGGCAGGAGGGTGCGGGCTGGGGTCTGGGTTGTGGCTTGCAGCAATGCTGGTAACCTGTAAAACTCCCCCCTCCCCCCAGCACCGCTGCTTCTGTCCGGAGCCATGTCACTGGACCTGGAGCCCTCTCTCAGGCCAGAGTGGAGTTAGGGCTAGGGTCAGGATCACCAGCACAGTCCTCTCCATCTGTCCTGCATCCAGCTCAGAGGATGAAGGAGCTGCCTGGACCCCAGGCTCAGTTCCACCCCCTGCAGTTTGCCCTATGGGGAAACTGAGGCAGGGAGTGGGGCATCACCTCACTCCCAGGTCAGGAGGTCAGTGGCAAAAGTGAGGTAGGACCCAACCGTTCTGGCTCCCTGGCCCCGGCCATGCTAGCCTGCTCCTGGTCCTAAGCTGGCAGACAGTTCTTGCATCCCATCGCTTCTGGAGCAGGTATCCACTAGCCACCACTCCTCCCTCCACCCCCTCCTGGCTCTGGCTGGCATGTTAATCAGCCCCTGTCATTAGCACCCCATTAGCAGCAGGAGATGCCTGCCTCATCCTTAACTCTCTAGGCAAAGGGCAGAGGCTAATGGCTACCTTGCCTGACTGGGTGCCCTCTTTACAGGACCGGTGCCTGGTTGTCACCTGTGGCTGGCAGGGGAATCTGGGGCCGGGCTGCTAATGATGGGATTGGCGTGCGTCTGGCTGGCAGGGCTCTGGGCAAGAGAGGCAGGGGTGGCAAGTTGACAGGAGCACCCCCCCCTTGCCACATGGATCTCAAGGAGATAATGAGAGGAGCTCAGCAGCCCGGAGCAGGTGGATATTGGAGAGGACTGTGCTCAGCTGCAACCAGCTTATCTAGGAAAGAAGATTAGAGCGGCTGGGATCGGATTATGGAGGGGAGGTGGGCAGAAAGCACCGTCCGCTGCCCAGTTCGAGGGGTGAGGTGTGGAGCTCTGCTGGCCGGCCCCAGATTGCAAAGCAGAGAGGAGGGTGGGTGGTGTTTCTCAGGCATCCGGGCTTTGCTGGGTGCCCTGAGGGGCCAGGAAGGAATATTTTCCCTTCCTGTTGCTACAGGGTTTTTTCATCTCCTGCAAATGAATTTTGACTGGGCTGTGCCAGTGCCTCTGCTGGGACTCAAACCCAGAGTTTCCTGGCTAAAGGGTCTTGTTCCTCTCCTCAACCCCATGTTTGGAAGGGGTTTGACCCCACAGTCAGATTGGTGCAGACTGGGGGAGGGTTGGCTTCCTCTGTAGCAGGAGGCCTGACCATCTTCCTGGGATCTCTCCAGGGGCATGGGTTGTAGTTGTGTTGGTCTAAGGATATAGGCAGGCAAGGTTTTTTAGGTAAATCCAGTATCTTTTATTAGACCAACTCAAATGTGCGTTTTAACACCCCCTGCAGTGGCAGGACACTGCCAGCCCTCGCCCCCCCCCGCTTCACCTGGGGCAAGCTCAGTGCTTTGGGTGTCTGGTGCCTTGTAGCTGTGCCTCAGGGTTGATCATGTCGTTTTAGAAGAGCTCAGAGCCTCTGGGGTGACTTGGATGGGGACCGTCCTGTCCTCAGGCAGAGCATTGGTCTGGATGTGACCTCCAGCAGCCCCTTGCAGCCCTGCTTTCGCACGACACTCGATTCTAGGGGAGCTGCAGTTTGCAACCTCCCCACTCCTGTCTCCACAGCTCCGGGAGCACCTGGCGAAGGGGCAGCGGGTCCTAGCGGGCGAGGGCATGTCCCAGGTGGTGCGCAGCCTGCTGGAGCTCATGGCTCGCAAGACCTACTACAGTGGGGACCTGCTCTTCTCGGTGGAGATCCTGCGCAACGTCACCGACACCTTCAAGAGGGCCACCTACACCCCTTCCTCTGAGGACGTGCAGGTACCACACGGGGATGGATGCTGCGGGCACCCTGGAAAGACAAGGATGGCCCCTCTGGAGAGGTTGCAATCATGAGGCTCTCTTGCCCGGACTGCCTTGTGCCTTGCTGGAGAGTGGGGGCTGCTTTGGTGCTACCCCGTGGGTGTCTGAAGCTGTGCCTTCACTGCCGGGTCCAGGTGTGCTGCATGCCCAGTGCTGCAGCTGGCACTGCTGGGCCAAGGAGCATCAGCTTTCCTAGCTAAGTGCAGGAAGACCTTGGAAGGGGGCATCCAGGGTGGGTGGAGGCAATGCCCCGGGGAAGGTGCAGCCAGGGAAAGAGGCATGGGGGAGTGAATGGTCTGTGCCAGGGTGGCAGGGGCATTAGCCTGGGAGAACAACTGCTGTATTGGCACTGTGTGCGCGCGCGCCGGTCCATGTGTAGGTGTAGCAGGGCAGCATACATGTGTATCTGGTCTGGCTGGGTTGGGGAGTGGGTAGGTCTGGTGTGTCAGTGTGTATATGTGTGTGTACAGAGGGGCCTGGTGTGGCTGGGTGGGAGAGTGTGTGTGTGTGTGTGAGGGTCTGGCAAGGGTGTGTGTGTGTGTGTGTGTGCATGCGTGCATGTGCAGGGGGCCTGGCATGGATATTTGGGAATGTGTGTGTGAGTATATGTGTGTGTGAGAGTCTGGCAAAGCAGAGTCTCTGTGTGTGTGCATGTGTAGAGGGCCTAGCACGACTGTGTGGGAATGTGGGTATGTGTCTGTATCAGGGTCTGGCAAGGGGGTGTGTGTATGTACATGCAGGAGGGCCTGGCGTGGCAGCATATGTGGTTTATGCATGTGTGTATGTGCACATGTGTGCCTGATAGTGTGTGCGTATGCATGTAGGGGGGCAATGTGAGTGTGTGTGTGGCTGCCCATGTGTTGGGCACAGTGGCATGAGCGTGCACATCCCCGTGCATTCACTTGTTCGCACAGTTGTGTCTCGGGGCTCTGGGATGGGGCTGGGTCAGACTCCCCCTGGCCTGGCCCCTACCTCCTCTGCCAGCCGCCCCTCACCCCTGCCCTGCCCTGCTCTGCCCTCCCCACAGCGCTTCTTCCAGGTGGTCAGCTACATGGTGGATGCTGAGAACAGGGACAAGTGGGAGGACGCACAGCAGGTGAGCTGCCTGCCAGGGGTGCAGGGGTCTGTGGCCCTGGGGAAGTCCAGAGGGTTGGGTGGAAGCCTTGCCCTCCTCCCTGCAGGTCTGCTGGAAGTGGGAGGGTGGAGGGGAAGCCAGGGGGTAAGGGTCTCTGACCAGGCGGGCTGGGCACTCAGAGGGGCTGTGGGGTCAGAGGCTTCCCAAGCCCGGACAAAGAGGTCGGGGCCAATGCTTGAGCAGGAAGATCCCCCTTGCTTATGCCCAGGGATGGTGGCGGCCATCCTCAGGATCCCACCCCGTGCCCTCGTTCAGGAAGGCCCAGCTACAGCTGCCCCGCTCTCGCTGTATCCACAGGTCTCCCCCGGCTCTGTGCACCTGATGAAGGTGGTGGAGGACTTCATCCACCTGGTGGGGGGTGCGCTCAAGGCCTTCCAGAGCTCCCTCATCGTCACCGACAACCTGGGTGAGTGCCCTGGGCCAGCGTGTTGCACACCCCGGGGTGTGTCTGGGCAGACAGGAGAGGCCTGGGGATGAAGGATGAAGCAGGTAGGTCACACTTGAAGGGTCAACCGTGCCAGCTGGAGCAATAGGCAGAGGGGCTGGGCACTGCTCAGTGCTGGTGTGCCCAGGTGCTGGGAAGTGACCGCGTACCCCCCACCTCTCCCTGTGCCCCCGCTCTGCCCCTGGCAGTGATCAGCATCCAGAGGGAGCCCGTGTCAGCCGTGTCCAGCGACATCAACTTCCCCATGAAGGGGCGCCGGGGCATGAAGGACTGGGCCCGCACCTCTGAGGACAAGATCTTCATCCCAAAGGACATGCTGAGTCTCTCTTCCTCCGGTTAGTGGGGCTTTGATGGGCACCTTCAAGGATGGGCGGGCAGGTGCTAGCTCATGGGTACGAACATTGCGTGCATGCTCCTGTTATTGTGTGTGCAAGGGCATTTGTGCATGCGTGTGGAAGCAGATGTGTGTGTGCAAGTGTCTGGGGAGCTCACATGGAGATGGATTGGGGCAGGTGAGGACGGGGCCTCTCTGCCGTCCCTGGCTCCTGGGGTGTGGGGAGTAGCAGGTGAGGGCTCGCAGCTCTTCCCAGGCGGACCCGCTATCCATGTGTTCATCTGTCCCTGCCCTCTTCCCTGGCAGCCGGGCTGGGGGTGAGGGGTAGGGGGCTGGACCCCAGCCGTGGGCACTGACTCCATTCGCAGCGGTTCCTTACAGTCGTGTCCTCTCTGTGCAGAGATGGACGAGTCGTCGCACTTCGTGGTGGGGGCCATCCTGTATCGCACGCTGGGGCTCATCTTACCTCCTCCCAGGTGGGTGCATGGCTGATGCCAGGGTCAGGGGTGCCATGTCCAGGCCTTCTGAGTTGGAGACCCCAGCGACGGGGGCAGGGCTTGCCTCGATCGGCCCATTCAGGAGTCCCGAGTTGTTCATGGAGGGACCTGTGCCCTTGGGAGCCAGCCCCTGCCCTGTGCCTACTGACCCTGCCGGGCCCTGTGCCCAAGTGCATGGCACCACCTGGCCCTGGATGAGGGCTCAAGTGTGAGTCAGAGAGTCTCAGGATGAGTACAGGATAGTATGGGGGCAGAGTGGGGTGCCAGGAGGAGAGTGGGCACCATCTGCTTGGGGACGAGCAGCCCATGGGTCCCCCTGCCCTCCTCTCTGCTGGGAAGGATCTGACAACTGGAGACGGAGAAGCAGAGCGGGTGTGGGAGGTAAATCCGGTTGGGTACACAGGGGCTGAGAAACCGTCTGCATTTACAGGCATTCGCACACGCATGCGCCACGCAGGCAAGGCATGTGCTTGGGGACAGGGCCACTAGGGCACCAGCCACCCCCAACACACGCATCCAGGCAGAGGGCACACATGATCTTGGGCCAAGAGGTGCGTGTTCTGCATGTACACGTACACCCAATAACCCAGCACTAGCCAAGCTGAGCATATTTGCATGTGTGCACACCAGTGTCTGTATCACAGCTGGGCTTATGTGCAGAGCCAGGACACTTGTGATCCTGTGTTGCTGGAGAGCAGCAACCAGGCCTCTGCCAGAGTCCCAGGCGCAGGGGCAGGGCACTGGCGCTGTGGATGTCCAAATGGCCCCTGTGCCACCCATGCCGTGTCCCAGCCAGCACCCTCCTCTCTGCAGGTCGCCCCTGGCCGTAACATCCAAAGTGCTCACGGTGACGGTGCGCCCGCCACCCAAGCCCACGGAGCCCCATGTCATGGTGGAGCTGTCCCACGTGATCAATGTAAGTGCTGTGCTAGGTGCGGGTGGGAGATGCTGGCATCTTCACCCTGGCAGGGGCTGGAGGGCTTCCCTTGCCCCTCACGCCTGTGCCTCCTCCATCCCAGTTCACAGCCCTTTCCCAGGCTGGGGTCCTCCTCCAGTACCCCCTGATCACCCCCCACAGCCACCTTTCCCCTCAACCTGCACAGCTCGACCGATGCTTGCTGCTTCTGAGCTGCAGCCCTCCTTGTTCTCCCTTGCCAGCCCCTTGGCAGTGCCCAGGAGATTGCTTGGAGCTCGGGGCATGGTATGACTGGCTCTGGCTTGGTTTGGTGCAAGGGAGGCTTCAGTGCCAGGGATCCCCAGTGTGGCAGTAGATGCCCCAGCCTCCCTGTACCCCGCCAGGGCAGGGGTGCCACCAACACGGTAGTAGCTACAGGCTGTGTTCAGGTCGCAGATTGCCTCCCCATTGCCTCCCCCCAGCTGGAGCAGGTAGAGCCCGAAAGCAGGGCTGCAGCCGGACCCCCTCCATGGGGTGGGGGGGTGGGACAGCCCTGCCCTGGGGCCTCCGCTCTCTGCTCACCAGCTCTCCCTGCCTGCAGGGCACCTCGCACCCGCAATGCGTCACCTGGGACTACTCCAAAACGTGAGTACAGCTTGCAGCGTGCCATTGCCCCCGGGCGGGAGAGGAGGGGCTGAGGGGGGCATTTAGGAATGGAGGCTGGGGGTAGGTCTGCAGGGAAGGACAACATGGGGTGAACTGAAATGAGGTACAGTGTACCCCAGGCCCTGCCTTCACCCCCTCCCTGCCCCTTGGAGCCCGCCAGCCTTCACAGACCCGTGCCCATCGAAGCACAGTGGAGCAAGCGGTTTTTTGGCCCCTTGGACGGGCTGTGCTCCAGGCCCACCTGGGCTTTGTTGGGGGCACCCTCACAGTCTGCCACCCCCTTGCTCCCCCACGGTGCTGGCCATCTGGACCCGAACGCTGACAGGTCCTGGTGCCCGGGACCGTTGCTGGGGCCTGGGCTTTGGCACCTTTGCAGGGCAGGTAACTGCATCGCAGCCTGCTCCAAGCCGGTGTCTGGGTGCTCTGGCGGGTGTCTGACCTGGGGCCAGGAACTATCTTCCTGCCACACAGCAAGGGATACAGGCACAGTCCGTGGCCGTGACCCAGGTGCCTCCCCTCCTAGCAATGGCAGCGGGGCTGGGTATTGATGGGCAACGGGTATGGACATGGAGGGGGCTGCCACCCAGCCTCCCCTCTGTCCCACCCTTTCTGGGCATGGCCATCCTGGGTGCTGCACCCCATGCTGAGAGGCAGGTGGATTGGGGGGTCATGTGGGAAAAGCAGACACTTTTAGGGTGCCAGGGCGCTGCTCCAGTGTCTCATTAGGGACTTGGGGGTGGGCACAGCATGTGTTGGGGGGCAGTGGGCACAGGGCGAGAGGAGGGTGGGGTAGAGAGATCTGTTGCTGTGCAGCCTGGGCTGCTCCTGGGTGTTGAGAGCTCCCCCGTCCCAGGCAGACCCCCCTTATTCTCCCGCAGCGAGGGATGTGGCCCTATTTCCGCAACAGCAGCCTGTGCCGCAGTCGACCCCCTCTGCAGCCGTGGGTTAATTTGGCTAATACAGGGATTGATTGGTCTCCGCTTGCAACCAGAGATTGATGCCTCCATCCTGCCAGACACAATTCATTAGCGCGGCGCTGGGCAGGGACAGCGGAGACGTAGGACAGAAAGCCACGGCGTGGGCGAGCGGAGTCCTTGGGGAGGGGGTGACTATGACCAGGGCTAGACCATGCGGGGTGGGGATGGGGTTGCCCCCGTTGCACCCATCTGCCAGCCCGGAGGCCTTAGTGTTTGCTCCCAGCGTGGCCTCCCCTCCCTGCTGCCTTCCTCCGGGTTGCCAGAGCAACCAGGGGATGTACCGCTGTCGGCCTTGGCATGCCGCGGCATCCGTGGCTGATGCTCCTCCCCGTTCACCCACCACCTGCAGTGGCTGGGCCCCCCCTTGTCTCCATAGAGGGGGCTGGGGGCTGCCGGAGGGTGGCACAAGCTCACGGAGCGCATGGCAGGACCATAGCAGGCTGGTGCCAATGCAGCTCTGCTGGGCAGGGCCTGGGGCAGTCGAGAGAGGTGGCTTGGCAGGTCTGTAATGCCCACCCCACTTCCACAGCCCCTACCTTGCATGGACCCAGGGCGTGAGGGCCGCCTCACAATGCTGCTGAAGTCCGAATGGCCCTGCGTGGTCTGCCCCACGTGGCCTCGGCGATGGGGATGCTGTGGCAGGGCCGTTCGGACTTCATCCCTGCAGGGCCCCTTTGGCAGCCAGGTTTTTTAAGGTTGATTTTATTGCCTGGCTGTGTGGCATGAAGCACAGCAGCCGTCCTGCTTGAGCTGGGAGGAATACGCTCTGGCAGTGCGTGTCTGTGTGGGTGCCAGGTCTCTGGAGGCCACTGGGTGATGGTCGAGCGTGTGGGGAAGACGGTGCATTTGGAAACTAGTGTCAACCCTTGTGCATGGTAGCACTGATGCCGCCCAGAAGGGCTGATAGCCCTCACAGGGTGGGCATTAGGTCAGAAGCACCGGCTGGAAGGGGCTGGCTTGATGCTGGGGGTGCAGTTGGCTGGTCGCGGGGGAGCCCAGGCACCCCTGGGCACCTGCTTCTTCCCCTGCTTTCCTTAGTACCTTCAGGCCCCTGCTGCTCACGCTTGCCCTGTACTTCCCTGAGCTGGGCAGAGCAGGGCCTGGCAGGGGTGCAGGGTCTCCACTCCCCTCCTAGCTGGAACTCAGCACCCCCTAACCCCAATTGGCAACCTGAGCCTTCAAATGAAACCAAGCACTTAGCCCCCTGGGAGATCAGGGAGGAGACGGCAGAGCCCGGGCTGGGGGAAGCCCAGGATGGATTTTACGCCAGCAACTGGGTCAGCTTCCCCAGCAAGAGCCAGAGCCGAAGGCAGAGCTCCCCTCCTGGCGGGCGGGCAGCGCCAGCAAAGGGTTAAGCCGGCACCGGAGCCGAGGGGCTGTGGGTTGTGTGTGT
The DNA here is from genome assembly GCA_030014935.1 of Caiman crocodilus. Lineage (NCBI taxonomy): Eukaryota > Metazoa > Chordata > Crocodylia > Alligatoridae > Caiman > Caiman crocodilus. The sequence continues at coordinate 1,019,720 of JAGPOW010003022.1, forward strand.
GTGTGTGTGTGTGTGTGTGTATGTTTGATCATTGCGCTCTCTCTCGCCTTTCTCTTCCATTCATCAGGGATGCTGGCGCTGGGAACTGGGACACGGAGAGCTGCCAAACGCTCGAGACCCTCCCGGCTCACACCAAATGCCAGTGCAGCCAGCTGTCCACCTACGCCGTGCTCGCCCAGCTGCCCAAGGACCCGGTGAGTGCCAGCAGCTCCATGCCCCCTGCTTGCTCGCTCGTGGCTCTCTGCCTCTGCTCTCCTGCAGCCCGAGGCAGGCGAGGGATGGAGAGGGGAGGGATGGGACTGTGGGCTGGGGGATAATGGGGGGACCACTGGTGGCTTGCATGACAGGTTGGGGGGCAGGCCTGCCCCCAAAAAGCAGGGGAGAGAGTGATTTGAAGTCGCATGGGAGATATTTCTGTGGTGCCAGGTGGGCATGGGGGAAAGGAACCCAGTAGGGCACTGGCCTGTGGGCTTGGGTACTAGTAATCCCCACATGCATGCACATGCACGTGCGCGCGCACACACAGAGCAGCCCAGCGGTGCTGGGAGAGCGTGTCTGAGCTGCATGCAAGCTCTACACATGCACATGCATGCACACACGCAGGCGGCCTTCCCCAGCAGTCTGGCTAGGGCACCGGTCCCAGTGCTGGGTGTGAAGACGGGGCCGAGGCCTCCGGAGAGGGGGGATCTGCCCTCCTGTCCGTGCCTTCCTTCTCCCTTCTGCTCTCTTCCCTGTACCATGCCCCCCAGCCCAGCTGCTCCAGCCCCCCGCTCCTCGCCCAGCCCTCGCTGCCTCCCTCGCTGCCCGGCTCTGCTCAGCTCTTCCCACTCCCTCCGCCTCCCCCTCTGTGCACGCCCACCCGCGTCCCCCCCACATTGCTGGCGTCTGGTTGCCAGGAGCCCAAGGAGAAGCTGAATAGGAGAGCAGCATCCCCCTCACCCACCACCCCCTTCCCGCTGCCCCCGCTGGGCAGGGATCACCTGCTGCTGCCCCCGTGGCCAGGGGTACAGGGCAAGGGGTCTTGGCTTGTCCCCCTCCTGGCACCTGTAAGGCCAGGGGAGGCTGCATGTTGGCATCCCCAAGCCCAGGAGGGCTGAGGGCATGGGGGACGCCCCTGATGCCTCAGTGGCATATGGTGAAGTGGGGGCATAAGCCCGGTTCCCATCATGCAAAGCACAGCCCCCCCCATCCCCACAGTGCACAGACCCCACTGGAGACCATGCAGCAACTGGGGAGCCAGCCCACACCTTCCTCCCCCGGACTCCTCTCTCCTTGCTCCTCTGCCTGAGTCACCCCCGCCCCCCTCGTGCTGCAGTATATAATGGAGAGATGTGCTCTGCAGCACAGGACGCCTGCCTGGGATTTATAAGGCTCAATTAACAGGCCTTCCCGGCATTAATATGTGTGCATTTGGCGGGGGGCAGAGCAAGAGGAGCCATCTTGGCATGTGCCCGGGTGTCCTGCTGTCTCCTCTGCTCTGCTCCCGTCCCTCCGGCACGCTTGCAGACGGACGCAGGGACAGACAGACAGGGCTGCCCTGCCCCCTCCATGCCCCACGCCGGAGTGTACCCGGATCCCGGCAGCCGGGTCTGGCGATTGATATTCTGGGAGCGTCTCCGGTTGGCAGGGAGATGGAGAGGCGCCCCCGGGAACGCACCTCGGCAGCCAGGGGCCGCCGCGGAGCCCGGGAGAGCGATGGGCCCTGGGAGGGGGCACCAGGCCTGGTGCTGAGGGGTGGTGGGCTCTGCCCCTCTTGCCTTCCTCGGGGCCTCCCCAGCGGTGTCCAGCTTTATGGCCTTGGGTGGCCAGGTCCTGGTGATATCACCCGGGGCAGCCCCCAGCTTCTGTCTGCCCTACGCCCCTTCAGGCCATCTGTGCCCCCTTTGCAACAGCGACCTCCATCCCTCAGCTCTTCTTTTCTGGGATCCTCTCCAGACATCTCCAGAGCATCTCTCTCTCTCCCCATCAGGCCATGGACCCCTCGGGCATCCCCTCCGTGCCACTCATGATAGGCTGCGCCGTCTCTTGCATGGCCTTGCTGACCCTGCTGGTGATCTACGCTGCCTTCTGGAGGTAGGTTGACCCCGCCGGGGACCCTGTGCTCCCTCGTACCCACCCCAGTTGCCCAGGGGTAACTCCCCCATGCTGACCCCCGGGAGCCCGGGGGAAGCCAGCCAGGCTAGTAGCAGCTGGGACGTGGCCATCTCGGAGCTTGAGCCAAGATTTGCAGCTGCAAGAGGCCTGCTGTGATGAACCCCAAAGTGCCAGGCCCTGACGCCACCCCCTGAGCATGAGATCAGGCCGTCTGCTTGCCTGGGTGCCCGGCTCTCGGGGTGGTGTTAGGAAGTGCCAGCTGTAGACGTGGTGGCTAAGCCTTGGCAGAGGCCACTGCCCCTGGAGGGTGCTTTGGGGCCTGCGCCAGCCTAGGGGAGATAGGAGTGGCTATGCGAAGGAGGGTGTGGGCAGTTGTGGGCTGCAGCAGCAATGCCCTGCAAGCGGGGGTACCCCCACACTTTGCACCCCAAGCAGAAACGGAGCCAGCCCAGAAACGGGCAGCAGGGAGATCCAGACAGCAGAAGAGGACAAAATACGTGCCAGGCACCGGCAGGGGGAGAAAACAGCTGGTGGGTAGGAAGGGGGCAGGGGAGGCTTAGCCGCGGTGTGATTATGCGGAGCTGTTCCAGGAAGGGGATAAAGGTCTTATCGCATTAAAGGTGGCTGTGGGCACAGCAGCACCCGGCTGGCGTGGCCCCAGGCACGTGGTGTGGACAGGAAGGCCCCACCGAGCTTGATGCTGGCTCCACTCGCATCAGCCTGGGAAGTTCATCAAGGCTACTCTGTATTTACCCTGGCACGTGTGACGGAGCCAGGCCCCATGTCCATGCCACATGCCTGAGTTCGTGCCAGCTGTGAGGTCCTCGGGGCTGGAGGTGTGGAGAGATGGGGGCAGATGTCCACTTCCCTTTCCCCCAGGGACATTCAGGCAATGCTTGCTCCATGCTATAGTAGTGCCTGGGAATCCCAGCAGGGCTCACAGCCTGGTTGCACCAGAAGCTGTACAAACGAGTGATTGCAATGGGAGCCATGTGCCTAAATCCTTCGGGCGGCTTTGCAAAGCTCCATCCTAGCCGGTTCTGTCACCTCCAGCCTCTGTCGCCCTCAGTGTGTCCTGCAGACACATCCCCACAGCCGTGACTTAGGCATGCAGGGATAAGCACGTGTAGAGGGGTCTGATGGAAGACAGCCTGTGACCCCGGATGAGGGTAGGGCAGGGGTGCATTGCTCTCCTGGTGCAGAGACCTGCTTGCCGTGCTTCTCTGTCCCGGTCCCTCAAGCACGGGCTAAGGAGGAAAGGCTCCGATTCTGCAATGGCTGCATCCCTGCCTTAGGGCAGAGTGGTCTCTGTGCCCCAAACACCCTGCCTAGGGGGGGCCAGAAGCCTTAATCCAAGTCACAAGCAGAACCCCCCTCCCCAGGCTGGGCCGAGGAGGCAGCTTCTCACCTGCCGGCTCACTTATGCCCATGGTATCTGAGGGCTGAGCTGCCCTCTTCAGTCTCCCCCATCGCCTACTGTTGCGGACAGGCTACCAGCCTGCTGAGGCCTTTGGTCCCTTGAATCATGAGGGCTTTTTCCCCCCAGGCTAGGGGGAAAACAAGCCAAGCCGCAGGCACAGGGACTTTAAATCTGCCTCTCTCTGCCCTCCACCCCGCCAGGTTCATCAAGTCAGAGCGCTCCATCATCCTGCTGAATTTCTGCGTCTCCATCCTGGCCTCGAACGTGCTAATCCTGGTGGGCCAATCCCAGATGCTCAGTAAGGTAAGAGCCCTGCCGGGGCACCGGGTCCTCAGTTCCCTGCCTCTGCTCCTCTTCCAGCTGCCAGGGCCTTGCCAGGGCACTGGGCAGAGAGCAGTTGGGCACCTGTCGTACAGCTAGACATTTGGGAGTAGAGCAAACACAAGTGGGACCCGCTTATAGGAGCAGATCTGGCCTGCGGGGTTCACCTGCACACCTGGGTTTGCCTTCCCTTGGTGGGAGCATTGTGGCTGTTGAGGCCTCTGCACATCTGGGGGCATTGGGGCGTGCAGATGTGGTTCTTTGTGCTGAGATGCTTCCCTGTTGGTTACACTGGGTTGAGGAGAACCTGCCTGCCCTTGGGAGGAGCTGCGGGAAGGCTTCGTGGGACGATGAGCACTTGAGGGGTCCGGTCTGCATCCACACTGCATCTAAGCTGAGGCCAGCCAGAGCAGAGGGTTTAGCCGTGGGGCTAAGCTGGAAAGCTGGGGAAGGAGCAGGCTGGCTGGGCGGTGTGGACAGACCCTCCACCTAAAGCACTCGCCGGGTTGCTGGGAGCTGACATAGCCCCGACCATGCAGCACCCCAGAGGCAGCCGCACTTCAGCGCAGTCTGACTGGCTCCAGTTTTGACAAGGCTGGGGAGGGCTTTGGGGGCCACTGGGCTCTAGGCCTCCAGATCGCTCTCCTGCTCCTGCACCCCCAAGAGAGCTGCCGCCAGCCCTGCATGGCCCCAGCTGGATGCCTCTGTGGTGTCTGCATGGGGCTGTGGCACCTCTCCTCTTCTCCACGGCAGCCTAAACCCAGTGGCAGGGAAGGAGCCAGGGAGAGAGGCAGTGTCGCCAGTGGAGCAGTGGACCGTCTTGCCCCTTCCCCACCTCTGGACTCCCCTCAGCACCTCTCTGGAGAACAGGGCAGTCCTGGCAGCCCTCTCCTAACCCAGGGCTTTCCCTCCTTTCCCTTCCCTTCGGGGGCAGGGATGCCCACGGGTACCTTATTGCATTAGCCACCCATGCCTCCTGGTTCCCCCTGTACACCCCCAAAGGGAGAGGGAAACTTAGCCTTCACCACACACTTATGCCCTGGCTGAGGCTCTGCCAGGGGGAGCAGATCAAAGCTAGTGGTGGGCAGTATGGCAGCTTTGTGGTGCGTGGCTGCAGGCAGCTGCCTCTTTAATGAAGGATTGCTTCAGGGTGCTTCTCCTTGATGCTGGGGGAGTGGGGGGGGGCTTGCCTGCAGGTGTCTGGGAGTGTATCAGGTCAGCCTGGGGGGCTGCCTGTGGGCTGGAGTTCAGGACCGGCATAGGCATCCCCACCTCCTAATGGCAGGCAGCCCTGGATGCCCAGGATGCCACCTTCAGGCTGGGCACTTAAAGGTGGTGGCTCCCTGCACTGAGCTTCTGATGCATGGCACTGGTAGCATCCAGACGTGGGATCAAGGCCTGGCCATGGCATCAAGCCTGCTGAGGGCACTTTGAATGAGCTAACGCTGATGCACGCCTTGCCTGGGACATTGCTGTCCATGCACACGGATGGGCTGTGCCTAGATGCAGGTGAGGCCCAGTGCACGCGTACACGTGCATGCCTGTGCCGCTGTCCCCACGCTGGCTGTGCCGTGCAGTGCAATGGCCGAGAGCTGAGGCAGCTGAGCACTGATGACTGCAGCGAGATAGGGGCATGCTGCGCGGTCTGGGCTCAGCGATAGCGTTATCTCCCCTCTCGGGCTCCCGGGCTGGATTGGCTTTGGATTAACTCCATCTCAGGATTAATTTCCCCGCACCGTTGGCTCAGGCAGAGACCAAGGCCGGGGGCAAGAGGTTTAACCCACTGGCAGCTGGGCAGCCTTTGCTGTTCAGGGAGGGCTATTTTGGGGGGCTGAGGTTGTGCTTCTGGTTCTGCCACTGCCTTGAGTGAGTCGCTTTATTGGCGTGTGCCCCAGTTTTCCCTCCTGAGCATGGGGGCTCAGGCATTGTCGCAGCTGCAGGGGCCTGAGAGAAACCTCCCATCTGGACCCGTGGTGCTCAGAAAGGCTGACCCCCGCTAGGAAGGAGCGTGCAGCTCCCTTGAGGCCAGGGTATGCCTGGTCAAGCAGGGCAGACTTTATGGTGACAGCACAGAGCTGAGGCAACCCCCCCAGCCCCGGTGCTTCCCCTATAAACAATACAGGGAGAGGAGGGGGCCCCACATTGGCTCCATCCACATGCCATGGCCCCAGCCCTCACTGGGCTGGTAGCAGGGATACCCTGGAGCAGCTGGTTCAGGCTCCCAGCAGACTCAGGCAGCTCCAAGCACCTGTAATAGGGAGGGAATGGGAATCTGATGTGCACCTGGGCAGAGCCCACCCCATTGCTGCCCATGCCTGTGTGTGAAGGGTGGCAGCTCACCGGCGGTGCTGGGCTCCCCAGGTCTCCATGTGCAGGCCCCACATTGACCATGACCCATCTTGCACAGGGTGTGTGCACCATGACAGCCGCCTTCCTGCATTTCTTCTTCCTCTCGTCCTTCTGCTGGGTGCTGACCGAGGCCTGGCAGTCCTACCTGGCGGTGATCGGCCGGATCCGCACCCGCCTGGTCCGCAAGCGCTTTCTGTGCCTCGGATGGGGTAAGTGCCCATCACTCACCAGCTGCTGGGAGCACGGGGCCCTTGGGGAGCGAGGAGCAGGATTAAGCGGGCAAAGCAGGGGGGTTCAGGCGTGTCACACTCAGCTCAGCAGCTCCAGGAGAGCTATGGGAAGCACCCCATTTTATAGAGGGGAAAACTGAGGCACCAGGAAGGATAAGGACATGTCAGTGGTCTCCCAGCAAACCAGTGGCAGAGCTGGAAATAGAGCCCAGGGGTCCTGGTGCCTGGTCTTCTTGCTGTCACTGGTGTGCCCTAATCTCTTCCCAGAGCCGAGAGTAAAGCCCAGGTGCCCTGGTGTGCACGTGAAAGGTTTGCTCACCTGGGCCCTATAATGGAGGCCTTGTGAGTGTGGCAGAATTGCCACCCTGGGCGCCTTCCTCCACAAGCGTCTGTGTGTGCCAGCCTGAGGGGCGGCTGGAGAATCCCTCAGGGCAGGGATTTCA